>JBBMOE010000048.1:1461193-1771612 GCA_037975065.1 Chaetodon trifasciatus
AAAAAGCAGCACAGGATATTTTTTATTTGGTCTTCATTCTCACCACTGCACACTCCTGCTGTTTCAGAGATGGCACATTTGGTGGTGTTACCCCCGGCTCTGACTTGAACGTGTCACAGCTTGAGGGTTGCTCCACATAACAAAAATTTCAGACGGAAAAATTCAGCAGCGCGTGGAGAGGAGTAAGCAGCCTGTTCTCCCCAGAGCTTACCAGAGGCGACACGTTTTCCCGTCTTCATTGTAATCAACGCTGATGTTTACAGCCGCGGCTCTGTCACGCCACTCATGCTCCGAGTCTGTTTCTCGCCCGTTTAAACACAGTGCTTTTGCTATATTTTCACTCCTTGTCAACATTGCTGTTTTTCTTGGATTGGATAGGAGCAGATCAGTCATTTTGACTCCGATTTTACATCTCCACACACCCAAAACTTATTTGTTTCAGTGCTCACGAAATTCCTCCGACGATAGAAATTGAAGAGGAAATGCAAATGAGAAGCTGGCTGTGCCCCTCAAAGTACATTTTAAATCAGCAAACTTTACTTTTTTTATCCCGTTTTCACCATTTTTCTTATATATATATATATATAAAAGGCCAGACAGATAATAATCGCCAAAATCAATCAACTTTTTAAACTCTGCATTTCTATACTGCAACAATGGCATCTCTCATTGGACCCTTCGTCTTCCCAGGCCTCTGTGAGCAACACCTCAACCAATCAGAAGGAGTCACTATTGCAAGTATATGATCCCTCACTGGCTTCCCACCCGTGAACACTAAAATTAGTTTCATGGTGATTGAACTCAAAAACCTTCTGAAAATGCTTTCTTGTTCTTTCTTACTGTCTGAGGAATGTCCTCAGAAACTATTTCAAATCATGAAGTTACTTTCATGTATTACTCATTACTTTCATTTGCAAGTAAAAAGTTACTTTACAATCCGTGTTAGCTCAGGATCTGAAACCTTTATTTACGCTTCAAATCGATGCCCAATAAAGAGGCTCTGATCGGCTGATAGCTGCTGAGAGGCGGTAGCACATTATGTGGCAGAGTAACTGTAATAGTATGTAATATTACTGTGGCGTAATGCCCCCAACACAGTGATGAGGCTGGGAGAGCAGGCGGACGGAGCAGTGAGATCTCACTGGCGGTGTCAATATGGCTGAGTCACTCATCATCAGCAGCGGGTGGTTCGCTTCAATTAACTTCCAGCTCGGCAGCGTGGAGAGATGAAGCAGGCGCTGCACTTCCTCACGCCGTCACTCATTGCTTCTGTCCCCCCACAGGTGTTGCTGCACCCTCCTTTCTGGCTCTGGTCAATTCACTCCTTCACCCACAGCGGCCTCAAGTCATGCGGAGCGACTGAAGTGTTAGGGATAATATACTGAAGTATTTATACAAGTTGAGTCTCTGCAGCTCTGTAACTTTGCCTTCGATTATTTTGGCGAGTTGAGGAATTTAAATGGGTGTTTCCTGTGCGTTCATGTGTGTGTGTATCTTAAGCTTTCCGGCTCATGAAAGGTGTGTCCAGAGTCTGGCTTTTCTCAGCCGTTTTCCAGAGTAACCAAACACACAAACAGTGTCCATGCAGCATGATAGACATACAGCAGATCATGTTACTGTTATGGCAGCCTCGCAGCAACACTTCATCAGATATTGCTGCAGGGAAAATGGGCCCCAACATGTACAGTGATACGACTCAGGGACTTTAAATCTTTAGGGTCAGGAAAGGAAATACTGTTCAGAGAAAAAAAATATTGTAACTTTTGCATTTATTTGGTCATGTCAGAGTCAGATTAATAATACAACCTATAATCAATAAATGCATCATGATGCATTGTAGTGCTATTCAGCACCAGCAACTGATGCCAGCTGCCATATCAAAGTCATGCGCACATTATTGCGTTGATCATGATAATCCAGTAATATTCATGATTCTAAAATGGGTACCCATCATGCTGCTCGCCCTGTCTGACGCTCTTGAATTACTAAGGCCGAGTCGACAGCGTCAGGCGAAATGTGAAGGACAGAGGTGACGACGTGCAACAAGAAGTGAAGAGCAGCCGGGTCATCTGCTCAGAGCAGCTTCACCTGCGTGACGCTGGAAACCTCTGGGCTGTTTTTTAATTGAAGCAGCAGCAGTCAAATATTGGACTGGGAGAGGGTGTCAACGAACCCCCCCAGAGTAAATGTTAATGCGTGTGAGAGAGAGCGCGCTCCCAGGAATGCAGCGATGACTCGTCAACACCTTCCCCTCACCATGGAAACTGTGTCAACACATGGATGGGGGTTGGGCTGAGAGAAAGAGTGTATATATGAGATGGGGGGTGACAGAGTGTGTGAGAGAGAGTGTGTGTGATTTATTATTAGGCAGAAGATATTTGATACTTTTCCATAAATCTCTCTCTTGTGCTGTCGCCCTCTCTCTCTCTCTCTCTCTCTCTCTCTCTCTCTCTCACACACACTCACACACACACAGATGTGGACTTCAGAGCACTTAGATCATTTTCAGCCACTTTCATCTTCTGTAGACTTTCACTCAGTTGATTTATAAAACATTCAAACAGACACAGTGAGAGTCACACACTCAGAGAGAAACTGCTAGCCTAGCACTGTTAAAAAAAGAAAAAGAAAAATGCAACCGACTATGAAGCCAAAGCTGTCTTATTTTGTGGCACAATCCGCCCAGTCCAAGAGTTTAGAGCTGGAGAACATGAGGACTTCTCAGGTGCTTCTGTTGGTTGATAAAAACACAGCACTCATTTCAATGGAATGGCCGATAAGTGGATCCACTCTCCGGGCTCAATCAGAGCAATTTCTTCGCATCAAGTGCAATTTTGCTCAATTTTGCCACTCACATTTGCAGCCATAACCAATAGTACACTAAGTTAACCTTATAACTCTGAAATATCATCCACCTGGGTCGAGCCATCACTGAGCTGAAGCACTCACTCGGCCTGTAGTGGTGCCACCCTGCAGACAGCCTGATCCTCCAGCATGGCTTGTCCTTGTATGGTGCTGTGTCTTCAGCGTGGCCCAGGTCCAGCTCTGCAGCGGGCACGCATCCACATGATACATTCACATTGAAGTATACACAAATAACTGGACTGTAAGTATGACTCCACATTGTCTCCCTCTCTCCGTGGCTTGATGCCAGCTAATATCTGTGTGAAAGACAGCAACTGCTGCGCTCTGCTTCTGCAAATACTGTTTACCTCAGCTTCCAGATGGTTACTAAAACTCAGGGTTTGATGATGGCTTCACCAAGAGGGAAAGGTAGGAAACTATCTAAGGCAGGGGTCTCAAACTCCGGCCCGCAGGCCACACATGACCCGCCACTTGATATCAATTTATATTGAAATCCAGCCCGCTGCGTTCAAGGCCCGGTCAGCTGTCGGGAATAGAGAATCCGATTTCCAAGTTGACCCTTGAACGCCGCATAATCACCACGTGAAACCTAACGGAAAAAACAAACATTTGCCACGCTGCCGTGCTTTACAATTCTAACCTAAAGCAGTTTATTTAACTAAACATGCAGAGCAGTATGCAAAGCACCCGAGAGATGAGCGGACACAGCGAGCTGCACAGCTAAAGAAAGGGCTGTCAACGCAACACAACTTCTCCCACAGAGCACGAGAGGAGGTCGATGCGGCACGTGAAGCAAGTGATGTGCTGAGTGAGATGAAAGCCGTTCAGTGAAGGTCAGTTTCTGAACGACTGCATGCTGCAAGTTGCAAATATTTTTAGAAATCAAAGAATAGGTCCAAACTTAGTGATGTCCATCTTCAAGCCATGCTGAGGGTCTCAGCTGCCGCCTCCCTCAGTGTGGCCCAGCTGTCTGAGAAGAAGCGCTCTCAGGTCTCTGGCAGCAAGAAATGCCAAAAATGACGGTTAAATACTTAATTTAGTTCTCTTAGTTTTTATTTCTTTTTCCTTTGTGTGTGTGTAACACACACAGGAACTGAGGAACTGCAGTTTTGGGCACTTTTGCTTACTTGTACTCTAATGTCACATTTAATTTCCAATGATATCAATGAATGTGCAGGGCCCCTGATCAATAAGTCTTATTAGTAGACAAATGCTAATATTACAGGGCCTACCGAAACACTAAGTCTGCCCCGGTGGACTCAAGTGTTGAAATTTAATGATCACAGCTCTTAAAATAGGTATAAAAGAGTGATGATGAGCACCGCAGACATGCACGCATGCACTAATCACTAACAATGTGTATTGACATCATAGCTGTACAGTAATTCCAAGGCTGCAGGGATCTAAGCTAATGCTCCACACGGGAGCATTAAAGCAAAAGGGATAAGGGGAGTCAGAATAAGTTCGACATGTCTGTGTGTTTGAAGTTGTTTGAAGCTGTCAAGACGCTGTGACTGTCTGTTTTCTGCAGACTTTAGTTGCCCCTGCTCAGCTTTTTCCCACTTCTGACACACACTTTGTGAAAACACGTTCGAGTTCATGTTTTAGAGCAAACTAGACATTGCTGGGTCCATAACACACACACAGATAATCAAAATTTACAGGAATTACTTCAAATATGTCTAAATGTACTGTTTCAAAATTCTAAATTGATAATTGTTGCACACATCTGAAAATAATGAATCAAGTGACTTTAGCCAGCAGCTCAGAGGCGAAGTGCATCCATATCAGCTTACTGAGTTGTAAACTTCCTCATAAAATTCAACTTGACCTTGTAATCCTCCACCCAGACATTGCCTCGAACACTTTAAAATGCTCACAACTCATCAAACAGCATGTCTGGATTTACACAGAGCATCAGATTTGATTTATACTGGGAATTCTAGCCTTTATTGGATCCTATGCAGAGAGGTCGACCTACCTGCAGCACTCAAGTCAGCCTGCAGATGTGAATTCAAAACATCACTTCATGCTTGATGCCTTTATCCACTGAACCACAGAGCGGCCAGGTAATGGACATCTAACCTCCTCGTGTTCATGTTGGTGTATCACCACTGCTGATTGACCTGAGGTGGCGATGATCTAATGATGTAAAGCACAAACAGTCAAAATATAGCTATACATTTGCATCAAACATCAAATTAAAAGAAATACTGTCGGACTTTGACATCAAAGCCATCATATATTTAAAGGATTTGCATCACGCGCGCTGATCCTTTCACTTGGTCTTGTTGTTTTTGACACATTTTACAAATGAAGAGCGAGCACGTGTGAGTCAAGAGATGAACTCATCTGCATCTTTGCATACGCAGATGAAAAAAAAAAAAGAGATGGCAACATACTGTCACGCTCCTGCCAACGATAGCGTGAGCACGCACCGGAGGGCTTGCGAATTTATTTGTAGTTTGTGAGCTGAAAACGTCAGTGAAATAGACACATGGTTGAAAGTCTGTGCGAAGGTTCAGTGCAAAACTGCACTTCAGATCATGTGAAAATGAATGCTCGAGTTTGTTAGAGAGTGGAATAAAATCAGATTTTGTCCACAGGTTGTATATATTTTCTGAACATATCGACAACAACCAACTAACCAAGTGGTCTTTAGACCTAAACCTAACCAGACCTTAACCACAGCGCTGTCAGTGGCTCCAACAGCATCAGTCATGTGACTAAATGCCCAAAATTTTACATGGAACACAGGACATGGAGGTGTTTCAGGTAACAAAACAAACATGTATTATAGTATTACATGAAAGACTGTTAGCGTGGCTACAAGCGATCAAGGGAGTGGTGTCTGTTCACTGTCAGACAATGTAGTTTGTGGGATTAACACACAATAAACTGCGATGTGTGACCTTGTGTGACCCAGATCTGCCGCTTCTGCCATGTTCGGACGGCGGCGTGAAGATGTGGGTCGACTCATCTAAGAAGCGTGATGCAGTGTTTGTGTGTAAACGGCGTCAGCGCACCATCAATCACTGCATTTCACGGTCACATGAAACCTGAGAGGGAGGGAGGGAGGGAGGGAGGGAGGAGGGCGAGCAGAAAACACGTCACGCTTCAAACACAATCAACCAACCGTTGAGTGCTGCATGTCATGACACACAGTACACACAGGAGCACCCTGGAAATACACCCACCCCTCTGAGTTTTCGCCAAGGATTTATTTTTCATGAAAATGGGTTCTGTGCTCCATTGCTCAAAGATAATGAAAGCAAGAGAGAGAGAGAGACATTGTTAATCAGTTCAGCATCATTTTCCCTGTCGTCAAATTGGCCTCTGTCAGTCTTTGAGGTTGTGTTCAATCCTGATTGGCTGTGTTCACTGGGAGGCTGCTGAGCCTGGTCCTGGCCCTTGATTCCAAGACTCCAGTCAGCCAATAGGGCCACGAGCTGCACGGCTAACGAGCTAGCAGCAACTTGTAGCTCCAGCAAGGAGCGTTGTGAGCGGTTCCTCTAGTTATTTACTGCACCCTGTTTGTTTGGAGCTCCCTTCTGTGGGTGGCTGATTCATACACATTTCAGCCATTGCAGAGAAAAGCTAAAATATAATACAGTTATGCTCGGCACTGTTGGCTCTGCTCTGAAGATGCTCCCTGGATTAGCCAAGCAGCATGCTAAACTAAAACAGGCCGTGCAGTGCAGGAAACTCCCATTACACTGAGTAGCATTTCAATCTTTGAACCATGTTAGGACTCTGAACTGAAAAGGTGGAGGCCGCGGTGATGCAGGTTAATCTTTGCCAGCAGCAGCGAGGAGTGCGGCAGGAAATATCAATGAGAAAGTCACACCTCAGCACAAAAGTTGGATGTTTGCTGTTGGTCAAATGCGTCCCAGTGAAACACTTGCAACAAATGCACAAAGACATTATTTGAATACATTACAACAATTATATTCTCCGCTGAATGTTTTACAGGGCTGCTCGTCCACTTCCTTTATCCGCTCCAGTTTGCACCTCACAGGACAGCATATATGCATTACCATACACACAGAGTGTCAGACCCTATCATTATCATGCTGACCCTTCATTATTCTGGCTGTTATGAAGCTCTGTGGATGCTCATATCCAGCCTGAGGCCAACTTACATTAACCTCTTTTCCACTGAGAGACACTGGCGGCCAGTGAGAGTTTGACCGAGCTTTGCTTCTTTACATAATGAAGCGAGGGGGGCCTGGTCAGCAGTGGGTATCAGTGCACCGCCCTCATGTGGACAGTCATCTTCCAGTCAATGTCTATTTTTGAAAAAAAAAAAAAAAAGTAATCGTTTGTTATCCAACGATGTGAATGTTCACAAGCAGTCAACACAGGAATCTCTTCATCTCTCCCATCCATCCCAGATAATAAGAAGAGGCCTATTTTTAGGCTGCTATGTTGCCCGTGTGTGAGCGAGAGGAGAGCTCTCTACTACTGAGCTAAAGTATTAACTCAAATCAATAACCATATTTTGGACCTCCAGCAGTTCAATAATGTCTATTGAACAAAAAGCTCAATGACTGAATTAGAAAGTCCAGAAAAACTGGAGTTGAATGTTCTCACTTGCTCTGACTCATTGGTAGCTGAGTGTGCTGTATATTATATTAACATTCCTGAAGCACTGTCTCAGCCTCCAGCTTGGTCAGAGCTACAGCAGACACAAAAAAAGAAGCCAGTGCCAACAGGAGAGGAAGGTGGTTGAATTAAGCCTGCAGCCAGAGAATCATTCATATGTTTCTCCATGGCCTCCCTTTTGGGACAAGACAGATTGTGAAGTCGACGAGTGGGAGGATGGGCACCAGGAAGGAGGTCAGTGGTGCAATCGTAGGGGCAATGAGGTGGCAAAGAGAGAGCTAAATCCTTTCTGAAAAGCTCACTCAGATCATGATACTCAGCTGGCATGGTGGGCAAATCTCAGGGGTTCAGGATTAGGAGGGTTAACTGTGACTTCTACTGGAGGCAGAGCGGATTGCAAGCAGGTCAGAAGCCAGAGAGAAGCAGGGTCAAAGGGACGGGGCAGTGGGTGACTTGAGCCTCAATCCTTGTCCAAGAAGTCGACTATACAAGGAGACGAAAGGAGAGCCGTTTGTAACAGAGGGTGGCCTGAATCTGCATTCTGGGTTCAGATGGGGCCGAAAAATCCAGCTGACTCATCAGTACCCCCGCCGCTTCTGATGAGTCATGTCTTTTGACCCGACGCGACATGAAGCCAAAAGTGACCTGGCTGACCACAGTCGAGACGCTTCCGCTCATCATGCTGGGCTCGATGGGAGAAAGACAGGCTCGACCCAAATGCATGGGCGCCTCATCAGAGGAGACGGAGCTTGAGTCACGGGGAATTAATGAGCTCCCAATCTCACGAGAGGTGGTGGAGGATGGGAACGGCAAGCCTTTTCCCTGCAATTATCAAATGTGATGAGAGCAAGAGATTCAAAATGTGTGGGTTCATCAGGTGAAGCAAGTTCATCTCTTAACTGAGACCATTAAAAAACACCTGTAGAGGTGTCACAAGTCCACCTGCAGTGCCTCAACTCAAAAGGAAAATCAGATACACACCTACATCCATTTAGCATCATTTTCACAGTGATAACAACATTTAGTACTAGTAATAATGAAAATACTCGTCATTGTGAGCTGGAGAGAGAGTTTTACGTATTTATTTATATATTATATTACTTCTACGCTGTCATTTGAGGTGGGGCCGTATTGAAAACGCTCAAATGATTCGATTAAGTTGCAAAATCCAGTTTCTCTCATTGTGCACCTGCAACCTGGAGTAACATGCAGAACAATGGAAAGCTCACCTCAGTTTTACCCTGAAGGCAATTTCAATTTTTAATCGCATCTTATTTCACTTCCAGCTGTTCTTGTTTTAGCTGATTCGTTTGCTTTAATTTTTCATTGCTTTTATTTAGTCCCAAGGTCTTATTATTTTGCTTATTTGGAGACACTGGAGGTGCAGCTGGAGGAGCATGCTGGATGAGCCGCGCTGCAGGTACTGGTGAGGCGAGTTGAGAAGCTGCTTTCTGAATATTTTGCTGTCTCCAGGTTTGATTCTGCTGATTGTTGTGTCGGGTGGAATTAAGTTTGGATTAGACAGAGATCAGGAAAGCAAGAATAAAACACTAACGCGTTAATACTGGCAAACTGAGTGAGCTGGCAAGGACTGGAGTGCAGTGTCAGGGTACACCATTACATCATTGGTTGGTTATCAAACATCAGGTTTGTCTTTCTGGTGCATGCAGTCATTTTTTCAGTATTATGAATTTTTATTGCGACCCGCAGATTGCCGGCTGTGCATTCATTCAGATTTTAAGCACACAGATGTTGAAAACAGACACATCAGCACAAGAAAAATGCAGCATTTTAAAAGTTTGAGGGTCCAGAAAAGCTGCAGCAGCTTGATGAGCGGATTGATTGCAGGTGTGCAGGTTAGCTGGCTGCAGGAGACGGGTGGATGGAGAGCCATGCACAGACAAACTCACACGTAGACACAGATTTGAAAAAGCTAACCTTAAAATATATAGTAAAAAAAAAAAACAGAAGGAAATCACTGACAGATAAATTCATCTGAACTGTGCAGCCATGTGTGGTGGTCTGTCGACTGCAAGTGATCAAGTGCAGCAGCTTGGAGAATTGACACGGATACGTTTTTTTTGGTCCACCACACCGGAATAGAAGTCAAACTGTGCCTCAGGTTATAAGTTACGCCGACCTCCTTTCTCTGACATACATGCTCTCTGTGCCTGTGCTGCTTGAACTCTTCCTGTCCTCCTGGGACATCTCCTCCAGCGCTGCACCAATGCTGCCTACAGACACGTTTCGGGTGAAAAAAGCAGCTTTATTTCGTAAACATGCATCAGAATGTAGGGCTTCGTTCATCCCTGTCCACAGGCCGTCTGTCATACACTTCAGCCACGATTAGATGACTGTTTTCTGTTCTTATTTTTTTTTTCAAATTAAATTGTCCAATTGTCCATCCAGATGTAACTGATGTGTTTGTGTTTTGTATAGGCCCACTAAGAGCTGTCAGCTGATTTCTGTGTTTAATGTCTTGAAGTGTTTAATGACTCAGAGACAAGCATCTGAAATTGTTCAAGTAAAATTGGGTAACATTAATTTTGAAAGCTTTATGAGGTATCAGGAAGCCTTCTTCCTTCTCCCTTTCCCTGTTCCCAGCTCACCTACACCTGCTCTCAGTGCCAATCAGCCACCACAGCTGCAGCCAATCCACGCTCATCAACCACCGGATAAAATCTCCTCATCGGCCTTCACCAGAATCTGCTCACTCTGCTCAGCTCCAGTCCACCACCTGAAGAAAGCACTGACTCACTACACCTCTGCCACCACTGGATCCTCTCTGTGAACATAATCTGAACTTTTGTGACAATAAATCCCTTCTACCCCTCCAGTACTCCTTTGTCTGTGCATTTGGAGTTCAGTCAGTGATATCAATTCATAACAGGAGGTTCATGCTGCTTTCCCTGATATACATTACTCAGCTGGAGTTGAGTTTCCAGAATCTCTACAATCAATATTTTTGTGATTTTATGTATCAATTTGAGGAAGGTTACAGCCTGTAATCATGTATCTCATGATGCTAACTCAAAATCTGAATGTGGATGATAAAAAGGAGGAGCCAGAGACGCTTCAGTCAACAGTTCACGCTTTCTAACCCTCATTTTACCGGCTGAGTGTTTACTGCAAAAGCCTGAGGCAGTAACTGCACACATGTATAACCAGTCTTGGATTGTTGGCAGATGTAGTTTCACTTCAATTTTACCAATTGCCTGAATGGCCAGAGGACATGTTCTAAACATAGCTAACTTCAGCGATGCACTGAGACCTTGACGTTTATCCCGAAATCCCCGGCAGACGCAGCATTGCGCTGGCTATGAATCATTCAGATGCCGAATGCTAGTTTTATGTCTCCCAGTAGTATGAATCACTAAAAGGTATTTCCTCCGGGTGCTGCACTTATAGGTTTCTCAGGAACAAACTTCTATGTTCAAACATACTGATATATCTGCCCCACATTATAATGTAAATCTCAAGGAAGTGGAGAAGCAGAAGAGGTCTTCACATTCTTTAAATGACAAGTGAACGTCCATTCATGTTTCTGGAGTTAAAGAACAGAAAGATTATTAGCAAAAAGTATCAAAAGTATGAATTCTGCTGTTGGATTATTATCTTTAACATGTTAACATGTATAAGTACCATGAGCTGGATGAATGAGAATCTTCACAGACATTCAGTTTGGTGACTTTGTCTCTTCCCAACTTGTGCTATTAATACAGAAGATTTTAGTCACATTTATAGTGATCTGTGCTGTCACTTGTTGCTGCGGTGGCCACTGTTCTTCAAAAATGGCATATGGTTGCTTTAAGTACAGCAGTTTAAAATGTTGCTTGTTTGCTGTACTGTGATTTATTACAACTTTAAATGCAAATTTGTTTACTCTCCAATGATAATGTCATTTAATCAAAGTTCTCACAGTTTACAGAGTGTCTCAGGCTACTGAATGTTCCATTAATGTCTCTAATGCTGATGAATGATGTATTGATGTTAAAATGTTCTACATTAGGGCCTTGCTGTTTATAGTAAAGTCAATATGGGTATTTCAGAGAGGAAGGTTGGCTCTGTGGATTAAAGCTGTGGTAGAATTGATTTGTTCATGAATAATAACTTAAGCTTGCAGCAAGAAGAAAAGTTCGTCAACTTAAGTTTGCAGCAGGAACAAGAGTTCATCACATTTGATTTACATATCTGCATGTCACAGACCATTAATCTATGAATATGAATTTGAATATTGGACTGCTCATACAGTCCACTGTAGCCAGAAGTTCATTTAAGTCCACACACATGCAGGGGGGGAGAGGTTGAGCTCTGTGTTTACAGCAGCTGACTGCCCTTCATCACTCAGATGGTCGAAATGACTGTCTGAACCCAGGACTTACTGGATTAACCTTACACACACATGCACACACATACACACACACAGTGGTAGTTCGAGTTACAATCCAGTCCCAGTCCTTCCAGGGACTGTCTTCAAAAAGCTGTTGCCAACTACCATGCATGGTTCTGTGGCTGTCTCACCATTGGTGGACGACATAATGTGCAGTGATCTGCAGCAGTGTGACTCCCCCGATACCTATTTGTACCCTGACTGGTTTCAGAACAGCTTGTGCATTCAAATTTGTTCCTGAGGCATTGTCTTTATATTTTTCCCCTTGCCAAACATTTCCTGGATCTGCTTCAAACCGAGCGCCAAATGTGCCACAGTGAGGACTCTCAGAGACTTCCGGGTTCAGTTAGCGCTGCTCTTGGTCCTAAACCAGCCTGTTACAGTCCAGATGACATGTAGCAACATTAGCATTCATTTTTTCCTGTTTGTGTCCACTTGAATAATATTATTTATGGATTCTAATGGTCTTAAAAAACTCGCTGGAGATGCTGAATGTGTTCTGCATCTACTTCCTAAATTTGTTGCTGGTGGTGCTGGACAGGTCGTGTCCTGCACATTTATCAGAGCTTTTGACTAAAAACAGCTGCCTGCTGCTGCTGGAAATGAGGCTGATGAATTTCAGTCCAGAAAACTCAAACAATGAGCTGAAAGATGATTAAATACTTCATAGAGTTGAGGAGAACTGCAGAGCAATAAATCTGCGGCGAACAGCAACATCAATTTACAGTCATTTGACCCATTGTTAGTATAGAAATGTTGATTTGTACAGATTTAATGTCATGTTTTCAATTTCTATTTGTATTCAGTTGCCATTTCATGATCTAAATGTGTAGTTTCAGGATCAAAATTCCTTTTCTGATTTCTTTGAAACATTTAATTGTGCCCTAAATATGCCTTAGAGGAGTAAAAAATAATTTATTAACTATTTTATTTTAATGTCCCATTCTCTATTAATTTTCCTCTGAGGTGACATTATTATATCGTATATTTGAGCAATTGGGTCATTAAAAAGCCTGTTCCAGAATTTGTTTCCTGCAGTGACACAGAAGGATGGAGCAGATCAGCCCTGCAGTAAAGAAATGTTATTGACTTCGAAGAGGAATTTAAAATAGGAATTTATTTTATTTCCTCACAAAGGCTTTCATTTCTAATTAAATTGCCACAGTGTGTGTTGAAGTGTTGAAGCCGTCATCACCACGTCTTTGTTTGAGGCTGAAACCAGCTCATTTTAGGAAAAGATTGTGGTCAGAATTCAATGTTGACTGCTGGTTCAAGACGGGATATGAATCCCACTCTTCGGTGTCAAAGTCATGTAATTTGCATACGCCGCCGTCCATCCTGAGCTCCTGTTGTGACAATTTTATGCTGCTTCCACCTTTGCTTCTGAAAGGGGATAGTCATCATTCACATGGGGTATCACCACATCCTTAAAGGACTGGGTGTCTCAGGCTCTGCACTCACAGGCTACATCCTACCCGGTCACACTGAAAAGATCAGTGTCTGAACCATTCTGTCTGGAAACGGGGGGTTCCACAAGGCTCAGTCCTGGACCCCCTCCTCCTCCCTAAGGATGTTTCGGTGTCCATTTTTGCTAAACTATACTTAATCTGATGAAAAGAATGTAAATGCATATTTCTGTCTCTGTTATACACACACTTTTAGCCAGTTCTATGCAGGACTCTTGTGTGGCTTCTTCTACTGTTCCTATGCTGATGACATCCAACTATTCATGTCATTGCCTCTATCTGTCACTTAGTTGGAGGCACATATCACTGCTTGTCAGGCAGATTATGGATGTCAATTAAGACATCACTCAACCTAAACAGGAGTGAGCTTCTGTCCTTCTATGGGAATAGCCAGCCCCAATAACTGTCCATCACCACTGATGATACTATGGCAATGGCGACACCTAGTTCTTGTTCCTGTGGACCTGCAATGCACACACTGGAAGCCAAATGAATGTAAATCTTGGAGTGCTACTTTGTTCACAAGTCAGAATACAACATCTCCTCTTCAAATAGCCGTATGATCAATGCTGGAAGCTTTTCTTTCTCATCCGAATTGTTTAAGAATCTACTTTTAATGAATCACAGTGCCCTTCAAGAAAGCTTTTACAAAGTTCAATACATGCAAGCACACACTTTCCCAAGTTACATAAGAGTTCTGAGCACTGGTTCAATGCATCAGTTTTCACTTCAAAGAAAGAGAAAAACACAGAAAGAAAGAGAGAGAGAGAGAGAGGATGGGGTTTATTCCACCTCATTCATATGTCAAGCTCTCTGTCTTAAAAAAGCTGAGCTAGCGTTTGGTGTCAGCATGTTTGCCAGTGTGTGTGAGTGTGTATATGTGTGTGAGAGGATCAGATGGCCCCCAGGCAATAAGAGGCCGTCATTTAAAACAACACAGAAAGAGAGAGACGAGGAGAAGGAACAACCGAAGAATGAAATAAGTTGAGAGGCAGAACTTCTTTCTCCGTTAGTATTTCTTGACATTAGAAATAATAACCAAAGCAGCGTCCTTTTGTTCCAGTCACACCAGAGAGTGGCAAGTGAAGTTCATCTGTGACTAGTTGGTGAACTACTGTAGCAGCTGGTCTACCAGAAAGCACGCAGGCCAGCCTGGAGCACGCTTTCATGAGTCCATGAGTCAGTCGCTCGTGTGCTGTTTACTCCCCAAGTTGTAATAATCTGGAGTTATCCTCTGAGCATGCTGATCTTAAAGGAACCTCCCTATCGTCTTTATTCACAGCTCTCAGATGAGCTTCTGCTGTGCTCAGCCAGATATTTGTCCTGTATCAAGGTTGCTGTGACCATAAATGTGATAGCCTCCCTTTGTGTTTCTGACAGCTGAAGATTTGTGGTTTCCTTGTAAGAACCTTAATGTGAAGACTGTTCTTTCCACTTTGTTGATAAGACCAAAACACTAACAGTTAGATTCAGAGTCAGAGTACTCTTTATTTGGGGCATTCCAAATAAGGAATAAGGATTTGGCTTCTGGGGGGTGTGAACAGTAAGTTTATGTTGCCATTGAGCCAGTTAGTCAGTTGACAGCTCCAACTTTAACTCCCTTTTTAGTCCATATTTGTTTAAATTTTGACAAACTGGCACCAATAGCATCCCGAATTCTCTATCAGTAGTTCCTCTTTGCAATGTACCCATGGATGTACAGGCAACTATCACTGGAAACCTTTAACACTGAAGAAAAGCTAAAATTTGAGGATTCTCAGACCAATCTGGAGTTACAAGGAACATGTTTTTTCCATGATTTCTAAGCAGATTCATGGATGTTTATTCACAATCAACACATGTAACTGAAGAACTAACGACATCGTCAGGAAATGTAAGTCACAAAAAACCCTGTGCTTCATGTCTGTGTGTTCAGATTTGTCTCTGTTCTTTGCATTTGACCTCGGTGATAACTTTCTGTCGTGATCTAAGCTTCTCTCTCTTTGATTCACTCTGTCTTTCTGCCACACACAGACTTCCTCAGACACCCTGCTTCGTGCTGTCAGGGACGTGTTTGCCAAGGTCACAAAGCCATGTGTGTTTTTCAAGTTTCTCAGGCGCCTCTCTCACACTCACACGTGAATCAGGATAGCGGCATCTGTGAACGTACATGGATGACCATGGCAACATCAGACTGTACAGACACATTCAAATTTCGTGGGTTCAGTTCCCAGTGTTGCTAAGTGGCTAATACTGAGTGATGCTAATGAGGAAGGTTCCTTTCCCAGTGAAAGCTTCCAATATGTACCTTTCATGTCACCTTCTATCCTCAGACTTTTTATTGTGCTGCTACAAAAATATTCAGTACATAGGGAATAAAAAACATCAATTTCACAGTGTTTCATTACATTGACCCAAACAATTGCTGGCTTTGTAGAACACATTGTGTGTACAATACAACAGCTCCCTGAATGTGTCACCCATGCTCATCATTAGACAGTACAAAAGACACCATGTTCACACCTTGTATATATAATAAACATGTCTGAAGAAAGAGATTAAATAAATAAATAAAATGGAAATTTGCAGTGTTACCACAGCAAAGGGGATAGTGCAATAGCAAGAAACATCAGTAAGAATAGCAAAGAATGATAAATAAGTAAACAATGTGATAGATAGGACAGACAAGTTAACATTATTTCACATAGGAAATGTTGATATTGCCCAGTTAAGTATACAGGGACATCGCACATGAGTGAATTTGTCAGTTTCTATGTGTGTGGTTTAGTGAGAGAAGTGTTGATTCCATTCCATAGAGTCAAAAACGGTCCTCAGGAGAGCCTCCTGCACTCCAAAAGATCGGATTCTCCTCAGCAGATTCAGTCTGCTCTGGCCTTTCTTATGTAGTGTCTGCAGTGAAGAGAGTGAAAAGGACGGGTGCCAGGACTGTTCCCTCTGGGGGCCCCATGCTGCAAACAGCCATGATGGACTCAGTCCTGTCTACGCACATACTGTGGTTGGTTACTGAGGTAGTCCATGATCCATGCTGTGAGGTGGTGGTCCCCCCCCCCCACCCCCACCCAGTGTGCTTCAGCCTGTGGACTGTATGGTATCGGGGGCACTGGAGAAATCAAACAACATGATTCTCACAGTGCTCCGAGCCTTTCCTCAGGTGAGAGAGGGATCCATGTAGGAGGTAGATGAAAGCATCAGCCACCTCAGTGTCAGTTCCACAGGCAAACTGTAGTGGATTCATAGATAGTCTCACCAGGGAGCAGAGATGGACGAGGACCAGCCTCTGCAGGGTCTACAGCACGAGGAAGAAGTCAGGTGTATAAAGTACTTGACTTAGAGAACAAAGACCAAGATTCATATCTTGTGCATCGAAATAGCAGGAAACACATCCTTAAATCCAGATAAATGCCGTGTTCTGAGTGCAAAGGTTCACTTTATTTAAAGGCTGCTGAGACACATAAGACACATCAACATACACACAGTGTATAGCCTCTTTCTCACACCAGCATGACTGTTAGCGCGAGCGTTTCTCAAAATTCAATCACATTTTTCATTAACCCCCAGGGGATTCATCCCCCTCACACACACTATATACACTTCTTGACGATGAAAAACATGTTGGAAGTGATTTTTCCATCTGCCTTTCATTCCTTCCACCATCTGCCATCACCAGCAACTCTGAAAGCCTCAGCTCTGTTTGTGTTAAAAGAATAGCGGCCTGCTCCTCCTTCCTTCCCTGTGCTGCAGATTAAATCCATTTTTTCTTTCTGTGGATTCACGCCAAGTCTGACTGGTGGCACCAGGACTCCTGACTGACCCCCTGTTGATCTCTTATTGATCTCCAGATCTTTTATGAATGTGCATAACCATAATATCAAATGCAAAAATGAAGTCATTAAACCTAGACACTGAGACAAAGCCCCTTTACAAGACACAACCACAGTTACCTCTTAATTTGTGAGCCTGAGACATGTTGGAAGCCCATTTTCTCACCTTTGGACAGACCCAGGCAAGCTGTTTCCCTCCTAAGCTAACCAGCTAACCAGCTCTAGATTCATGCAGCATTCAGCATGCCGACATGAGAGTGGCATTGGTCTTGTCTGTATTTATCTACCTGTGGGAATATGAGGGTTTTGGAGGTGGTTTTCGGAGGTACAGGGTGTTCAAACATTAAAAATGTTATTTTGCTATGTAATATTCTGTAATATTTTGCCTTAGATTAGATTGTCCAGTGTTTTTGTTGAAGATGAAGAAATTTCCCATCATTCCATCACTGATTTCAACATGCATGTGGATGAGTATATGATTTCTGGGATGGTAATGCTACTCTTCATCCAGCAACTCTTCAGCCTCCAAAGACAGTTTTATAGCCATTTAGTCATGTTTAGCTGTTTGTCTCTGTCTGTCAATCAGCTGAGCGCAGGAATGCAGGAGTGTCGTGGACTTGCGGGGATGCTGAGGGATGAGGTTAAATATAGTCTGCACAAACTGCCTTTTATCTGATGTTTTTCCTCAGTTGGGATACCCGTTTGTGTCTGTTTGATTGACAGTGTGGGAGCTTGAAATTTCAAGTCAGTATTTCACCATAAAAAAATGGTTTGTTAATATTTGATGGGAAAAGACGAGAGCCTCGCCTCGCTTTCTTAGTCTCTGTGAAGGGAGATTTGGAAGTTAAAGAGAAGTGGGGAAGCAGAAAAACATTTTAGAGCAATGACGCAGGAAACAGAGATTGTAGGACTGTTGTAATGTATTGCTGTGTATTCAGTAGATGGAAATCAGTTGACAGAACAAACGTTTCAGGAGGCAAAGACACTTCAGATAAATTAAACAGGAGAATTCAGAGGAGAGAGCGGGTGGTGCTGTTTGACCAGTGGAAGAGTGGCGCCATCTACAGTCTAAAAAGAGAATGACAGAATGAATGAGTGGGGAGCAGGTTCCTTTAATTCATTATCCAACAACACCATAACTTACAGCAGACACACAATTGGATTCAAGTTTCAGCAGGTTGATTTTTATTCTGTGAAAACCAGCAGCTGCCTGGGAGGTCAGAAAAACACTGAAACATCTGAAACCCTGCCTTGAAAACAGGAAATGTAAGAGATGCGAAGCGGATGTGATTTGTAGTGAGATAACCTTAACATGCAACATGGTCCTTTAGATAACAATATCTGATCTCATATAGCTTTTATACAAATCTGTGTACAGAAAAACAAGTCTCAGCTCAGCCTCCAGTGCAGAGGACATGCTCTCTTTCTGAGCGCAAACAATATTAGATCATATGTGGAGCTGTTCCGACAGTCAGGAGCAGTGCAGCGAGGACCCACATCGTCTTTGTTGTGGAAATACATACGTCTCTTGATAAAAGGGAACTGGTACAGCAGTTCTACACCTGTTGAGCTGACGCTGACATTCATGCAGTTTGAAATATTGAATATGATGTCAGCTCCTGATCGTCTGATAAGAAATGCCAAGCGGTGCTTTTGATGAGCTCTGTGTTATGGGGATCAATGAATATCTGCCCATTTCTCTTGGCTTCTTTTGCTTGACACCCTTCACAACTGCCCTCCTGGTAAAATCAGGAGTTAAAATGAATAATGAAACTTGGCTTCCTATTCTTGCTGCTGCCACAGATTTACAAATTTACTTAACTTAACTCAGCAGGCTTGATTCTGTTTTAACACGTCATGTTTTTTGGACATCCTGCATAAATGGGTGGACACACATTTTTTTATGCGTAGAGGAAGAATAGGGAGGATATGTCCGTGTTTATATTATGTCCTGCATGATACAGAGCTTGGCCTGTGGGTAAGTAAAATGTCTTGTCTTCCTTGGACAGTCGGTGTCTTTCAAGGACCCTCTGGTGATGCTTAAATTGCTGCGCATCGCCACCATCAAGTGGTTTAATACAGCAACAGCAGCAACATGCTGTAAAATAAAGGGTGTTTGAAAGTTTCAGTCACACACAGCACACAATTTCAGACATGTTAAAAGAGACTCAAAATATGATTCATCGTCTTGCATAAACTGTGTAGAAGTTTGGTTGAGTCTCTTAACATGCATAGGTGGATATATTTAGCCAGCTAAATCTGATTAAATCTGACACTGTTAACTGTGGTTTATTCCTCCCAAGCAGGTAGGTGATAATATGATCAAATGTAAAAAAAAACTGAGAGGATTCATTTTGCTCAGCATGTGCAAAATTGCAGGAACTGAGTGGCATGAAGAACGTGGAAAATGCTCTGATCAGCAGCAGTGCTAAGCTTTGCATTCTTGCTAATGAGCTAAAGCTAAATTAATGTCAGTGTGTATCACATCGGTTGTGAGTTTCCTTGTCTGCATCAGTTATTGGATTTTCTCTAATTTATGTTTTAATGACCATAAAAGTTCAGTATAAGTCATGAATGAATCAATTTTTAGATGAAATCTTGAAATGGCCAGTTCATCGACTGAGATCAACAATAGAAATATTTGCAGTGGATGTGATCCCATCGCAAGATGCTCTCCAGTTCAGTCTGCAGCTAATTCTTTCAATGAGTTTGTCCGTGAAAAGGAATATTAAAAGCGCTGAAGCATCAAGAAATGCCAGGCATCGCTGTATTTTCTTTCATCTGGGAGAGAAGTGATATATTCAGATGAGGAGGTCATTTAAAAGCTACATGAAAACAATCAACGCCTTGTTTTCCTGATGCCATTGCACATTTTGTAGTGATGTTGAGATCAAGAAAAGTCAGCATGATGTCCCTGAAAGCTTCCGCGTCAATTTCATACAGTTATAGTTTATGAAAAGTGCAAAATCATGGTGTGTGTGCAGAAAGGAGCGCTTTCCTGTCATGGTAAGGTCACTGCTGTCTCGGTAATGGGTAATAAGGTGTTCATGGTTAATACACACAAACACCATGTGTGCATTTGTGTGTTCGTGCGTGAGCGTATGACACAAATAAATAAAATGTTTTGCACGCATTTGTGCAGCGTAAATGTAAATGAAGTCACACAGACATAAATGCAAAGTTGAATGCACACATATAAACCACAAACACACAAAAACAACAATGCACATGCAGGCACGCACATACAGTGCCAAGTCAGGCAGTGTCCACGTTCTCATGACTCACACATTGTGTGAACTGGTGGGTTTATAAGTAACAGTGTGTGTGCGTGTGCTTTAGTGTGTGCTTTAGTGTGTGTTTGTCAGTGTTTGCCCCTCAGGTATTAGTGTGTATGCTTGTGTGTGTAAATCCATATATATGTGTCTGTGTGGTGTGTGCACGTGTGGTCCAACGAGCTGCACGGCGTGCTCGTCCCAGTGGGAAAATGTCCAACCTTGAGTTTTTAAAAACAAAATATCTGGGTCATTGGTTTAAGCCATGTGCTCATGCAAACACAACATGGTATATCACAAGACACCATGACAACAGCGGACAAGATGCCAAGTCGGATGATTAAGACCAGTGACTGAAAAACCTTAATGTGTCCTCCATAGAGGTATTATTACTCCCAAAGTGAAAAAAAGAACAATGGTTTACTTTGACTGCTGACTTTTGATCTTAATGGAATAAGTGTTTAATATCATCAGATCAACAGGCAGCACATAAAACGACAATAAAAAGTACTACTTAATGAGTAGCACATAATAACATGAATTCACATGCAATGTAATACGAACCAATACAGTCCTGCTGCTTTGTCCACCTTGCATGAGTTAAAATCACAACAGGATCCAGCTGTGCTGCCCTTGAAAAAGCAAGCACATTATCAGAACAGCTGTCAAAAATGAAGAAATCAGTTTCACAAAGTCATCTGTGCTGAGTAAAAACTCAGAACTCCCTCCAATCTGGAACATGGGCCGAAGAAAAAACAGCTGCTTACGTCACTTAACTGTATTGTAATGCTCTCTCGTCTAATCATTGAAGCAGGAGTTGCCAGTCAGAATTATAAACCCAGATGTTCTGCTGCCTACAGAACACAGTATGCATTATGCTCAGGGCACACTATCCATTGTCTTTTGTCTAATGCAGAGGCACAACTCTCTGAATGGCTTGCTTAGAAAAGACAGCTCCCTGTGAAGAAAATCAGTTCTCCTACTAATGTGATTACAGCTTCCCCTGCCCAGCCCAAAGCCTGGCTTTTCCACCAGAGGAGATGCTCCAACTGAAGCCAAGCGACATCAGCCGACCTCAACGCATGTGCAGCCTCAGGTGACAAATTAACCAGGCTGACGTGGACAAACGGAGGACAACAGGAGCAATGTGACTGTGATGCCTTTGATAGGTTCACGGAGGTATTTTGATGCTTGAATTTGGATTTGAAGCAGCTACAAGCAGTCTGTGCATCATAACCGGTGGATGAAAACCCACCCAATGTCAATTCATCAAAGACAGTTTCTTTTCTTCCTTCATCTAACATCTGTCTGCTTCAGTCCACACTTAACCATCATGAAAAGTTTTCGGGCCTTTCACAGCTGTGTCAAGGAGGTTGTGAAGAGGTTTGTGTCAGGGACATCAGTGCATACCCTCCACAGGAGACAGTTCATACATCTTGTCGCCATTAATTGACATTTCCACCTGCTTGTTTACCTGATGTTCAGGTAGGCAACGTCTTGCCACCCCTTCCATGCAAAGTGCATCAAAGAAATTCATTTTTGTGCCTGTGGCTTTATCTGGCCGTGCTCTGATGAAAACCACAGGGCCTATTTTTCATAGCAAAACCACTGACCATTGTTATTTAATAATGAAATCCATAGGACAAACATTTTTTATGCGGGTTCAAATAATTTAGTTGTGTACAAGTCAGTTATTCATTCATTCATCTTCTATACCCCTTGTATCCCTTTCGGGGTTGGGGGGGGCTGGAGCCTATCCCAGCTGTCAACGGGCGAGAGGCGGGGTACACCCTGAGCCGGTCGCCAGCCGACTGCAGACAAGTCAGTTATATTAGTTAGAATTATCAGTGTGGTTCACACATTCATCATATTTTGAATGTATATCCATTTAAAATAGATAGTAACTAGTTAACAGACATCATGTTAACCTGCACATCAACATCATGATCTGAGCGCGAGCGCGTGTTCTTCCTCCACCCAGGTGATGATGCCGATGCTGTGGGCGGAGGCTCCCGCGGCTGTTAAGAAGCTGCGGACTCTGCAGACATCACCAGTCCGAGCTTCACAAGCAAAACAGTCGGGAGACACGGAGGGAGTGAGCCGCCCGGCAGGTAAGACTGCTGCTACTGACTGTCCGAACAGCGGCTTTCACACCGCGACACTTTTCCTTTCATTTTCGAGCGGGGATTAACAACTCTGCAATGCATCAGGTCGAAAAGTCGTTTTGAGGTGTATCTAACTACTTACAACTGGATGACATATTTTAACAGTCCCCAGCAAACCCTGAGACGTTGAATGGTCGCTGTTTGAACGTGCATTCGACATGGTCTGACGGTTCAAAAATAGTTTCATAGTGAAAGTGACGGGGAGACTGTTTTTTCCTAGGATGGCGAAGGTATAGCCCGCCCTACTCTACCTCCGATTGGCTTTCGTTCATATTTTTAGCGTATCTATAACCAATTAGCAGTGTTCAAACCTAAATCGACCCGCCTCACGGTTAAACCAAACCAACGCAACCAACGAAGACAAAGTGCTGGCCAATCAGAGGCAGAGTAGAGCGGGACTTACCTTCGCCATCCTAGCTAAAGATATGAAACCGGAAACCATACCAAAACTGTGTACACCGCGTCTTTGTTCGTGCAGCGAACGGCACAGTGCGGATGCTTGATTGCAACAATTTTAAAACCACTTAAACTGTAAATAAAATGTCTTTCTATTAAAAAAAAATAATAATATATGATAATATGATCAATGTGTCCTGGGGCGGATCCATTCGAGTTATTCGGCGGCAGCTGCCACCATTGAAGTAAGTTTTTGTCAATCCAATGCAAAAATACATGTCTATAAATATCTATCTATCTATGTATAGATAGATAGATGATGGTCGGAAATGTCCAAGTGCAAGTTGCAGACTTTAAGAAGCTGTGAGGATGGGAGGCACGTGGGATATACAGACGTTCATTAACAGATTTGATCTGTGTAAAGTAAGAAACAAATAGCCTTTCCACAGTGTGCCAATGTCTATTATGATTAGCAATATGATGGATAATTCAAAATTAGTGATACGCCATCAAGTGCACTAAGCCACCACAAACTTAATGGCCAACTAACTGTATAAGAATATATGTGATTATTATTGGAATGTCATACAAAACTGGCCATTTTCATTTGAGTGCCCTAAACACATCCTCTCGAAGTAGTACAGTAATACTAGATCAGAAGTTATTCTAGCATAAACACAACAACCACATATTTTGCATAAACTAAACTACCACTCGACCACTCAAAGTGCTTTACATGCCACATTCACGTTCACACTCACACACCGATGAGCATGAGAGTATCATAGAATGTAGAATATCATAGAGAAAGTTTCCTATAAATTGCTGCTACAGTCTCTCCTGCAGAATATCAGAGGGATATTTAAAGGAATTTCCATCACAATGTGATAGCTATATGACAGATTCACAAATAGAAACTCAGGATCACAATTACATGCTTTACTTCAAGTCCTCACTTTGAGAATGTAAATTTCACACATATTAAGAGAAAAAGGGGGTTACTCTGAGTGCACAGGACCAGTAGTATTCGAAGTCTCACTGCCCGTCCCTCCCTTATTATGAGGAGTTATGTAACTTTGAGAAATCCAGCTGGGACTCCAGTAGGACACAATGTTAAAAAAGGCCAGCCACATTTCAAACGGCACATTTTTTTTTTTTTTTTTTTTTACTTGTAGTGCGTACTGCCACTGCACTTACAAAATATGCATGCAATCCATGTGTGATGTGCAACTTGATGTAACCGCTGCTGGCAGAAGATTGTGAGTCACATACCTGCGAACGCTGGGATTTGAAAATAGAGGAAATCTTCCAGTGCCCTGTCCTGGGCTGTCCCACCACCCTTACCACTGTCCACATACCCCTTAAATTTAAACAAGGGTACACACAAGCAACCGCTTGCTTTAAAATAGAGCAACAAGGATTGGCTTGCTAAGTTCGTACTTTAAGTGATTGCAGATAGGTGGTCAGACTCAGATACATCATATAAAGTACAATGGATGGGAGAGATTGTATAAATACAGTCATTGGTGGAGCATGTTTCTGCACCACTTGGGCCCGTAAGCATGGCAGATCTGTCATGCTGGCTCACATTGCTTTTCCCTTTGTGTGATGAGGTATTGGAAAATACTAAATCTTTTTCTGGCATGCTAAATAGTATTGTCATATGGGTAATGAAACACAGCATGTGTTCTGTTTTAAAGGCCCTACGCATAAATGGTTAGCCACATAGGTGTTTTTAATTGAGTAAGTGGAAATTTCTGTGTAGGGTGAACCGCTTTTCTCACCAGGGGAAATTTGATTACAGCCTGGTGTAAAAAAAAAAGACACAGTCATCTTAAAAAACACATGCACATAATGCAACATTCCAGACCAGTCAGCTGACCATTGCCAAATACAGAAAGCACTTTGGTGCAGCTATGATGCGCAAATTCACACTGCTAATTGTTGTGCAGTCAAAAGAGATTGTCTATTTTTTTTACTGTAACTACAGCCTGGAGCACAAACCCCCTCTGCAGGGGACAATCAGGACAGTCCAATATGGCCTGGGACTTCTGTAGGACCCGCCGATAGTTGAGGTCAGAGAGCTGCAGCGTCCCTTTAGTGCATTTGATTTGTGATGTATAAATAAAATTGACTTGCCTGCAGGTCCAAAACTTGTTTGACAGCTGTCTTCTAATACAACTCTAAAAATGAGCTGGAAATGACAAAACCTCTGTTTACCCAACATTCCCCTCAGAAGTTGGTTTGCCTCGTACTAATTATTTTAAATCAATATTGACTCTACTGCAAGTAGCATCCAGAGTAAACCTGTACTATAAAATACAGTCGGTCCAGTGTACTGAGGTGAGGAAGTGTGACTGATGTTGTTGTTCCCAACACAAGTAAAACATTTGCATGCCACCTGCACAGAGCTGAAACAGAGCAAATGGAGTGTGTGGAGAGTTTCTGAAGACTTGTTATATTGTTCTATATATAATCATGCATAACTTTAAGCCTTAATGTAATTTAAATAGTTAAATAAAAATTAATGCCAAAATAGATGTCCTGAAACATGTACACGTTTATTTCAACTTACTCCAAAGGGCTTAAAAACAGCTCTGGAAGTGAGATGTACTTCCCTCAAGGCAATTCAAATAAATCCCTCTGTAACCTTTTTACAGTTCCACTGCTCACCCATCATTCAGTCGAACCAGTCTGCAAACTGGAGGAGTGACACTGTCAGAATGATAGCATTGAGCAATAGGCTTCTTATGTAATCCATTCTCCTTAAACAGCACTGTTCCAACAAAGCTTTCAAAGGACGGCCTGGCAGAAAGGTTAAATGCTGACTTACAGCAGCCCTGGGGGTAAAAATACAACAGCATTTCAGAAAACATTTATTTATCAAATTTCTTTCTCGGATATTTGTTTGGATTCGAAAAATAATATGACTTTGCAATATTGTGCAACATAAAAACTACAAATCACATAGCAGTTAAAGCAGAAGGTGCAAGCAATGAGCAGACTTGGAAAGCAGGTTTAGAGTCAGGAGATAAACAAAAACCACCCAATTCATGAAGAACAGGGAATTCGTCATGGGGAGGACTACCCAGCCTGTGAAATCAGTTGCATAATTTCATTGGTGGCTGACAAGTCTCAAAGAGATATCATCAGGATTATCTTGGTTTGGGATTGGAGACTGAACTGGAGGTGTGGATTTGATATTGACGGTTCTGTCATGACCTCAAAAGTGCAAGTTGACAAAACAAGAATCTTAATCATACTTCCAAAGAGCATCAAATTACATTTTGCATATTGACACATATAGTACCTTCAGTGTGAACAGTAATCAGAGTATGGATGTCATCTCGTGGAAAACGTTTCGGCTGAGTGCTGATCAAAGATGCACTGACCCTAAAAGTATTGCCATCAACATGGGCCTTATAGAAGCATTAGAAATTGTAGGCACCTGTCTCAAATGTGGTTACTGCATGCTTTGCATTGTTTTGGAAAGATTCATTTTCTTATTTTGTACATTTGTGTTTGTCACAGGTTCCAGATGACCAACTACTTTTGAAGCTCCCGACAATGCACCGCCATTTTCTAAGATGTCAAGCCACGAACCGCACTGATTCCCAAAGCTGAGGCTAACTGAGCCAAAGGAACAAGGACCATTTGTCATAAATTGATTTGAAGATATTGCACCTGGTCACCCCGGTACTACTCTAAGCAAAGAACAACAAAAGTGCTCAAACATGGCCACTGCCGCCACAATGGAAGTGGCAGACATCATTATTGTAGCAATCTACTTCATCCTGGTGCTCGTGATTGGCTTCCTTGCCATGTGGAAGGCCAATCGCAGCACAGTTAGTGGCTACTTCCTGGCTGGTCGCTCCATGAATTGGGCGGCTGTAGGAGCATCTCTATTCGTCAGCAACATCGGAAGTGAGCATTTCATTGGACTCGCTGGATCAGGTGCTGCTAGTGGGCTCAGTGTGGCTGCATGGGAATTAAATGCTTTATTATTACTCCAGTTGTTAGGCTGGGTGTTTATCCCTGTGTATATTCAGTCTGGTGTCTACACCATGCCGGAGTACCTGTCTAAGCGGTACGGTGGGAGGCGACTAAAGGTGTATTTTGCCATGTTATCTCTCGTCCTGTACATCTTCACCAAGTTGTCCGTGGATCTCTATGCTGGAGCCTTGTTCATTCAGGAATCCTTAGGGTGGAACCTCTATCTGTCAATCATCTTCCTCATTGCCATGACAGCCTTGCTGACAGTCACTGGAGGTCTGGTCGCTGTCATCTACACAGATACCATCCAGGCATTTCTTATGATTGTTGGAGCTCTCTGCCTTACAGGCATCAGCCTCGTCAAAGTGGGAGGACTTGAAGGTCTTTATCTGTCGCCTTTGTGCATTGAAGTTACACAATTTTTACCATATAATTAATTAAACTACAGTTTGATCTGCACGCTATACCATGCTAATCTGAGTCCTGCCATATCATTTTTAGGTTTGAGGGTGAAGTACATGCAGGCTACTCCAAATATCACTGCCATCTTGCTGTCTTCACCCAACCTGACGTATTTTGAATCCTGCCATCACCACTACAATCCAAGGCCACATGCTCTCAAGATCCTTCGAGGCCCAAGGGATCCAGACCTACCTTGGCCCGGATTCTTACTGGGCCAGACTCCTGCCTCTATTTGGTACAAGTCTTTCCATCCAGACTGACTTCCTAAGTGGTTTAGTTCCATGCAGTATTATATTTATAAGTATTCATGGTCCCCAGAAGATTTATCCTAACCCTAGCCTGGCACTTCTTATTGGACCAGTGTCAAGCTTGTACAAAAACATACTATTTGTTTTAAGAATTTTTTTTAGGTATTTGTGCTTTGTTGTTTCATGGCAGCTGAGACAGGCAATGCAGGGGATATGTATCAAGGGCCCAGAATGGACCAGAACCCAGCCCGCTGTGGATAATTCATGATCTTTCTTGCTGGGATATTTGTAGGGATCTCAGGGCAAGCTGTATCCATTAAGCTATAAATCGTTATATTGTTCATTCAATCCAACATTTTAACATTTGAGATTTTGAGCCAGGCTAAAAACTACTAATGTGTCACTTTATTAAGTTTTAGTAGTTTTCGGGGGAGAAAGTAATCATTTCGATTCCAGATATGTTGTTAGTTTATCCAATAACGCCTGTTTGGAAATGTGCTCCAAGATTAACAACCATGCTAACGGTCCAACATCCCTGGAATGTCATACTTGCAGTAATTGTCCAATTATCACATTAATTGTTAAGTGTTAGTGTCTTCATTGTGTGTTCCAGGTACTGGTGTGCAGATCAAGTGATTGTCCAGCGGGTTCTGGCAGCAAAGAACATTGCCCATGCCAAAGGTTCCACTCTCATGGCTGGCTGTCTGAAAATCCTCCCAATGTTCATCATCGTCATCCCAGGTAGAGCCATTATTTATTTATTTAGAGTGATTTACAATTGAAATCCTGCCTGGGGATTCCCTAAATGATAAATGACTGATTTATTTATCATCATGATTCCAGGGATGATTTCCAGGATCTTTTTTGCTGATGAGTTGGCATGTATCAGCCCAGAGCACTGCATGGAAGTGTGCGGTTCTGCAGCTGGCTGCAGCAACATGGCTTACCCACGGCTCGTCATGTCAGTGATGCCCATTGGTCTCCGTGGTCTGATGATGGCTGTCATGATTGCAGCTCTAATGAGCGACTTGGACTCTATCTTCAACTCAGCAAGCACCATATTCACGTTGGATATTTACAAGATGCTACGAAAGCAGGTGTCATCCAGGGAGCTGGTGATAGTTGGCAAGTTGTTTGTGGTTGTCATGGTGATTATCAGTATTGCCTGGGTGCCGGTCATTATCGAGATGCAGGGAGGCCAGATGTTCTATTACATCCAGGAAGTATCAGCTTACCTGACTCCACCCATAGCTGCTCTCTTCTTGCTTGGTGTTCTGTGGCATCGCTGCAATGAAACGAGTGCCTTTTGGGGTGGTATGGTAGGGTTTATCCTTGGAGCATCGCGTCTGGTTTTGGCATTTGTTTACCGAGAGCCTCACTGTGACCAGCCTGATGAGCGTCCATCTTTTATCAAAGATGTGCATTTCATGTATGTGGCAGCTATCTTGTTTTGGGTATCAGCTTTGGTGACGGTACTTGTGAGTCTCTGCACTCCTCCACCCAGAAAAGAACAAATCAGAACCACTACTCTGTGGGGGTTAAACAAGAGAAAGAGGCTAAAACAGCAAGAAAAAGAGAAAGTTTTAGAAGACATCAATGCTTTGAAGCCTCTAAACCATGCAAATGGAAACACTTTGCTTGGCAAAGAGAAGTGGCAAGACCAGCCACACGAGTGTAATGACACTGATGCCAATCATGAAAATGCTCATCCAAGCATTGGTCATATCAGTGATGTAGAGGACCACCATCCCATCCAGAACGGTTGTCACTCACTGATTTCTGACCCTAAAATGGTCGAAGAGGGAGAAGAGAGAGGAGTGAAGGATGGGGAGGAGGAAGAGGAGTGGTGCTTTGGAGGAGGAGGAGGAGTTGAGAGTGGGAGGTGTGTGAAGGTTTTAGAGTGGTTCTGTGGCTTCCAGGAGAAGCCCACCAAAGCTCAGGTCATTACAGTCCAGGAACAGGAGAGGATTGTAGATGAGCTTCTTCATGAACCTCCACAAACCAGAATCATCCTGAATATAGGACTGGTGGTGATTTGCTCTGTCGGGATCTTCATCTTCTTCTATTTCTCTGTATAGGTTGCTTAATTAATAGCATTGAGCCATGTTTTTGCCGTTAGCCTCCAAGCAGGAATGGTCTCCAGATAAGACACCCCTCAGTTTTCTTTGAACTTTTAATTAAATGAGATCATGGTGTACAGGAGGACTCGTGCTTTCTCTCATGACAACATTTTATCAAAAGGCAACCTGTACACACATTGTAGAGTTCTGTTGGTCTTTTTGTGCACTTGGCCCTTGCAAAGTTGGATCTACAAGCCCAAGTATATTTGGGGGGTAGAGATGTACTTAGGATTAATGAGGAACATTTAAAAACGTTTGCTTTCTTTTCATCGTACAAATTAGTACTTTGTTGTGTATTCTGAGATGTTTCTCTACATTGTATATATGGTGATGACTGTGTGTGTGTGGGGGGGGGGTTGTCAATACACTTTAAACAAACTAGTTCATAGAAAGGGTTTTTAAGAGTTTCTAGACAGGAAAAATCCTTTCCACTGATGCTGTGGTGGCTGGAATGGTCATCACCAATTCCACCAATTTTTTGTTACCTCTGGGACGGTCTGTTCAAGCTCAGGAAATGAGCAAATATTATTTCTGTGACTTTTTCACTAATTTTTGCCTGTGCCATACAGCACCAAAAATGGCTCTGATGATATTCACTCATAAACTTGGGAAACTTGAGAACCTCAACTTACACTATGTGCTGTGGCTAAGCATAAGCATCGACCCTTCACTTTGACAAGAAGATCCACTTGTCTGTCTCAAGACTGGATAGCAAGGGATCCACTCAAGTAGAAGTTAACCAGGGGCTTTGGTATTGGTCCAGTGCTTTGCATACTGGCAGCTGGTCAGCCTGTGATACCTCATACCAAATCGAGATTGGTATGATCTGAGTTGAGATTTCTCTTCTCAAAAGTGCTTTCTCTCTGAGATTTTAGATAAGAAGTTATTTCAAGCAATATTTTTACTCCACGTTGTATACATTAGTGGGGAATGCACAAGAGTCTATATATTTAAATGCAACTTAAAACCTTTTTTTTTTGTATTTTGTACTACCCACTGTCAACCATTGTATCTTCTTTTGTTGTGAGTGCTCTTGGTGCAATGCACCTATATAACACCATTGTGTAAAACACAACACTGTTGCTTTACGGCACTCTTTGGGTTGAGTTTTCAGGAGGATGGGCTGTTTCAGCAGTCCTTTTTGTACAGTCTGTGGTATTTTTCAATACATGTACAACAAAAAACATGTCAAATGTTATTCACTAAATACCCTTCACATCAACATCTAAGTGGTAATTATGAATGGGAATTTTGTATTTTCCACAATCTGATCTATCTATATATGAATAGTACACTAGAGAATAGCTGAATTAAGCCTCAAAATAAAGAATTTGATATTTTGGTTATGGCACCTTAAAGCCAAATGCTAATATTCTTGAATATTTCCTGTCAGTTTTGTGTAGGAGTTCTGTAAAAATCATACATAATATGATCGAAAACACTGTTTTGAACTAGCAGGAACAATGTTCTCTATGCTAACATGTTGGCATGTCAATCCAGTCATTGCAAATAGTTAAGTGTTAACACAGATATTGCCGTAGGGATGTTTTAAGGTCTAATTCTTTAATGCTTATTTCGCAGTGGCATACATATTTTCTTTTGTTGCGCACAGTTATGGTAACGTGTTCTTGAATTGCCATCATTGCCCTGGGGAAGCTTTCATGGTGTGGAAAATCACAGTGAATGTGACTTAATTTGACCTTTAATGCGCCTTTTCAGTTCATTGTAAATTATCTTGTTCTGTTTTGTTTTTCCCTCTCAGTCTTTTATATTTGAAAAGGTTGTAATTTTCAGCACATCAGAGACTGTCAGAGAGGAACACCTTGTTATAAAAAGACATGCACATTATACACAGATTTCTTTACAATCAGTTTTCAGTTTTGTTGTTGTGGTGTGGGTATGGTCAGGTTTGCAGATACGTTGGGAAAATATGCATTTAATGAGATCCTGTCATGTTTTTTTACTTTCTACACTTTTAGAGCTCAGATGGTGTCCTCCACTCAAATGGTGTTTTTGTTTTGATTTCTAAGAACTGGTGCAAAGCCTGATTTTAGATGTGAAAGGGAGGACTTCTAGGTTGATACAGTGAATAGAATTGCATTATTGGCATTAAACTGAAGTTTAGAACCTATTCTATGCAAGAAAAAACTGATTAAGTCAAGCCAAGTGACTTCTGTGATAATTCTTTTGCGAGGATCTTCTCAGGAAAAAACAGGGGTGCCAGTCCTATGTTGTCTTCCCACATCTGACTATAAGGAGTTCTCACACCATTGTTTTATGCAATAAAAATAAGGATGGAACTACAAATCAGTGTGCTTTCATTTGATGTCACTGACCAAACTGGTCATTCTGGTCCGCTTAAAGGCCTCCACCGGGATATGTACATAAGGGTTATTGTCTGTTAACAGTGTGTGATGTTCAGAAACTACACACTGTGCCTTGAGGTTTTCTGCGAACTGATGTGCTTTACAGAGAACAAACACAAATGAAAATAGTTTGGGTTTATTTATTATAATGACAAGTAGTATTATTAAGTGGGACATCAGCATGATGTTCCCTGGTTGATAGATTCCCAGTAAGTTTACCTGCCATCAGCTATTTCTCCACCACTTTGGTCCAACTGAACCATCTCAACAGCTCGGGCTTAGATTCCCACGAAATTTTGAACGGACATATGTCGCTGCGACATTTGAATGAAGGCTTGTGGATACAGACGCTAATTGATTTTGCATATTTTGAAAAATAGACTAAATAAACCACAGATAAACTGTGAAGCACACCATTAATCGAACTGAAATTGGTTTATACAGGTTCATGTTCAGCCTTAAATTTAAATGTCTGTCTGAAGTATTAATACTTGTCCTTTATTTCATTTTAGGTTTATTTTGTTTTTAATGTTATCTAACTTCTTTCTTCCCCTGCACATTTCAATCAATAGGGGAGGAGGATAGCATTCATTTGTAGAGTACAGTAGTTAGAATTAGGCTAAGATAGATCTTTGTCACCTGATTTGAAAGCTACAGTTTTCCTCTTCATAATTGTTTGTAGAAATCATTTTGTTTGGATTGACCAACCAGTGCAAAGAAGCAGGCAAAGGACAGCAGGCTCTCCAGGCTTGACCAGCTGTGCTCGCACAGCGACAGCCACAACACGCTCACACACTGCACAGTCTTTACCTGTTCTGTTCATGATGAACAGAAAACCTGCAGAGACGAGTGTGTGTGTGGGTTAAAGTGCCTGCAGATTGGAGGTAACACCCAAATACACCTGCATCCCATCAGCCCATCCCCATGCAATCACCTCATGTGATGGGTACACTGGCAAAACACTCAACCAATAACAGCGCCACTCAAAAGAACAATAAATCACTGCGATATAGGTCAACCTTGTTACACTCTTAGTATCTTTACTTACGCATGCACTATTGTTCATATAGACGGACATGTTGTCAGCATGATTGACATGTCTGTGCATGGCCATTATGTTTCTGCAAATAGATTCATGTCCTTGTGGATGACCATATGGTAAAAATGCGCAAACTCATGACTTCTGAGAACTGCTCAGCTATACAGAGGAAGGCCATTGTATATTTCTAACTGATAATCAGTGGTACTGCACAGGCTGCAAGATCTGTCTATGTAAATGGAATTTATTGGATTATCATTATGTTGTAATGATTTATCCTTTTTATCCTTTATTGATCCCTCAGAGATATTCATTCTCTGAATTTAACCCATTGACCCTGGGACCAGTGCCTTCGTCAAAGGCACTGACAGGGGAATTACAGGTTTCTGAATTAAATGGTTTTGCACCCAGTACAAACCCACGCAAACACGGGGAGAGCATGCAAACTCCAACTTGCTGTGAGGCAACAGCGCTAAAACCACACACATGTTGTCTCTGTGCACCTCTGTACACAAAGCACTACTGTTCTGAGTACAGCCTCACACAGCCTCAAGCGCTGGCTGTAGACTGTAGGTCTTATTAAAGGGCAAGATTTGGTATTGTACTTCCAAATTATATTTTGATCCCTTACAAACGGTTATGTTTCAAGCACACTGATGCAGTTGTTTCATTACTATACATAATGCGCTCCCATATTCAGCACTGGTTCTCGTGTTCCTTGCAATTTACAAGTCATATTTTAGAAAATACATCCATTACCAGCTGCATGCATTGCTTTTTAGTTGTTCACTAGAAATCTAAGCTTGTGATATATAATCCATAATAAAATGCAACACAAAAAGTTGTCCAGGAAAGCAGACGACCTGAGGCGAGGACATGCCATGGACCACAAGTCACGGTATGCAGAGCACATTTCACATAATGTGAAGTATGTGACTGTTAAAAGGCACCACAAGCAAACATGCCACCACTCATTCAGTTAACATGACATTAGAAAGATCCTCTGCTGCGGTGGAAAGTTACAGACTTTAAGTGGAAAGTTACTGGGTAGACACCCCCTCCACAGACAGACACACACACACACACACACACACACACACACACACACACACACACACACACACACACACACAGGCTCAAGCTCACTGCGTGACGAGAAGGGTTAGCATTTCTCTCTTGGCTGTCTTCAAGTTCATATTCGTACATTACATGCTGGTGCGCAGTTAATCAGGAAATGTCGTTTATTTTCTGAAATAGTACAGACAAATTATTCAAAATGGATCTAAAACTTTGATAATTATGCCTCTACTTTGTACTTTGCATTCTTTGAGAACTGTTTTTTATCATCCTATGCTGCTGAATGAGAATCAGTGCGATCAAATATTAAAATGCTCCTCAACGGCAGTTTGTTTTCAATTTGACCAAGCCACTGAATTCACATCCTGTGTGTGTGTGTGTGTGTGTGTGTGTGTGTGTGTGTGTGTGTGTGGGTGTGGGTGTGTGTGTGTGTGTGTGTGTGTGTGTGTTTGTGTGTGTACTTGCATCAGGTTTGTGGTTTGGCGTTTAGTTATGATGGTTAAAGTTTGGGTAACAGGCGAGAGACTGCATTATGTCTGTGAGTGTTCTCACAAAGACAGAGGTACAAATGAGCTTCTGTCTGTGTGTGTGTGTGTGTGTGTGTGTGTGTGTGTGAGAGAGAGAGAGAGACCACAGAAAACACAATGCGTTTGTGTGTGTGTTTGTGTGTGGATCTCAGTTTAACACCCAAGATGCTCAGAACTGACTCACATAGGAATTAGATGATTTACTAATCCCAGGAATCAGTCTATGAATTGTAAAAGTCTTTGTGGCCCTTTCTCACTAAGGTGAGAAAGAGGACAAAAGGACATTCAATGAGGGAAACAGGATGAAGGGGGAAGTTTAAGATTATGGTATAGTATGAACCCTGGGAAACAAGATGAGTGCACTCCCCCAAATGGTCAACCAGTTGTCCTTTTTATTGCTAAACAGTATAAAAGCCAAGACATTGTGGAGATCTGCAGATAACACTCTGCATGAGTCTTCCCTCCATGCTGCATGTATTAAAGAGACCTGATTCATCACACAAGTCGATAATTCTTCAGAGAATTAACAACTCTCATCAAGCAACAAGGAGAATTTCCCTGACAATTTGGTGAAGAGGATGGGATGGACGCTCTGCTGATCGACACCTGAGCCTGGACTGAGGGTCAACTGCTGGCAGGACTCTCAAACGACTCAGGGAAAGTTCTGCTCCGACAAACGGAGGACAGGATCCCGCCTGAGGTCGGGCACGGGTGGCGGACAGTGGACGCTCCATTTATTTTAATAGGTGAGTACAGTGTTATGAATCAATCTCTAGAAGAGTTGGGTAATTCCTGTGTGGGTGCAACCATCAGTTCCTATGTAATTCTTGAGTAGGTCTGGAAGTTTTTATGGTACTGAGTTTAAGTTCCCAGGTAATTCCTGTGTGGGTCTGGGACAGTTTACACTTTACACTCCTTATATACACAGTTTACACACTGTCAAGTAATTCCTTTGTGGTGTTGAAACTGTATGAGCAGAAAATAGAAAAAACTGAAAAAAACAAAAAAAGAGAGATATTGGTGCAGCGAGAGGCTGTGTGAATTTGCGATTCACGTGAAAGAGCTCATTATATAAATATTCATATATATGCGTATGTATATGTGTATATATATTACAACGTTGTGTGTATGTCAACGTGTGTGTTATGTGTTATTAAGAAATAGCAAGGAGTTCTAGATAATCCTTATAGAAATTCTAGACAGAAATTCTATTAGATGTTAGAGATTGAAATAAGAGCGGTTGATGCTAACATATAAATATATAAAATATAATAAAATAACATAAATATATTGTATAATACTGTACTGTCATACATCATAATATAGAATGCCCCATCACAATAAAATGGGAATATGAGTGGAGAAAGTGTAAAATAATACAGAAAATAAGCTTTGTTGTGGCTCATTCAGTGTCTAGTATGTACGCATAGTAGACACTGCGTTGCTCAGACTGTGTCATACAAACCACCTGGCTGAATGAGTTACTCAAAAGTAGTGTGTGTTTGATAAGATCCAACCATACTTGTATGGGAAGATCAGTGTGACTGTGAATTTTGTGTGACTGATAAGCCCACTGAAAGTCTAAAGCGCATGGTTAACCTTGTGTTTCCTGTTGCTATATGTACGGAACATAATGTAATTGAAAGTGCCAGGTTGCCAAATAATCTATCTGCTCAGGCAGCCGAATTGTTTGCACTAACCTGTGCTTTTATTCTAGGAAAAGGACAAACCATCACAGTCTACACAGATTCTCAATATGCATTTAATGTCTGTCACAACTTCCATGCTTTGTGGAAAAATCTTGGTTTCTTTACTTCGACAGGCAAACCAATTGCCCATAGGAGTCTGATTATTAACCTTTTGTCTGCATTACTTCTACCAGCCTAGGTAGCAGTATGCAAATGTAAAGCGCATACACAATCTATTGACCCTGTGTCACAGGGTAATGCAGCTGCGGATACTATTGCAAAAGCGGCTGCTGTCTCACGTGTCTCCCCCATTTTGCAAATGCCCTTGTCTGTCCAACATGATGTTTTTTCTCTTAATGATGTCTCTTTGCTTCAAACAGGAGCTGATAATGGAAAAAAAAGCATTATGGAGAAGAAAAGGGTGTAATAAACTCCCAACTGGAGTATTGGTGAACTCTAAAGGCCTCCCAGTTCTCCCAAAATCCATATTCCCTTTCCTAGCAAAATCGATACATGGTCCTGACCATGTATCAAAATGTACTCAAAACCCCAGAAAACATTTATGTGTTTGGAGTCTGAGTTTGTGGCTCGTAGTTTAAAACGAGAACATGCTCAGACTTCATGTTGTGTTTGATTTTGGTCGGCCACCATCCCCAACCACGGCGGTGAGTCAGCTGAAACAACACGAAACAACCAAAATGCAAATATTGTACTGCAGCCAGAGAAATACGTGTGAATGAAAGAGTCAGTGTGTGAGTTGTGGATTTGAGTCAGCAATCACATATGCACATAATGAAAGACCAACATAACTTCCTCTTGAGCACCGTTGGCCTGCTTGACAGATTAAAAAAGAATCAAAGCAGCACAGGCTGGGACAGTCTGACTTTTTGTCCCTCATATGGCTCCAAAAATGCTGGATCTTTCAATTCCCATGATGCAACCAGTAGTGTTTTGCTGTTGCCTGATAATTGCCTCTGTACATCAAAATTCACTGCCCAAGTTTGAAAGACAGGCTTTCCAGAATACATTTTATAGTCTCTGTGCGTAATATGCTGTCATGGGTCTTTGTATTTACACCTGGCATCAATAAGTTTGCAGTCAGATCTCAATATGCAGATGAAAGGCAACTCCAGATGTGGCCTCACTGATCTGATTGTAATCTCATTTACATCTCGCGTTGAAATGCAGATTCAAATCGCATGTTAGCATCAAGTGGAGCATAAGGAAGGGGATCAAATTAAAATGGAACATGATTGAACAAAATGGGGATTTAGGTCAGTTTTACCTGCAGTCTAAATTTACTATAGATGCTACAGTGTAACTAGTGTAACTTCTCTGCACAGTAAGATGTGTTTTATTTATTTATTTTGCACATATGTACATGCAATTAAAGGCTGTAACTTCCTCGTAAAAGTTCCCTGAAAAGAATTATGCAAATTAGTTATTTATTTCTTTTTTCCCTGTAGGCAAAGTTTACAGTTCTGCATGTTGTGAAGACATATTGTGCACTCTGATTCCATGCTTTATGTCGAAATATTAGTTACTGCACCTCATCAAAAACCCTGACTCAAACCATGTGCTCCAGATCTCGTCTTTCCACGCCGTTCTGTTCCCCCTCTTAATTTCCCCAAGGTGCTTTCAAACAACTTGAACTTGAACATACTGAAGATAAATATGACAAATGATATCAGTCAGAATAACTGCAGCTTTCATCGGCTGTGCATGTCATACATATTATTCAGAAAGAAGACACTGTTCAGCGGTGATACAGCCCTGTGGTATAGCATGAGGTACAGTGACTTTAACAGTGCAGTTAAACGGCAAATAGCTGCTGATTTACGTTCATTGATTTGAGTATAATATTAGCTTTCCCTTGTTCATTGCAACTGCTAGTTGGCAGCAGTCAAACTCTGCTGTGGGCGTAGGTGTGTACATGCACATCATACACTGTGTCCTTTTTGACGAAGGTATGCATACATCATCAGATGCTGTTACAACATGTACGTACCTGCTGTCAGACATTTGTGAACACTGTCAGGTGAAGTGAATGTGAAGATGTCGTGATTAAGACAGAGAAAATGGCTTGGACAGCCCAAAAATAAATTTAGAAAATAAATAAATAACAAATGATGGAGTGATGACGTGGATGATTTTGTGACATCACAAATTTGGAAGTCAATTGTGGTCCAGTCCATGACACACAGAAGAGCCAGTCTGTCATCTTAAGGCAAAAAAGTATCAGTAACTTCATACCATTATGTGTGAAGTAACTGATGTTTAGTGCTGTGTGAGTGTGACTGACTGCAGTCAAATTCTATACAGCAGTGTGATTACAAAAGCAATTTGCGTCACATCTTCTCATATACTTGCTCAGTACCTTGTCTGAAATAAAAACACAAAACCTTAAAGTGAGGCGACAGAGTGGAAATTGTCGTTACTCATTTTTACCACAAGTGGGAAGCCTTGTTCCAAATCCACTCTCAACCACTGACCGTCCTGAGAGCCTGACATGGACAGGGAGTCCCCATTCATACACTGCATTATGCTAAGATATCTGTTAACAGCAGTGGAAGAAATGTCCAGATCCTCTAATACCATCCTGTAAAAATACTCCACTGCAAGTAAAAATCCTGCATTTTATACATTCAAATCAAAACTCAGCACACAGCTCACAGTTTGTTAACACATAATTTTCACAAACATTTTCTCAAAGTTATTTATACATAAAGAATATGATATAATTGAATAGCTTTAATGTAGAAATATCAAAAGTATTGTTAAAAAGGGTTTGGAATATAATGTAGACCAGTGTCCAGACTGATGTAGCAGCAGGGGGACACAGTGATAGGTGTGACATTTGGAATTCTTATATTATATCCCAATATTGGATCTGTGTATAAAAAAGTGATGAAACAGTTACCAAAAAGTGACAAAACATGCTGTATTCATAGGGATACAATATTCTTTTTTACTGGCGTGGCGATATCGCGACAATGTATGATTAAAGTCTCGCGATGTTTGGATTAATTACGTTTTAGACGCGTGGGTCAAGCTCTTTATACATCCATGGTCAAGGTAGTTGATGTTAGCCAGAGGCTGTCCGGAAGTGAGGAAGGTGAGTCGCATTATGACTAGGGGTTGAAATATGTTTTACTTTATATAAAAGACCTGTTCCGTGATTATACCTCACAATAACCATATGTGAAATGTGCAGGTTATGGTTACAAAAACACAAGTTTGGTAGATATCCTTTGATGGTGACTCGTCTTATTGAGTTTTGACCAAATAAACATAGCAACGTGGAGTCACGTATGCTTAATTTACTATGATTTTGCACAAAGAGGAAAATATGTTTTCAGTTAATATATAGCGAAGTATCAATTCCATCATATAGATTATGTCATATTGGGCGCAAAAAGCAAAAATCGACATTGATTAAGGTTTGTAACTTTTATTTTGGCTTACCGGATGTTTTATCAGTGTCATTCAGTCTCACTTGACTACTGCATGACGGCTTCATCTCAGCTTCAGCTGAAGAGCAAGCCGACATCAGCTGAGTTTACACGAAGTATCATCCTTGGAGCTAAAATACGGGAATTTATCATCACGAAAAATTCAGCAATAGCATTTTACAGTTACGTTTAACTTTTAAGCCAATGATAGAACTGCCATCTGCCGTAACCACAGAAACAAGATAGAGGCAAAGGAGAAATAACATTACCTCAAACCCGGCAAACAAAGAGGTCCTTTTTTCAACGACAACATTTTTCCTCCATATTCTATAGTTATGAGTCATGTGGCCGTCGAAAATGTTCACGGTCTAGAGCAGCAGGTAAGCTACGTCGCTTTAATGTGTCTTGCAGCGTCAATTGATGAAACGTGTTAAAACGATGGGGATAATTGTTAGCTTGCCGGCTAGCTCAAAAACACTGCTAATGAGATGCTATCATGCTAGCTACTCTTGGGTGCGCTTCAATCCGATACTCACGTGACCAGTAGCGGCTGCGGAGAGGGGAACTTAATGTACGATGTGGGAAAACATTGATTTTCTGCCTTTTGACGGTTGTATTGTAGTTAAGCACCAACGAGTTGTCCAGAATAATTTAGGAAAGCTAAAGTCATGTGGTAGTTATCGTAGATTCCAGACAAACTATATATTTTAACAGGGAACTAAATGAGCAATTCCGCTCGAGTGGCCCGTCGGCCTTTCAGTGTGAGCGTATGAAACGCACCCGTCAACTCTTATCCTCACTGCGTTTGTCTTGCATCTTGATACAACAGTAAAATGGAGGTATGCGGAGATGCAGCTAGCGGGACGGACACACAAGCAATGCGGCGTTTGACAGTTTGGCACACAGGCCTTTGGATAATACGCTGCATTGCCCAGTTTTCATGCTTCTCTTGACTGCATCCCGCTTAAAAAAAAGAAAAAAAAAAAGAAACCCATTTCTTCTGCGTCACCAGCGACGTAGTCCAACGTTAGCTGTGTCTGACTGGTCAGACAGTTGTATGGCAACAGACATGCTAGAACGAAGCTAGACAGTTTGTTTTTCTTCAAATGAATGAAAATGAGTCTGCTTAACGTGTTTTTCTGGTAATTTCTCTGTTTCTCCAGCTTGCTGTCCTAGACTTGGCTGCAGCAGATGGACAAGGTGGAGGCACTAACAGTAAGCAACCATGTTTTTGTGAGACATGTTTAAACTTATCATTTTCTCTTGCTTGTGAATGTGCACATACACTCCCAAACCTGGACATTTTACCTCCACAAATGATAAACCATGGTGATAACACTGATTATGGGTGTCATAAAAACAACATACAAGGAAGTGCTCCATACATTTGGAAGGACAGGAATGTTGACCATAAGGCCACCAAGGGAATATCTTTTATTTCCTATATTAATTTGACATAAAGTCCTGAAAGCTTTCCAATTCATTAAATGATGTTGGACACTGTCTCTCTCTGTCTGCAGGGCGATACATTCCTCCACATTTACGGAACAAAGACGCTTCCAAAAATGGTGTGTAGCATCAAGTTAAAGCTGTCCTGTGGAGTTTTCTTGTAAACAAACGCAAAAAGCAAATTTATGTTTACATTCAGTGTTACTCACCACGATGCAGCGTGCAAGGCAGATTATTTTGCATTGTTTACATCCACATTAGCTAGCTAGCAGTTGTCTTCTTCCCTGCCTTTGTCGCAGGGAAGAAGACATCACTTCTTCAGTCGAGTAGAATAATGTGAGTCTGGTGCCAAGGTGTGAATCCGTATCGCTTCATGCTTGTGTGTTGAAGTATGCATGCAAGATACAAACAAACTGGGGTCCCACTTGGGAAAACATTGCTCCGTAATGCTACCAGTGGTCCAAAACTCCACAGGGTACCTTTATTAACTGCATTTGTTAGTGATAAAGACCACAGTTGAATCACTTTCTTCCTGTCCAGCAGGAAATGCCTTCGCTGCTGGGCGACAGGGTGGCTACACCATTGCACCTGCTGCCAACTGTAAGTTCATCTCTGAATTACTAAACTCCTTTTATTCTTACTCCATGTTATTCCTTATTCAGTAAGTTTGCTGGTTTGTTATCTTGGAGTTGTAATAATCCTGCACATATGGTGAAGTTGGACACTAGCATCATTTCTTTTTTTGAAATGATTATCCTTTTCTCCCTCTGCAGATGGTTGGGACGGGGGCCGCAACAACTTTGTTAATGGCTACCACGACAACCGCATGACTGCTGGCAACTCATTTAACCGCGGCCCACCTCGCATGGAGCGGGGCCGAGGTGGTGTCGGAGGAGGTTACCGCAGCAACAGGGGCGGCTCCTTCAATCCCATCAACCCGGCACAGCCCATGGGATTCGGTGGCTATGACAATAAAGGTGAGATTTGGTTTTATTGAAGGAAACATGATGACTTTTCCTTCTCAAATGTAATATCTGCTCTGGAGATGACAGGTCCTGTGTTCACTTTTCAGGAAAAGGAAATAGCCTGTTTATAAATCGCTGATCATGCTGTTAATCTATGCTGAGATTCTTTTCATCCACCCAAATTTAAACTGGTCTCATCTAAATGTGTGCCCACGTTAGTCTTCTGATCAACAAAACAAGCCAGTTGAAGTGGAAATAATAGACTTATTGATTTAAACTTTAAGTACATTTGCTCAAGTACTGTTCTTAAATACAAATTGATAGTTATACTGCACTACATCCCAGAGGCAAATAGTGTATCATATTTTGTCTGACAGCTTCTCTTACTAGTTATTTTTCAGATTACTGTTTTTCACACCCTTTCTGTCCAATGAAAATGATATATCTCCAAATGAGCTAATGAAAAGTGCAATACATGGTTCTCACAGGACAGCAACACTAAAAACAGATGATGATTTTAGAGATTATAATGCATTGCTGTAGTTTTATCTACCCACCAGTAAATAAAGTAGTTAGCTCAAGCTTAAACATCGACAGAAGTAAAATGAACATATAAATGAAAGGAAACTGTAAATAAAACAGAATATGATCATTTGCTAATCTTTTTTGACAGATATTCAAGTAGAATCAGTACAAAGACAATAGATGTCGTGTTTTCCCTCATTCACTTCTTTGACATTGATAAATATGTGATTATTCTGAACGTGATGCCAGCATGTTTCAAAAAAGTTGTGACGAGCAACAAAAGACTGGGAAAGTCTCAGTTATTCACAAGCAAGGATGGGGTGAGGTTCACCACTTTGTGATGAACTGTAGGTAAATAGTTCAGTAGTTTAAGTACAACATTTCAACCAAAAGAAGAATTTAAGGATTTTACCTACAATCCATAATGTCTTCAAAAGACTCAGAGAAATCTCTGCACATAGGGGGCAGGGCTGAAAACCAGCTTTGAATACCTGTGACCTTTGATTCCCTAGGCAGCAAAAACACCAACATGATTGTATAAAGCATATGACTGCAAGGGCTTGTGAATGCTTCGGAAAAGCTTTGTCACTAAAGGGTTTGTCAGTGTAACTGGTGAAGACTCTACCATGCAAAACGAAAACCATATACATATCAACAAAGTTCAGAAATGCCACTGACTTTTCTGTCAAGGCACCAACAATGCTGAATGGTACATACAGGTTTTTGGACAGCCTGAGCTGCCATCCACATGACAGCTTTTTCTGGGACATCCCGCTTATTTTAGCAAGACACTGCCAAGCTGTGTTCTGCACGTGTTACAACAACGTGGCTTCATAATAAGAGGGTGCGGGCTCTAGATATAACTTCTTACTTGCTATCGGGTGATGCAAGCACCATCAATTTGAGTTGTACAGGCTTAGAGGAACACTTGGGGAAGGATTCTTTACTGAGGGTGTAAAAATATAAATTGTTTATCTCAAACTAGAAATGAGGGGAAGTTAAAATGTTACAAAGAACACTTTGTAGAGCTGCCCCAGTGACAGATGCAAGATTTGAAAGTCAAAAATAACAACTTTGCTTTGGTTTCCTCGAAACTGTCGGAGTGGCCTTAGGCACATCAAACAAAGAATATTTCATGGCTAACATCTCCCATATTTCAATACAAACACCAGCTGTAGTCTTCTCCTGCATTTGTGAAACTATGTATGAAAAAGTCTTCATGTGGTTTTGTGTTCATTCTTCTGTCAGACACCGGCGGCTGGAACACTGCCAAGGATGCCTATAGCAGTTTTGGTAACAACCGTGGGAAGTCTGCGTTCTTCAATGACAGAGGCAACGCTAATAGAGGGAGGTAAGGAGATGAGACACAGAGACAGATGACTAACTGCTTCCTCAGCATGTCTTTGCTTTTCTTTTGTCACTGTACTGAAACCGCTAACAGGGAGCAGGAAGCAACAGGGACATCAAGCGCCTGTTACAAAAATGCTAAATCCACATTATAGTATTTAAAACTCAAGTCATCTGCACTCATGTGATTTGTAAAGTTTGGAAAATATCCTCGCAGCATCACACATCTTGTGTCGTTGTTGTCTTTGTGCTCTGCTCAGGTTTGATCACGGTGGATTTGGTGGTGGCGGAGGAGGAGGAGGAGGAAACAGCCGCTGGGTGGAGGAGTCCAGAGATGATGGAGACTGGTCCAAACCAACACCACGTAACGAGCGCCTTGAACAGTGAGTCTGTGCTTTTGCTGGTCATTCAGGTGTACTCCAGACACAGGAAGTTTGGTAATTTGAGAGCTAGAATGATCATTGATTAGTCGAGTGACATTCATTTAAGCTCATCATCGTTACACCAAAGAAACACATGATGCATTTTTCTGAACATCAGACTAATGTGTTTGCTTTTTCTCCTGCCTTGCTCCTCTGTAGTGAGCTGTTCTCTGGCAGTAACACTGGGATTAACTTTGAGAAATATGATGACATTCCTGTTGAGGCCACAGGACAGAACTGCCCTCACCACATCGAGAGTGTAAGCTGCTGTTGTTAACTGGGGATCCAACAATTTAGAATTACGTACATATCAGTATATTTGACTGTGTGCATGCTGTGCAGTTCCAAGATGTGGACATGGGTGAGATAATCATGGGGAACATCGCTCTGAGTCGCTACACCAGACCGACTCCTGTCCAGAAATATGCCATCCCTATTGTCAAGTCAAAGCGAGACCTCATGGCCTGTGCTCAGACAGGTAGGACACACACACACACACACACACACAAACAAAATGTCATATAATGAAGTTTGGTTTTTGAGATAATACTCTCAATAAGCGATGACTCTGCTGATTGTTGAGGATGGCTTTGTGTCTGCAGGTTCTGGGAAGACTGCGGCATTCCTGCTTCCTATTCTCAGCCAGATCTACACCGAGGGACCAGGAGAAGCTCTTAATGCAGCTAAAGCATCTGGACAGGTCAGGAGATTTCCTCAAGATTCTAAAATGGACCAGAACATATGGATCAAATGCATTATTGTTGAACTATCATGTGTTATGAAGAGCGGAAAAACAAATCATTACATTAAGAAACCAAGCCCATTTCCACAACGAAAGCCTGTCTGGCTGCATTCCCAAGCAAACTACGCTGCTGTGGGGCCTGCAAAATTTGACAGCTACGGTAACTTGGAAAACAGTAATATAGCACGCTGAATATGATGAATGTAGTATTTTTCAAACCACAAATGAGACAAGAATTGGCAAGCAAGGGTGCTATTTTCTAACTGTATGTTCAGTAGGTGTCTGGTGTTGAGTAATGGGAACTGTAATTCTGAAGGAGTTCACAGTCAAGGGCAGAGGCTCTATTATGTGTATCTAAGAAATAGCAATATAGGTCACTGATGAATTTACTGTTTATCAGACCCCAGACAAGAAAAGATTAACCTAGCCAGTGTGCTATTTTCTTACTGTGGAATGCGCTCAATTCAAAGGCCTTTAGTAATGTTAACTTACTGGCGAGGCAGCTACTGAAGGGACGTAATGGGAATGCTGCTGTCAAGGCTTTCGTCATATGAAAGTGGGCCTGGGTTCATCTGAAGTCGGCTGGAATCCTGTCCTCCAGATAGAGAACCGCTGGCCTAGTAAGTCCTGATGATCTGTACCGTGAACTCTGGAGCTCATATCTGAGGACATGGTTCACAGACAGGTGAAACAATGCACTCCATCATGGGAACTGTTGTGTTGTCATTGTATTACAGGAAAATGGAAAGTATGGCCGTCGTAAGCAGTACCCTATCTCCCTGGTGTTGGCTCCAACCAGAGAACTGGCGCTGCAGATATATGATGAAGCCAGGAAGGTAAGATGATCCTCAACAAAGCAGATACAGTCTGATCTGGCCTTTCCTATGGAGTGCATTTGTGTTGTCAGTACAGTCTGGTGAACACCCGCACACTTGTAAGAGTCCACAATCACAGTAATGTCCACTGATGCAGGAGCAGAGTGTTTGCACCTGCATCAGTGGACATTACAAAATATGGAGAAGCATTTATCCATGTATTTCTTCAACCTTCTTCTTCTTCTTTGTAGTTTTCCTACCGGTCCAGGGTGCGTCCCTGTGTTGTGTATGGCGGAGCAGACATTGGTCAACAGATAAGAGATCTGGAGCGAGGATGCCACCTACTGGTGGCCACACCAGGAAGACTGGTGGACATGATGGAGAGGGGCAAGATTGGACTGGACTACTGCAAGTAAGACAGACAGGAGGAGGCAGTGATGGATAAAACTGTGGATTTTAATAAATTCATGAGATATGTTTAATTGCATTTTATAAATATTGGAGTATAAGCATTACATCGAAGGGTGCCACCTCTTCCCCTGTTCTTCATTGCAGCTACCTAGTTTTGGATGAGGCAGATCGTATGCTGGACATGGGATTTGAACCACAGATCCGACGCATTGTGGAGCAGGACACAATGCCGCACAAAGGCATCCGACAAACCATGATGTTCAGCGCTACCTTTCCTAAAGAGATCCAGGTACATTTGCAGCACTGCAAGAGTGTCACCATAGGCTACCCATAACACGAAGCTCAACTGGGTGCTGTATGACCCCGTGTCAAGCAAGCTGATTTGTTGATTCAACTATTGTCAGGATGTGGATTTGAAATGTAGAGGGGAAAAAACCTACTAAATACAAGTATTAAAAAAAAAATCACACAACATATCAGAGCGACCCATATACTTTTGTCCAGGTACAGCCTGACGAAGCAGGCAGTTCAGTGCCATGATAAAGACAACAAACCTGATAAGTTTAATTATGAAACGCCATTTCTTCTGCAAATTACCTTATGAGCACACCACAAGTTCAGAGATCATGTTCATGGACACGTTCTCTGCTCCCCCTCCAGATCCTGGCCAGGGATTTCCTGGAGGAGTACATCTTCCTGGCGGTGGGCAGAGTTGGTTCCACTTCAGAGAACATCACTCAGAAAGTGGTGTGGGTGGAAGAGAGCGATAAGAGATCTTTCCTCCTGGACCTGCTCAGTGCAACAGGTGAGACAGTCACACAGCAATAACAACTCAGTTACTGCACATGTACAGACACAATGCGGTTTTGTATCCCCAATCTTTTTTCCATTATCATATTGTCGTCCCCTCCATCCCAGCCAACACGTTACTGTGTGTCTCTTTGGTACATCAGAAAAAAATGAAACATACAGAGTTGGTTTTGGTGATTGAGTGCAGTTTACATGTTGGTGGTTTGGTGTGGTTTTATCCCAAGTCATCCCCAGCGAGGTACAGGACAGTACTGGAGACAACATAGAGAAACCTGGTAAGATCTTCAATGGTGAAACTTGTTTCTGTCATTTCATATTTGAAATAATTTTGCTTGCCCTTTAATGTTCTCTGTGGATGGAGAATCCTTTGTTTATTCATTTTTTTGGTTCTGTGTACCATTTCACGGGTCAAGTTTGCTAAGCTTACATCAAACATGCCTGTTGTATTTTTTTATTAGTTTGAGTTTTTTGTAGCATTTCTATGTACAGTATGTTGCTGTGGTGTCATCATATCTGACCCAAAGCCTTGATAGAGAGAGTCTGGTTAGGCTGTAATCTCAATAGTCAACAAGTAGTGTTGTCATATTTGTTAGGTATCTCAAATGGTGTCAATGCTCATTTTCCACGGTATTGATCTGCTGGTACAAGCTTCGCCATGCCCACGTAGCCCTGCCTCCTCTCAAGCACTCATATTATTACCGTCTCATTTGTTTCGGCTGGATGTAGCTCACAACAGGCCGTGGTGTATTGAGGGTGTTGTTTTCGTTTTAGCTCGGTGTTAAAGATGGAAAAGTGCAGAGTCTCCACAACTGGTTTTGGTTGACAAAGAAAACAGCAGGAGTGCTGTTTGGAAAGGCAACAACAGTTCAACAGCTACTTGTAATTGTCAAAGCTAAGCCTATCCCCCTCAGAGCTAACAGGGCTGCGGAGCTTCAATGATAGGAAAATACTTTGACTGTGATCAGAAGTAACTTGACTTGGATGCTGTTGTGCTTAACACCAGTGGTGGAAGAAGTTTTCAGATCCCTTGCTCTCTGGTAAAACTAGCAGTACCACACTGTCAAAATACAGTAAAAGCCCACCTGTACCAGTGTGGAAGTATATCAGCAAAATGTTCTTAAAGTATCAAAAGTACTCCGGCTATAAATATGATGCTTTTGGATTAATATTACTGCTGCATTAATGTGTATGTTGCATTTTACTGCTGTAGATGTTTAAGTTTGACATGATCTTACCACTTTTATGGTAGTTTAACCTACAGCATTGCACAATAGTCTGATTTCCAGTATCATGACAACACTACTAACAAGTGGATATAAATGTGGGCCTGCGCCTTATAATCAGGTCGTAATGTTCATGATCAGGAGCATTGAGGAAGAACGATGACCAAACTCTTTCCATCGGTGGCTCTCGTCACACTGCCTGCACAACTACACAATGCTGCTGATGCTTTTCCTTTAACTTTTGTTTGTTTGTTTGTTTTAATCCACTCTGCACTCCCTGCTGCCTGACGCACTCGTCTTTTTTTTTTTTTTTTAATGTGAACAATTTAAACTGATCAAGGTGAATGTTATGAAGGGACACCTGCACTTCACAGCAGGGACTGAAACAGCCTTACCGGTAGATGCATGATCAGCCGGGAGCGCTGAAACAGTAATGATGTGATTATACACAGAAGGATTTACATCTCAAGACTGTCCACATTGATTCAACATCTTTTGCACCGGCAGCTTTTTCTTTTCTTTTAGCTTCAGGAATCACTGTGTTATTATGCTCCCTGATGGTAAAACATTTAAGTTTAAGCTCTCTTTTGTGTCAAAAACACATGAAATTGTGTGAAAATATCACAAATCTACTTGCAAGCTCATGTCGTTTATCTCTTGGAGTCATAGCAAGATACCTCGATATATACGTTTTCTCTGCCGATTATTCTTGACCAAAAATTGATTCCTCATGATTTTGGTCACCCCCTGACGTTTCGGCTAGTTTGGATTAAAAGGAAAAAGACCTCGTTCATAAAATGTATTGGCTACAGCTTTGCAGAATTCAAAATCTGATGCTTGAAAACAGCACAAACGGCTTTAAATCGCCCACCATGATGTTCCACTCACCTTCAGTGACGAGCCTCACGAGTCTTTACTCTTGGTCCATCAGGAAAGGACTCGTTGACTCTGGTTTTTGTGGAGACCAAGAAAGGTGCTGATGCTTTGGAGGACTTCCTGTATCGTGAAGGCTATGCCTGTACCAGTATCCACGGCGACCGCTCCCAGAGAGACCGAGAGGAGGCCCTGAACCAGTTCAGATCGGGGAAATGCCCCATTCTGGTGGCTACAGCAGTCAGTATAAATAAAATTCTGTTATATACACAGATGACATAAATGATAAATTATGGGAGAGATCTTTAAACAGTCTTTATAATCCCCTTCATAATGTTTATGCTCTTTTTGGAACGACTCAGGTAGCTGCTCGGGGTCTGGACATCTCCAACGTGAAACATGTCATCAACTTTGACCTGCCCAGCGACATAGAGGAGTATGTCCACCGTATTGGACGCACAGGACGAGTTGGAAATCTGGGTAAGACTACAGCTAATGTCATGCAGTGATATGAACCTGATGCCATGTGTTGCATAACCTACAATGAGGTTAGACTCTAAGCTTTTTGAGCCACACCTCACAAAGCTGAGATTCATTACTTTACTTTCCTATAGGCCTGGCCACATCATTCTTCAATGATAAAAATGGGAACATCACGAAGGACCTGCTGGACATCCTGGTCGAGGCCAAACAAGAAGTTCCCTCATGGCTTGAGAGCCTGGCCTATGAACACCAGCACAAGAGCAGCAACAGAGGACGTTCTAAGAGGTACACATACTCAGGGTCTCCTCTTAATGAGTACATATATGTGGTGGTTTTTGTTTTTTTTTTTTTTTTTCCATGTGCTAATGTAATTTATGGATCTCAACCCGTCCTATGTTTTGTCTGGATGAAGTGAATTTGATTTAGATAATGTGTGTGATTTTTACCACAGGTTCTCTGGTGGTTTTGGAGCACGTGATTATCGCCAGACGGCCGCAGGAGGCAACGCTGGAGGGTTTGGAGGACGTGGAGGTCGCAACCAGGCAGGACATGGAGGAACCCGTGGCTTTGGAGGAGGTGAGGATCTGGTCTAGGATTTAGCTCATGTTGCTCATGATCTACACGGCTTTAAGTTAGAGGAGAACACCGTTGTTGAATTTTCTTCTGTTTCCTTCCTCTCAGGTGGTTTTGGCAACTTCTACACCAGTGACGGCTACGGAGGCAACTACTCACACTCTCAAGTTGACTGGTGGGGCAACTAGGTTCCTCCACCCTCCCTTCACTCATCCCTCTTTGTTCTTGTCCCTCATCCTCATTCCCTTCTCCACACTGTCGTCAGCACCCCATCTGTCTCTCCGATCCATTCACCCCAAAAGCCCTTGTGCATGTTATTAAGGTATTTATACTCATTTATATAGCCCTCTTTCCATCCCTGTGTATTCAAATCTTTTAATTCCTCCTTAGATTTTTCTCATCCTTTCCATTTCCAATGTTGTCTTCACAGTCCCCCATCCTTTCTTCTTTTGCTTTCATGAATCCTGGTAGATCTCACCTCTTAAAAAAGGCCACATTATAAAGGGATTATTCAATTTGAGTTGGTTGTTTTTCAACACAAGCCACAGATTTTCTTGTTAGCTTCCAGCGAGCAACATCCTTTGGTTTCAGTGAGGACATTTTGAATGATTTTCCCTCTGTGGCACTTCCTTGAAGAGCAGTAACAAATTCCATAAAATTCCTTTAACTCCCTAGGATTAGATGGACTCTTAAGATTTCCAGTGAGTTTAGTTCTACAAAACGGCCGTAGAAGGCCAAAGAAAATCCTTTTTTGTTTTTTTTTTTGCTTTAGATTTGAATTTTGGCCTCATTGTGTTTTTGTCTGCATTCACCCAAAGCCAGCCAGTTATCCTGTGTACCTTCACATCATCTTTGTATGTAACGCATGGCCATGTTGTAAATCACCGGCCAAAAACTTTTCTAAAATACAGCGCAGAGATGGGCAAGATGTCAAATCCAAGCAAATTATGTCTGCATATAATTTTAAAAATGGGATCTGGCTGCAGCTTCTTCACTTGATGACATGACAGATACTTCAAAGTGGCCACAGAAACAGACAAATGTTTTTTTTTTCACCTTTCTAAAACATATTGACATATTGATTTACCAAGATTTGAGAAAGATGTCTAACAGAGAGAAGGGACAAGGGGCTGAACAAACAAATGTCCAGTCAGAGGGACACCAGCAGATATTGTCGCCCATTAGCAATGATGCTAGCAAACAGTGTGGTTGTTTATATCACAACCACAAACAGCATTTCGTTTGTTTGAAACAAAACATAATAGAGGATCATTTGTTTCTGTACTGTGCCTTCAAGAATTTGAACTTTGTCTCTTATTTCCGTTGTTTTTATTGCCATAATACATAACTGGCTCCAAGTACAGGCCAACTGTGACTAAAAAAAAAAAAAAAAAAAGAGTATTTAATGTCATGTATGGGTTTAAACATTTTTTTGTTTATTTCTATTTGGAAGGAAACAAACTAGGCTTGAACTAAATCAAACCTTGGCAAAAAAAAAAAACAACTAAAAACTTATAAAAAAAAAAAAAAGCAGAATAAAAACTGCGATGTGGAAACTCAAAGCAATTCCTTATCTGTCTAATTCGTCCAGACGGTCTCTAATGAACCGATTCCGAAAAGCATATTACCACTGAAAGCATATCTAGAGATTCTGTTGATGTGCACTCATCCAGAGTGGCCAAAAAAAAGCATTACATTGGCTTTATTAGCCAGTGAGCAGAGATAACAGCTGTGGTTTTATGCTTTTGGGAAACCCGAGTCCTACTAATTAACCTATATGTCACATCTACAGCTCTGGTTTGAGCTTGAGTTTGGGATCCTCAAAGCCATCTTGTCACTAATTGCCGGGTCACAGCATGTTCAGAGCCACTGAGAAAGAACGAGGTGGAGCTGTGCAGCAGCAGTCATGTCATGTTACTTCTCCCTGTCTAAAACAGCTCACCCTTTAATTGTGAATCATGAACAACTCCACTGTCAGTTCTGCAGGATAATATGAGCCAAAATGAAAAATATTCACAGTCCAACATCAAAAGTTGAGTCTTGTGCATGTGTGACCGCATCCAGCAGCGATGTCAAAGCGATGCTGCGACATTTTTGGAGTGTAAAGACTTTAATCACAGCATGGCTGCTGCTGGAAACAACAGTTACCATATTCTACCATTGGCTGTGGCCGTTCAGCTGTCTCTTAGTGCCACCATGCTTTTGGGGAAACCGGCTCTGCTTCCACCACAAACATTGAAATCCTTGTTTGCCAAAAGCTTCTTTCAAAGGGACACACAACTAAAAAGCTAGAAGAGTTCAAAAAAAAAAATTCTCGCTCACTCTATCCTGGAGAGTTACATGAAGAGTCTTTTTAAAATTCGTCATTCCAGTTTATTCGTTGGGTGTTTTTAAGATGTTGAGGTCAGGGATTCGAGTAAAGAATTGGATAATCGAGCCGAACTCGTTTCACAGCAGGGGCAGCTGGTGCTTTTTAGAGGATATGATGCCACATTTTAACTGTGTCCATTGGACAGAACCACAGGAAAAGGCATCGCTTACTTGGTTCATGTGTTGGAGGTTTTAGATTTCTCTGACACACCAAATAGAACGACTTAGCCCCTGCTTAAGCTTGCAGGTGCAGATATTCCCATTCATCCTCTTGATTCGACAGTTTTGAGCCCTTGTGTTCTCTTCCTCTATGCTCACGTAATGAAGTCCATTCAGTGTAAACCCACACACCGGCGGCACGAGCCATTGCAGTGCAAGTGCTAGTAATTCACCTGAACGGCACATTCCGCTTATGTATACTGCCTCTGCTTGCATGTATGTATCGTTAAAAAGACCCTTCAGCAGAGCACAAGATGAAGGACAGATAGACAGACAGTAACAGAGATGAAAATCTTTGGCTGCAGCATGCAAGAAGTTCACATTTTTTGCAAAGTAATCGATGCCTGATCCCTGGTTCGCCCTGCTTTGCCCTGCTGTGGAACCAGGCTCCAAGGGGCAGCTGACATGCACCCAGGACCATGTCCATGTTTCATCCCTGATTGAATTTCTAAAAAGAACTCCAATGTACATTTGGATGGTTCAGTGGTAGAGGTCTAATCCCCCCACTGTGTTAATTAGTAGCAGAATATGCCAAAAAAAGCTCTGTTGCTACCTGGTGGGAAGAAAAATTGCTCTTTTTCATCAGGGTCTTAATTTGTTTTGTTTACTTGAACAACTTTAATGAAGTAAGAACACAGATTAAATGTAAATAGTTCAACAGTTCCACTGAATAAGAATGTGAATTATAAGTGAAACAACACTTGAGGTGGAAAATATTACGTTTGATCACTCGACGTTGGACCAGGCACTGTCTGGTAAGCTGAGCTCAGTGGGCAATTTGAACAGTTATTCTTTAGAGGTATTATTTTTGGACAATACGCACATGTTGTTTTCACACATCCATAAACCAATAAGGGGAATTTACCAGGTAATGCTCACAAAGCAGATTTCCCCCAAATTGCCCACTGGCTTGACATATGACAAGGCTGGGCCAAGACAATAAAACATATGCAAGTGTTGTTGTTTTTTGGTCAAGGAGTTAATAATGCCAAGCAAATAAATACAATTCTACAGAAGGCTTTAGTTATGTTAGATCTCTCCAATATTTCCCGTCTTCTATTATTTTTAGACTTTTTAATCACAGGTCCCATTTGGGTCAGTTGTAAAATCTCTTTTCCTTGAGTTGGTAGGGAGGTTTGGGGAAGTAGTTTCATGCTGGAGGACACAGGTCAGATACACACAAGCTAGCTTCTTGACGTCTTGGTGAAAAGCAGCGACTTCTTGTGTTGGTTCACCTTCTAGTTGTTAAAAATGAGGGGCCGGTGAAAGGGGATTCAAATCGACGCTACGTTCAAGGACAGTTGTCATAAGATGCAGGGATAGAATAAAAGGGCAGAGGCAACACACTGGCCACTTTAAAACAAAGCAGAAAACGAGTTAGCATTTTCTTTTCGCGTGCTGTTAAAGTGCAGTTGAACATCGTATTGTTGCTGTGGTCCAACTTGCGGTCTAATTCCAGCTAAAGCTGCTATGAGCACCAGTGAAAACATTGATTCAATTGTTGACCAGAACTGAGTTTTAGGTGTCCCAGCAGATGATTTTATCACCTGTGCAAGTTTTTCTGTGGCCATGATATGAAGAACACTTTAATTTGTCCTGCAGCATTGAAGGATAGTCTCCATCCTAGTTGTCTTAAGAACTGTTGCTGGTCCGTATGAAGGGATAACCAGCAGGAAGCCAGAAATCAGCAACAGACAATATGATTAAGATAACAGTGCAAATGACAATCAATTATGAAGGCTTTGCTTGGTTTAAATCATCGATCAGCAGAGCTCTTTAAAGTTCCCATGAGGTCAAAATTGATGCTTCGGTGTTTTATCACATTATGTCTCGCGCTGTGTGTCACCTAAAGACGAGTATCTGGCCTAACAATGGCTGGATGGCCGAGGCAAAACGCACATCCAGCGCTAGAGGCTGCCGTAAATGCCAATCAATAACCATGTCAACTCCCTCCCAGCTGCTTTTTTAATTTTTTTCTAAACAGAAAACACATAAATATGTGCAAGCAAACAGCACTCTGCTGCCTGTCTCATGGGAACTTTAATAGTTTTGGGGGACCCCTTTACTCGCCGAGCTTCTCTTGACCGGCTGTCTTGTTGGCTAACGTGCATCAGCCCTGTGGGGTTGGATCTGCACATGATGAACGCCAAACTGAAGTTGAAGATACACTCTCTGATTTTGTGACAGCGTCTTAAAGTTTCCACCCAGATAAATGTTTTTGAGCTCTACACAGATGAATGCATTTGTGCTCTGAGACACTGTTTCAAAATCAGTCCACCTTTAAATATTGACTGAATTTGAATGCCTGAATTGTCAACTGACACTCGTATATTCCCCTCGTGAACGGGGATATTGTCAGCATTTGTTACTTGAATCCATGACTGTTGCCAACCACAAACTTAGTATGCAGCTCGCACAGTCTCTTACGTTTTAATAATAGCTCCTGCACCCTAAATTCCAAGGCATACTTTTAAGAACGATACACAGCGAGAGCTCAAACCACTTGGATGAACCGGGTTCAGTGTGCAGACGTTGATGTGCCTTCTAACAGCCACTAGGGGGCAGATAGACTCATTGTGAATTATGAAGGAGACCCTGAGCAAGTCGCAGGTGATTAAGATGTGAGAAATTACCAGTGTAGTACAAGATATCAGCTGATTGTGGAGGACTGGTGGTGCAGATAGGAATCTGCAAATTCTGCAGCAGGGAATTATGTTTCAGGTTTACCTCACTTTTCATCTTGTTTATCTTTATAAGTAGTGTTCAGAGTACACACATATATGCAATGCACTTAGGTCTTTTACTATGGCAGATTATAGCTGCCCGCTCTAATTACTATTTAATTGTGTTGGAGCAACACTTAACTACCACTGTGCACCAAACCCCCATTCCAGCTCATCACAGTGCCCCCTGGGCTTCTACAGTAAGTGCAATAGAGATCAGTTCCTCATGGCTCGCTTTCACTTTGCTGTCACTGGCACAAGTGACATCAGCCCCAATTCTGACGCGTGCACAGTGCCTTGAAATGACTGAATCATGTTGGTTAGGGCTGGGTATTTTTCAAGATGAAAAATCCAAAGTATTTTTGAAACCGTTTCTTTCAAGATAGGACTACAGGATGGCAAACACACAAGCACTGAGCAGAGCAGGGTACGTTCACCATAAAAAAACAAGATTCAGAAACAGTGGAGAAGAAGTTTTTATTGGCTGATAAAAGGGAGAGATGACAATTTGAATTCCTGCCACTGAAACTTGGATTTTAATGTCACATTTCTGAGTAAAATCCTCCATATTGACTGTTCATTCTGTTGGCCTTTGCCTTTTGAGAAACGTCGCAGCAGGGCTCCGTGGATGGATGCGTCAGGCGGTCAGTTAGTCTGCTACAGACTGAAACTGCGATGAGGATGAATCCCAATGACACCGTCATTTGGCATAGCTTAAATTTCTCCAACACATTGTTTTATGGCCACATACCTGTAAAACTAACACCATCAGCCTCACCTGTACTTTGTCTTTAGCACTACTTAGCAAATGCTAGCATGCTAAATGAAGTGCTGAATGGCTGTAGAAGCTCTGACTGTTTCTCTTGTTCAAGTAAGTTGTTCGTTATCTTACAGTGTCACGGCTTTTCTCATTGGTCGGCGGCGGTGTTGCGTGATTAAACACATATCCGTTAAACAAGTAAATGTCACATTTGTTTGGACCATCGGCCTTACTTTAATTAGTTGACCATGCTCAGTTTATTTCCAGCTCTTGTTTTGAAATTCAGCACTTTAGTTCTGGGGTTTTTGAGTATTTTCAAAACCTTTTGATGCCTTAAATTCAAGGGTGATACCCAGCCCTAATGGAGCAGATCGTGAAGTTGGTTACACTGTATACAGGAAAAATGATTCTGCATCACTACAGTAACTAACTTACCAGCAGGAGTGCTTTGATTGTCAGTGAACAATTTAATGGTGCTATGCTCCCATTGCTGCGGCCTGCAGGCCCCTCTGTTGTAGAAAGACTTCAAATCCCGCCGAGTTTTTCCAGAAAATACTTCAGTTACTTCGTTTAGTCTCCATCTTAAATCTTCTACGTGTCCTTCAAAACCTCTGAGAGGTGTGAAGGAGTGAGTGGGAGTGTTTGAAGTGTAGCGCAGCCAGGTGTCAAAAAGAGAGGTTTCTCCACAGCTGAGTGTGTGTGAGTGAGTGAGTGAGTGTGTGTGCGCGTGATGTATGGAAATGTTCTTCAAGATATGAAACCGTTTTTTTGGGACCAGGTGGAGTTCTAGTTAACAGCAACTTGTAAAATTCAGCTGTTTGCACACAGAGTTCTCGAGTCTACTTTCGCTGCTAGTTTGTGTAATTTATCAAGCCTTTTTGGGGGAAATATTTATTTTTATAAGCTTAATACGAAAGTTGATATTTTACAAAGTGACTTGACCAAAAGACAGTAAACAAAAACACTGGCACTTGAATGTTGAATGTCATTGGTATGAGTGAAAATTTCTATTTTTCTGGGGTAGTGTGAGCTTTTTAATGTTAAAGATGCAAAGTGTCGGGCTTTCTCTTTAAACGTGTCACCGGAGCGAGCTGGGATGATGTCGAAATGCTTCAAAAGAAAAACAGAAATGACTGTCACTTCAAATCATCTCTCTGTCATTAATCCCAGTACACTAACTCTCTGTGAGGCCAATACAAAGCAACGCACGCTGCATGCACATCTTTTCATGTTCAACCAGACGTCCCCAGAACAGTGCAGGGGCCGTTCCCAAGCAAATCTGGACCCTGAATGCCCTTTGTTCATTCACGTTTCCCTTGGGATGAATTTAACACCTTAAAATGATCCCCTGACTTTTCATCTCGTACAATCATCAGATGAAAACTACATTTTACCCAGTACTTTATAAATCTGAACATGCCAGCACTCTGAACTAAGACAGAAATTTAATTATGAAACCATTTATAGACAAAATAACCAGCTGGGGATGTCAGTTTTGGGCTAATCCAGGCATTTAAAGAACTTCAAAAAAGATACTTCATTATATTAGTGCAACAGTTGTGTAAATCCACTGTTATCCTGAAGCAGTTCTGCCCATGGAGAAGAAAAAGCAGCACAATATAAACATGGCGAAATCAAACCAAAACCCATCAGTGAAAGGGTCCGACGGCCGTGAGGGGGCTTGCTCCCTCTTTCCGTCGTTGACGACAATATGAAAAGATGTGCATGTTACATGAGGCCACAGTTGATTTCCAGTTGATGCCACGGTGACGTGTTAAGCGAAACGTCCGACACGGGTTACCTTTAAAGTCACATTGGACTCAGTATCAGATCCACAAACCTGTTCATGCGACAGGTTCCATTGCCAACAATGATAATCAACCACAAACAGCCATTTTTAATTGGCAAACAAAATTTGAGACAACTCCATCGTATATGCCAAGGTTTGGATTAAAATAAAATTAACAAAACGCTACGATCAAAGACATTTTGTAAAAAAAAAAAACATGCAGTACAAAAAACAAGTGTCCAGATTCTCTCCAAGTCAATGTCGTTTTTTTAATTTGATTTTTTTCTTTCATTTTGACTCTTTTACACTTTTCCTTCCCGTTTAATACCCTTGTTGTGAATGTCTGGCAAGTGATGATCTTTAAAGTCTTCATAACACAGAGTTAACTGTGGTTCTATTGCTATGTTGTCGTGGTTTGCATATTTTCAGGCGTCAGGTGTGCTGACGTTCATTTGCGGGAGCTTCTGGCCAATCAGAAATGGGGGAAAGACGACCTGATGACGTCCCTCCAGGTGTCTTTTACACAAGTGACGAGTCCTTAGTGCAACTTCCAGCTGATCCGTGCCAGTCTTGGTCTGTCTCTTGCATGAGAATATGACATTGCAGCTGTATAAAATGTCTTTTCACTGTAGGTCCACTTCGCACACACATTCTGCAGCTCTGCCTGTAACAACAGCAACAGCTTCAATGGACCAGAATGCAATGCGGTCCCAGCAGAGCCACCATCAATGACAGATCATAGATACAGTACATGGGTCACCGATCACACTTCTGTTTGTAGGCAGAAACACACCAAACTAAGCAACACTTCATTTTACTTTCCGTTCAGTCAACTTAGAGACTGAATGGAAAGGAAATAAATCAAAGTGTTGTTCCCATTCCTGACTGGCCAGACCCCTCGATGTGGACGCACAGCACCTCTAGCCTGGTAGTTAGCATTTGCTTTATGTATTAGTTTAGCGGTTGTGCACGAAGAGGAGCACTGCACGAAGAAGAAAAAAAAAAAAAAGAACTGTGCATCTATTCTGACCACAAGTTTACCACAAATAAAGGTTTGGATTTGCAAATGTAACACTGAGTCTTCTTCGTCTTTGTGGCGTTCGAGAATATGTGAAACACCTTGAACTTCTTAAAATCATGTTTATTTGCAGTTAAATACATTTCACAGAATGATATGAAACACACCTACAGTTCCCTTCTCATCCTTTTTTTCCCTTGAGTATCTTAAAACGGACCAAAATCCTTGTGCTGATGCTGCAGTTTGACAGAAGGCAGCGATGGATGAAGCCGCATCACACTTGACTTTTCAGTCTCCTGAATGAATTTGCATGCTGGTCAGTTGTTTCTTGTATTTTTCAGCCTTCAAACATCTAAATTATGCACTTAAAAAATTCAAATTGAGCAAAATAAGACCACTTGTCAGCACCGGCTGAATCAGTCATTTATATAAAGTGCACTGATTTCCAGGGGAAGCTTTGGTTGCCGGAGGCTCTGCCTGGCACTTCAAGGCCTGTTGGTCCAACAATCATTTAGAGACAGAAAACAGACAGTTCATATGCTCAGTGTTTGGGAGTTGAGCTGTAAATCAGCCAGAAAAGCCTTCGCGTTACACAAATGTTGTGTTGAATAAAGTCGCTGCTCTGTGAAGCAGCAGGGCACAGACGAGCCCGCTCATTTGCTGGTCGCTTTTTCAAGCTTGTCTCTGATTGGTCCTTGGTTCTCAGTCGAGTCTGACCAGAAGTCTGGGTTGTCTTCATACCATTTGACTAAAAGACACACATGCAAAAGAATTAATAGCACATGTTATACAGAGGGAACCATCACATTTCTCTTCATCTGCTTCCCTTTATATTCACTTAAAGAGACAGTACGCCTTTTGTGCATTGAAGCTACTGTACCAGTCTGTCTGATGCCTTCAGGCCAGGACACCTGAACTCTCCATCCCAGCTGCTGCAGCTTCTCACATTTGATGGGATAACGCAGGTCAACGCGTGGCCTGCAGAGCACAGAGCCCCAAGAGGAAAACATGAACCCGTCACTCACCACCTGCCCTGCTTAAAGTTAAACTGTTCCACTGGTTTAAACACCTTTTAGGGTTGTAATACTTCCATCTTCCTGCACTAGTTTACTCACCTGTCAGGCACAAACTCGAGCCAATCATTCACCTCAGAGTCTGGCACATTCTTCACCTAAAAAACAGTTTTCAGAAGAGTTTCACACACCTTTCTTCTTAGTAGTCATTTATGTATTTCATGTATTCCCCTATATGTTTGAATTAAGAGATCAGTTCCTAAACTCACCATCTGAACAAGATCCCTGGCCAGTTGTATGATGGGAATCTCACAGTTTGTTCCAACATTGTAGATTTCTCCCACAATCCCTCTCTCCAGAACCAGCAGGAAAGCGTCGATGGCGTCATCCACAAACAGGAAATGGCGGGATGTCGGGAGGGTTCCCTGGATGGTGCTGCGGTACAGGTGAGACTTTTGGGAGCGAGTTCTGCTGTTTTTCTCTTAATGCACTGTGTCAAGGAAATCCTGCAGCTGGATGGCAACGACAATGTCTGACAGCAAAACCCTTTCAAAATAAAGTTCAGACAAACCTACCATTTCTTGTTCATTTGCAGGAGGGTGAGAAACCTCGGGATGACCTGAAAGATCGAGAGGATGATTACTGTGTGACGCTGTGGTGTCGATTTTAACGTGAATAACATCTTGTTTTTCCGGTGCTGCACCTTCTCAGTGTACTGCCTGGGCCCGTAGATGTTGTTGCTTCTGGTAATGATGATGGGAAACTGGTAACAGATCAACAGAGCAGTATGTCACACACAGAGACCCATTATCTGCAGCCCTTTTCAGAGCGTGGGTTCAGTTTCAGATCATTTCAGCGTCTTAAAAACCTGTTGATTCATGGCACCTTATATTTATCCCAGTAGGATCTGACCAGATACTCTGCCGCTGCTTTAGTGGCAGAGTATGGGTTGGAGGGCCTCACTGGACTGCTCTCATCAAACACCTGCAGAGAACAAACACCCGCTGTGCACGTCACTAAACGCCTCAAAAACCCATAAACTCCTCATATCCACCCAATAATCAGCTGAGCCGCTGTTCTCTGACCTCATCCAGACTGGGTCCGTACACTTCATCCGTGCTGACGTAGATGAAGCGCTGTGGGTGGCGTCGGGCCTGATGGGCGGCTCCCAGTAAAACCCTGGTTCCATCGATGTTGACGCGCTGAAAGGTCGATGGGGTTTCAAAAGACGACTCTGAGCGAAGGAAAGGAAAATGAACGATGATGTCAGAGATCAGTACTCTTGACTTGACTGAACTGGGCCTGATAAATGAGCAGAACAGTAAAATTAGCCTTACCAACATGTGTTTTGGCCGCCAGGTGAAAGATCACATCAATGTTTTCTTTGTTGAAAATGTGATTCACCAGCCGTGAGTTACACACATCTCCCTGTTGAGGAAACAGGGGGATTAAAGTAGTTACACAAAGCTCTTTTAGCTGAGATCACAATGTCAGAGGTCACTTCTTCTCAAAGTCAGGAGCTCTCACTCTGATAAAGGTGTAGTTCGCTCTGTCTTCAACACTCTCCAGACTCCTGGGGCTGCAGCAGTAATCCAACTGGAAGAAATCAGACAATACACATGAGATCAAGTCACTTTTTTCACGTGCAATACCTGCTCACAGTGTTGGATTTGCTCAGAAACAGAGTGATAGAGTCACACCCATCCATTTTTTGTGGACAAGGACAATGTCAGCCACGCATATGCACACATAGGGAAGACTTACATTGTCCAGGTTAATAATTCTCCAGTCAGGGTGTCTGTGGACCAGTGAACTCACAAGATGGGAGCCTCTGGAGAGACAGATGTGGAGGTGGAGAGACGCATGAGGACACAGAGGACAGAGGAGTCATTTCATCTACTGCAGTTTTCACAGATCTTCTCACTTAGGAGCATGATCTGAAACATCTTGCAGTTTTAAACGCTTTAGTAAAGTAAGATATAATTTTTGTCCCCTCTACCATAACGGTGCTGGCTCTGTAGTCTGTTAATAGCAAAGTACTATGTATGTATCCCAAAGTAACGGAGGAAAAGCTGTGACAGTTTGACTTTAGCTGCTTTCGTGTAATATTAGTAACTGAAGAGCGAGAGAAGTCGTTGCCTTATGAAAGTCAACTATTATATAATAATAGACTATAGAACAGTCGTATTTATTTGTCGATATGTGAATATTCATTAAACGAGCTCACATGAATCCAGAGCCTCCAGTCACAAGAACCGTCCTGTTGAAATCCATCCTCTGGTTATCAACACTGAGCACCGGCAGCTGTCGAATCCAATTAAGCTCTCCTATAGATGTAATAACGACATCTTTATCGTTTTTTCAGGCCTGCTAACAAACTGGTAGGTTAGTATAGAAGTTCCCTATTTCCTGCAATACAGTTGATGCATTGTGTGATGCACGACCGTCATCGGCCGTCTCGATTTACGGCAGTGTTGACACGTTGAAAATGGGCGGAACATTCAATCGCATGTGCACGGTTTTCTGTTCTCTGATTGGTTGTATAATATGACGGAGTGAAATACGCACTGTTTCATTGTGTGAACCCTAAATCAATCAAAGTGTCAACACCGCCCACTAAATAGAGAACCGTGTCAAGTGAGCTGTATAAATATGTAACGTCCGGAAGTTATTTTCAAAATAATGGTGTTTAGTTAACATAATTAGTCGAATTGTTTTTGGGATTGTAAAAATTACATGTTTTTCTTTGGTTTACATTTTTTTTATTTGGTAAAGTCACGTATTACTGTTTAAAACCTTATATATGCTGAACTATAAAGCCTACATCCAGGAAAAAAATATTTTTTCCTTTTTAATATTTTTATTTGAGGCGAGAGCTCACGATTTCCGGTCACATCCCGTGTAACTTTGAATGACTTGACGCAGCTGATTTACTTCTGGCTTCGTGGCTCATTGAATTGGACTGCTAACGTGTATTTATCGATAACGTTAAAGTGCACAAGGGAAAAAATGTCGTATTTATTAGCCACATTTATCGCTGTGGTGCTGCTCAGTTCGGAGGCTTTTGGGAAAACTGTGACGGGACACTTCAAGAGCGAAGTAGCGAGACAGCAGAATGGCCAGTTCATCACTAAATTCATGTACCAAGGTAACAGTAACGATGCGGGTGTGTTGCTAACGTGTCATGTCATTGGTATCATGGTTAGCTTATACTTAGCTTATACTAATTTTAACTTGGCGTGATGACGACATGTTGATTAAACTCACTGTCTTTGTTCCATTTCGTTTTTTTTATTTGCCACTGGCTCAGTGGGTCTAACTAGCATGTCATCATCACTTTATCTGATAGTGAACTTCCTGCCCCCCTCACCCATCCTTGCTGAGGTCAGAGGTCAACTGATTAAAATCCATGTGATGAGGCAGACATGAAGCACACACAGTCTTTCTTATGTGGAAGGAAATGATTGCCCTCCCGATCACTCATCCGTCCAACCTCCTTGTCCCATCTCTGTCTGTCTGTAGGTGATAGTGGTCTGTTGGTGTGCAGGCTGGACAACTCTGCTCTGGCTACAGAGAAGGAGTCCAGGTTGCTGCTGTATCAGGACATGGACTCCGAACTGGACAGCCTGAGCTGCTCTGAGAGGCTCGCAAAAGCTCAGTTCACCAGTAAGCACCAGCGATCACTCATACAGGGTGATGATGCAGCTGTACTGATTTCCTCCTCTTTGTCCTCTTCTCACCTAATCTGTGTGTCCTCTTCCTCCTCCTGCTTCAGTTTCTCTCAGCGAAGAAGAACACAACCAGACGATCCCTCGGCAGTCCTCACCTACAGCCTGGCAGGCCCTGTATGCTGACAGATACACATGTCAGGTAGCAGCGACATCACAGACTGCTCTGAAATCAACCCCCCCTTAAAACAAAAACACATCGTCAGACATTAAATCTGTGCTGAATAACATCACCAAAGCTCAGGTTCCCCCTTTGTCTTCTGCCTGTTACCCGTCTTTCTCTCCAGGAAAGTGCAGTGATTCCGTCTCACGCTGATCTCCGTTTCACCGTCGTGCTGCTTAACGCCGACTCAGCTGGGAATCCTCTGGAGCACTTCAGTGCAGAGGAGGCAGGTCAGACATCCCGCATCACCTCAGCTGAAAGAACATCCGAGATGCAGCCTTTATTATTATTCAGCTGGTTTTATTTTCCATTTCGTGCATTCTCTGTGTTTTCATATTAATCCTGTCTTTTCTCTGTCTCTCTCTCAGGTCTGCAGAGCTTTTACTTCCTCCTGCTGCTGGCCTACTTCGTCGCCTGCTGCATCTACATCCAGCCTCTGTACCAGGCCCTGAAGAAAGGAGGCCCCATGCACACCGTCCTCAAAGTGCTGACCACAGTGCTGGCGTTACAGGGCTGCTCTGCTCTCTGCAACTACATCCACTTGGCCAGGTGGAGTTGTGAACAAAGACAAACGTTTCCTTCTCAGTGTTATAGATTTTGGAGTCTCAAAGAAGTAAAAGTCTCGACCTTTTCACGAGAAAAAAGCAATGATTTGAGAAAGTCAGACAAAATAAACAGCAGCTGCTCTCAGAATGATAGATTAAATTGGTACTGTGGAGAAAATGAACTGTTGTGCTCAAGTGTTCCCTTTTCTCTCCCTTTGTGCTCTGCAGATATTCCAGAGATGGTATTGGTCTTCCGCTGATGGGCAGCCTGGCAGAGTGTATGTCCCTCTTTCTTAAAGATGTCCTGTCTTTCTGTCTTTATTCATATCTGCTTCTGAAGTTCGATTTAGTTCGAAGAGGAACTGTCCAATTGCTTCAGACTGATGCAGAAACAGACCAGAAATGAACTGCTCTGTTATGTGCCCTCTTCTTTTCCACTACCCACTCCCTGTGCAGTCTGGGATATGGTGTCCCAGGTGTCCATGCTGTACATGCTGCTGAGTTTGTGTATGGGCTGGACTCTGAGCCGAGGCAGGAAGCCTCAGTCCAGACCTCTGCAGTGGGAGCAGTCTCCGGCTTCCACGGCCGTCGCTGTCGGTGGAGTCGTCACACAGGTAAGCAGGATTGTACTGAAACATTGTTAAACCAACTTTTTATTCGAATTTTAGTGGCAATGAATGAATCGCTGCGGTTTGGAACCGTCGAGAGTCACAGAATAATAAAAGTTGAGAGTGAAACGGTGTCATTTTCAGGGAGTGTTGCTGCTGTGGGAGCAGTACTCAGAGTTTGAGAGTGAACATCACAGCTACCATGCCCAGCAGAGTCTGGCAGGGCTCCTCCTCATGGCTCTGAGAGTGATCCTGGCCCTCCTGCTGGCCTCTGTCCTCTACCAGATCATCTCCACTGAGAGGAGCACCCTGAAGAGAGACTTCTACCTCTCCTTCGCGAAGGTAAATGCACAGTGCACTAATACGCCCCCCCAGACAAATATTGGCCTGCAGTTCTTCAGGTTGTGTGGTCTGCCTTGTGCTCTCTGCAGGGATGCTTCCTGTGGTTCCTCTGCCACCCCGTCCTCTTCCTCATGTCGGTTATCTTCAACGAGCACCAGCAGGAGAAGGTTTGAACAAATTACATTTTAGTCAAAGCACCCCCACACACTGACATGTTCATTAATCAGTCTGAGCTTCCCTCTCTGTAGGTGGTGACTATAGGTGTGATCCTGTGCCAGTCCATCTCCATGGTGATCCTCTACCAGCTCTTTCTGTCTCGCTCACTCTACTGGGAGGTCTCCTCCCTCTCCTCCGTGTCTCTGCCGCTCACCATGTCCAGGACAAACCACCGGGGGCGCTACTGAGCACATCCACTGCCATGCTTCTCCATGCTTCACCATGAGCGAGGGGAGAGCACACGGCGACACCGAGGCTTCTCCCCCCGTGACCTCCCACTGTGTCAGAGGAGGGAGAGCATGAAGACGAAGCAGAGAAGACGCTGGAGCGCTGCAGGGACTGTTCTCTGTTGCTGGTACTGTTTGTTGGGAGAATAGTAATAACCACTAATAAGGAAGAAACCAGGGAACTATGGCAGGGGCCACAGAATGACCAGGGGAAGATATTGACAGCAACACCCTACCTCGAGTATTTACAGTATTTATTGGAGGACCAAGGCTTTTAAGTGTTTTTTTGTGCTCTCCACAACATGCTGGATGTCATAACTAACAGCCAAAACAGACCAACACAAGCATGACCAAGATGGGTCACCAACATTTAAGGACGCACCTGCTCATGAGGTACATGTCAGGAATGAAAGCTGAAGAAAAGATCGACACGTGACAGAAACTTACTTGCCTACAGTGCGTCAGGCAGAAGGTGCAGAATCAGATGGTAGTTTGGACCTTTAGGACACAACCCAAGATCAGCATATTTGTTGTGTCCAAAGAAACGTCTCTTCAGGGTCACACATGCTGTCTTTGCGCTCTCTGCTTTGATAATCAGTCAAACAGTGGAACGCTATAAGGACAATCCAGAGCACAGGGAAGTGTTCCACCACTGTTCAGCTGTGGAGTGAAGGCTGGTGTCCCATGAAAACACAAAGCCAATAATCAGTGAAGGAGTGAAAGAACAGGTCACCCAGTGCAACAATGGGGCTGAGCATACACACAATATTTAGTAGTTGGACCAGTGAATTGTAGATTTTGGTCTTTTAATGTTATTTATTTGAAATAAGAGAATAGATGAATAAATGGGCGGATCGGTGGATCAGTATGTGGTAAGATGGACGTGCTTCTGTGGATGGAAGTGGTGCTGCATGGAGTCAGATCTGTGTCAGTGTTAATGGATGTGCACAGAAGGGTTCACGTGTATTTCAGGATTTAGGTAAAGGTTACTCGCGCACATAAAAGCCAACCCTCTGATGATGACATCTGATGTCCTCGTGTGCACTGATGATCTGACTTCATTGAGGTGGACAGACCATTGGATGGACTTAAGAGATGGTGGACATGTAAAGATGGATATGCTGAAGAAAGGAAGGATGGATGAAGCTTGGACACACAGTTACACGATGTGGTCAGCCAGACAACTACAGAAATGGATTTTCAGTCAGCTGCATAAGGATTGGTGTACAGTGTCTTTGCATATCCACAGTGACAGTCAACAGCCAAAAGTGTCAGCGTGTGCTCCCTGTCCATCACCGATCAAGCTGTGCTTATCATTTTTAGACTTATTCCTCACTCTCAACGTGAATATATGAGCTGACAGCACGTGAACCCGTGAAACCATAGAAACGCTTGCCTTCTTCACGCATTGCACCGTGAGCCGAAGCACACGACCTGAGCTCCAAAGCTTCACTTCAGTGAAATTCCCAATTCCACACTTCAAGCTTTCTCCAGTTCTTCATCTCTGGCTTGGGCCCCCTGTGACTTCCTGTGAGCGAGGCTCATTAAAACACACCCACTGGGAACAAGCATGTAGTTTCCTTTGGGGCTTTGACACATTTTGCATGGTGGAAAATGACAATCCACTTAACGAACTGGCAGCCGACGCAGAGCACTGACGTATTTATTCGTTGTGTATTATAAAGAATCAGTTACTGCACAGTTGATTTCATTGTTTCACTGAACCACATGTATCCCTTTAAAGAGCTATGATTTCATTAGATTAGCAACCCCTTTTGGTTTGCTACAACCTACAGAACACTGACAGCCAAATGTCTGTCAGTTATACTTGAATATGAACCTTTGCTGGAGGTTTGATCACCACAAAATGTGCAATTTAATCTATGTTTAATCTTACGTTGGTGTGCAGTAAAGCAGTGCATGTGTTATCTGAGCAGTATGTTCTATATGTGGGTACGAGGGAATAAATTTTCTAGATATTTTGTTCGACAAATGTCTTTGGTTTCACTATTAGACCATAAATCCCATAGTCATGGGGTCATTTAAGAAAACTGCTGCTTTCCTTTGGAGATCTGATGTGCAGTTCAGTGTCACCTTGGCCCACATCTGCTAAAGGAACCCAGTTCACATTTCTTCTCACAGCTGGCACACATCAGATATGATATATTGTGTTACAATTCAACACATTACAGTCTTTTTCACTCACGTTTATTCTTTCTTCACATAACTTATTTACTTGTTTTCATGGAAATAACAAAGTAACAAAATGAAAAAGCTTCTCAGATTCTTTTTGTTTCTAGAAAACTATCCCAGCTTTACTTCCACGAAGCTGGTGCTGTCTGTTGTGTGCACGGCTTGACAAAGTATACTGACACCCACAACAGGCAAGCAAATGTGCAAACAGAAACATGGCTTCCAAAAACAGACAGCATACTCTGGCCACTCAGATGTAACAGTTCCTAACAATTGCTATCAGAGCTGGACGAGTAACCAATCAAATCCTCGTGTCGCGGACATGTGACTTGTGAGGATTTGGTTAGGAATTGTTCGGATTTGGTTAGGAATTGTTAGGAATTGGTTAGGATTATGTTAGGAATTGGTTAGGAATTGTTAGGATTTAGTTAGGATTATGTTAGGAATTGGTTAGGAATTGTTAGGATTTAGTTAGGAATTGGTTAGGATTTAGTTAGGATTAGGTTAGGAATTGGTTAGGAATTGTTAGGATTTAGTTAGGAATTGTTAGGATTGGGTTAGGAATTGTTAGTAACAGGATTATGATAATATATAGCTTGCTTGTCTTGTCCTGATGCAAAGGTAAGTCTGCAGGGCCAGTGAGGCATTCAGGTTTAACTTTAAGCTTGTTGATAGTGACAGACGATACTCTCAAAGTATGTTTATAACGCTTTTCTGGGGTCTGATCTGGCCAAAACCTTTCATGATATTAACCCTTGTGTACTCTTGGGGCTTTTAAGGGCTGTAAAATTTTTTTTTTTGCTCTGATTTTGGCATTTCTTGTGCTGGGATGATGAAATTTGGCTGGGATTTTGCATTTTTAATGAATTTTGGAATTCCAGCTTGAAAACTTAAAAAAAAAAAAAATTTACACTGTGTAGGCAAGAATATAGCTTTCAATTTCCTCGTGGCCTTTTATATCCCATTAACTATCATTAAAACCCACTTATTTTCATTCTACTGCCATTGCAATACGGAAATGTGACATCCTGTTAATTCCTCTGCATCCCTGCCATCCAGAGGCTCAAAATTGCACCAAAAAAAAACAATCCACCAGATATCGCCATCTACCCATGTTTTGCAGGGAGGCCTAGTGAGGGATAAAAGTCGCATCTGAACTAATGGGATATAACAGTGACGGCAGGACAGTGAAATAAATTATTTCTCTGTCTCTGTTCAAAGCGAGCACAAGCTTCAGGGGTGGTTTGGTCTGCAAAACAGTCTACATTTTGGCCGACAAGGATCAGGGGGAGGTGTCAGGTTTGTGTGCAGATGGGGCGTGGCGGACAGTTGAAGAGCACTCTCAGCGTAACAGCCATTTGTTTACGCATCTGCGCCTGATTAACTAGAAACTTTAGTCAGGGCCAAAATTGTACATTTCTACCTGTCTGCAAACACGCAACTACGTTTCCAGCTGCATTTCAACCCGGAGCAAGCCATGGAAATCGTCACTTGGGCTGCATGGCGCAGCGCACCTCCGCACTTCCAGCCTCAGGCGAATATGCCTCTGTGTTTTGAGCTTTGTTACCGGAGCTTTGAGCTTTGTTTAGGCCACTTTTTTCTCACAAAATTAGAAAAAATAGCCGCAATGATTCGCTTCGACGACACGCTGTCTCGATCGAGACGGCTGAAGGAGGGCTAGCTGGCGTCTTTTTGGCCGTTGCGAGCGGAGTAAGCATCATCGCTCAGCGGATATAAAACACCGGAGATGGCGTCGGTTTGTCGCGGATAAGTTGGGTTGGAAGCCGGAGCTTCTGCTCGGTAAACATGGACTACAACAGAAACAAAGGCGGTGTCGATAATCTTGAAAAGCTAGGCTTTTATTATTGTTTAGAATTATTCACATATTATTTACATTTTTATTACTGTACTGGAGTTTCCAGGGGGAAGGCTGGGATGTCATGCTCGCATTAGAGGCTCGAGAGCCCGGAGAAAATTCTCCGTCGCCCCCGGGCCAGAAAAAGCCGAAATGTCCTATTCGGTTACCTATTTGTTGCATCCTTAGAAAGAATGAATGATATATTTGAGTATGATGAAGAAAAATACGTATTCTTTTTTTCACCGTTAGGTGGCCTGATGGAGCAGCGACGGCACAGCGGTCTCCCGAAATCGAAGCGCCGTGCTCTGGTGAATGCAGCCCGGGCAGAGCAAGCGAAGACGACAGTGCTGTTACTGTACTGGCACTGAGGGGTTCAAATTATGAAAATGAATTCAATTTTCATAGTGTTGAGTCCACTCTCGGTTTGTGCCTTTATTTGTCAGACAGCTGCACAAGATGTGTTGATGAGCCTTCAGTGTCTGCAAACTTACATATACAATAAATAGATTTGATTCAAAATTGAGATATTTTACATCCATCTGCAGTTAGGGGAACCAAATACCAAATGCGCAAAACCGAATCCGGGTCCTTGACGGTGAAAGAAATAATGTTTACCTTGTACACTGTTAAATGGTAAGACAAAAATGAAAAGTTAAATCGTAAGACAAAAATGAAAAGTAGTAACTCGTCACGAACAGGATTCGAACCTGTGCGGGGAAACCCCATTGGATTTCGAGTCCAACGCCTTAACCTCTCGGCCACCGTGACTACGCATGTGTAAAAATGTGTGTCTAAACAAATTTATATATATAAATTTGATATATGTATTTGTGTGTGTAGATATATATATATATCCACACTATAAATCAACACACACATGCTATAAATGTCCGTTGATGTGTTAACTGTCTCAATCGTATGTGCATATACAAAAGACGCATTCTGACGTTAGTCATAGGTGATTTTGTGGTGTATTGCTAATTGGTGTCAAATTCCTTGTTAGCCTGAATGTGGGTGTTTGTGCTGCATTACAATCACGGCTGTACGTCACTGACACACGGACATATGAGACTAATATTGCGTTCATTCGATTGCCGGAACCTTCGAGCAGGTACGGGTTGTGTCATGTTCAACACCCTGGCAAGAGTAGTGATCCATTCACGTTCAATAGCAAAACTCGTAAATACCATAAGCCATTAATTAAAAAATTTCAAAGCTTAATCAAGCGAAAAAATAATTTGAAATTCACTGAATCTATCATAATTGAACTAGTATGTATTACCACTGAGTGCTTGTACATTAATTTGACATGTCGATCAACACTAAAAGGTCTACTGTAAACTATAACCGACCGGACACATTTGAAGTCACGTGCTGTTTTGCCCCATGAGTTTGAATGTAACACGGGCTACGTCCAACGGAAGCTGCTTTTCTATTGGCCCGTCGCTACAAACCCCGCCTTCTTCAGGGGTTCATAATAACACTGGTTCTCTGTGAGAGAAGAGGAGAATTCAATACTACAGAAACTAAAATGATCAACTGGAAGGTAAATGAGCTCAACTTTATTCTCATACAGATACTTTATGCATATGTCGTTATCAGTTCAATTGCTGTTTGGTATTTGGTTTTTTATTGATAAAATTCTGGTCTCAACTGTCACTAGCATAATGCTAACGTTCCTACAGCTGGACAAGTTTGCGTGTTTCGTGTCAATCTGCCACAAACTTCACATTTAGAAAACGTTAGCTACATGGTGTTAGTAAACAGGAGTAATAGTAAAACGCTGCGTCTTTCTGTGGCTTTGTTTGAGTCTGTTTTATAATAACTTCGCCGTGAATTGCCAGACATTGCCTGTTTGGATGACCTGTTTCTAACTACAAGCCCAGAATGCACATGGCTTGCAGCTGCTTCTCTCTCTCACACACCGCCTGTAACTCTCTCAGTGACCAAATTAACTCCCACCTCCCAATGAGACAGCTGAGACCCCTGATGGAGGAGAGGGTAGGGGGGAGTTCTGTTCCAGAACTTTCTTTTCCCTTCTTTCAAAACGAAAACAGTCAAGAAATCAGATGATGATTCTCTCTCCACAGACTTAATTCTCCTCACACATAAACTCTGCTCATCCTCAGGCTTTGGACAATGTCCCCATCCTTCTGTACATCCTGGCACTGAAGACACTCCTGCTGTGTTTGGCGTTCGCCGGGGTGAAGATCTACCAGGGTAAGAAAGCAGAGGAGGCCCTGAAGAAGCAGCAGGCTGAGAAGAGGAGGCTCGCTCAGCAGACACAGGAGCTCATCGACAACAAGAAGGAAGACTGACGCTGCTGCACACAGGTACTGTCAACACTACACTACTACTTACATGTTCATATTCATGCAAGACCCCCAGCTTTTTGATCTTAGTAGTCATTTTCAAATAGAACATCCCATCATCGAAATATGAGGCCAGTCAGTCTCAATCACTTCTCTCTTCTCCAGGGAAGCAAGTTACTGAGCTGAGTAACAACCCACTTTCTCCAAATGTGAGCCAGATGTCCATCAGCAGGCGGACTCTCCTGTGCTTCAGGAAGGCGTCTGTGGTTCCAGCGCCAGGACTCTTCACCACATCAGTTTTGTACATATCTTGTGTCACTGTTTGACTGAACCAGGTTTTTTAGAAGATGAAACCATGTGGACTCTTGGACGTGAGACAGAGATGAGGGACTATTTAGTCTTTCAAGCAGTGATGAAAGAACCACAGCAGGCTCAGCATCGACTTAACATTTCCTACACATCCACCCATTTCTGGATTTCTCAGCTTCCCCAAACATCTTCTGCCTTTTGTGTCCTCATGTCTGTCATCCAGACAGCAACATTTGAGTCAGCTTCATTTTGTATGCCAGAATAGGAGGAAGATCAAAGCCTGGTTTATTTATCCGAGCACAGCGTGCTATTCATTTTATAGTATTCTTTGTAAATGTTGAACCAGCTTCTTGGCTGATTTGTGTAATTATATTCAATCATGTCTTCAGCATTCTACAATGCTGTTCACTCCCACGCTGTTCACCCACCCACCATGTTTGTTCTTTGACTTAAATGTCACCCAGTGGTTTCACTCCCCAGTCCATTATAAATAAAAGTGATGCTTCATCCCTCCTGCTCTTCTCATCCACTTTAACAAGCTCACAGCACCTGATATTCCCTGCTGTCTCCCATCAAATACTAATCAGACCTGACCTGTTGAGCTTTTGAGATCCGGTTCAGGTCAACACGACAAACCCATGAGACCACATGCAACTCCTCAAAGAACTCTCCAACAGACAGCACCTGAGAAACCAGGTAAAGAAAGAGGTTTATGCAATCATGAGACTTTCCAAAAGGGGTTTGGATCACAGCTGACAGCATGCCAGTATTTATGCTGGATGGGGGAAGCATGCGTCATGTTACTGTATCGCCACTGTGTGGCAGGAATGCACTCAGGATACAACGGTTGCACCTAATAATGATTGCTGCAGACTGTGCTGCACACACACACGCTAAGTTTGTCAGAGAAAACATATGAAATAATAAGAAGCAATAGAAAAAGTGGTGTATTTCAACATACCTAAAACATTAATATTTCTGACTCGTGGCCCACCAGGTGGTGGTGACAATATCACGAGAGTGACCTCAAGTGAGCGCACACAAACCTGGTGTATCAGCACATGCTGCGTTCACAAACAAGAAAAACAGCCACCACAAAGAATTCACTCTTTTACAAAACCAGTCTAAATGTTACTGACAAAGTCAAAATTTCCAGTCTGTGATTATCCCACAGTGTGCAGAAAAGGTGCTAAATGGAGTACATGGATACAACAGGTCAAAGGTCAAACAGCAGGATGCTGAGGGATCAATTGTACGGTTTCCTTTTTGTTCTTTGGAGATCCATGTGTAACATCTCGGAGGACTTACACACAGAAGGGTGTTATGGGTGACTGTAGAGGCTTGCAGAGGAGCCAAAGGTTGAACAGATATGAGTGCACACATGCTAACAAGACAGGGGAAACTAATGACAAGAGTTCAGACAGTAAGGTCAATAAACACACGCACATAAACATACTAGTGATACTTATAACAATGCAAAAACTGTGGATTTTAACAACTTCTTGGTTAAAACTCTGCCTGTTCTGTTTTTTGTCCATGGAGCCTGAATGCATCATCAGTGAGTGTCCCTGTAGATTCACATGTGGTGGAGGCCGACAGGCAGCACCGGCCTTGTGCCTTCTAACATTTCAGAAAACTGATCTGATCTGTGTGCACATCTCCCTCCTCTACTGTATATAGAGCGGAAAACGAAAATTACTATCCACACCCGATGAAATTCTTACTTTTGTTTCTACTGGTGGTTGTGTGCACATATAGCAACTTCATGAAGACATCTCATTCAATCCTGACTACACACTACAAACACAGAAACTGAAGTTTCTATTTTAAGTCAGTCCTTACTGGCCTGAGTGTTGATTCATCTATGCATTTGTGAGGTTATACTCCACTGGCCCTGTATGACATATGTAATTTTATTTTATTTGAGTGCAAATTCAACCCAGAAATGTTCACATCTCAAGGAAAATTGGATATTTGTCTTACTGAATGTATTTCTGTGTGTTCCATTGAAACAAATACTAGTCCTGTTGCCACACTGTAAGCCACATTTCTCCAAAAGTGCACTCCAAATGCTTCTTGCGCACATCGAATTCCTCAGTATGGACAAGTGAGAATGCTGCCACGTGCCTCTTGGTGTCTGGTTCCCATGTGCAGGTTGCCAACTAAGCACAATGTGGAGGTCTTGTGCGGTGTCATTTACTCTGAGTTGCAAGTGAGCTGTATGTTAAATGGAACCTGTTAAAAAAATGTGAGTGGGGCTCTTGAGCCAACCATTTGCCACTTCAGCCAACTAGGGTGGTAAAAACTCTATTTAACCAGAGTTGCATGTTAAACCTATTTTGTCTTGCAATCAAATTCATGAGCAGATTGTGTTGAGGAGGAAGTGCACTTCAAGTGTGTGTTCGTTAAAGGGAAAAACATGAATTTTGGGGGAGAGAGCGCAAAATAGACCATGAGAAACTCAATATTTGTCCCCAGTACCTACTGTGTGTCTGTGATACTCTCTTGTTGCTGATCCGCCCATTACAACATGCTTTTGAGTCGTTTGCAACATAATGGCGATATCTCCCACAGTGCTTGAACGCGTCATCCGGCGCTGCAGAGATTTAAAGGTTGACACGGGACTGCAGACACCTGCGTGTATCTGAAGCACACAGAGCTGAGGCATCCTCTGGCTGCGATCTTCTCCTCTCAGTGGATTATTTCCTTTTCTTTCTTTCTTTTTTTTTTTTTTTTTTTCAAGAAGACAAGTCTGTGTTCCACCTGTTGCTCTTCCTTCCACGACGCAAAGGTGCATGCGTGAAATCAGAAATAAACGTTGAATCTTTTGGAAGTGGTTTTGGAACAGCTTAAAAATGATTTGACAAAGAAAGCCATTGCTTGGTGACTCCTATCATTTCATTTTCCTGTCAAGAGTTTAAATCAGCTCATAGTCTGTTCACTGAATCCTGAATGAGGCTTTTCTGTTGCAGCACTTTATTTGGAGGGATGAGGGTTCCTCTGTGCGTTCTGTTGATGTGTCTTCAGTGTGGAGAGGTCTGCAATGGTGAGTCTTTATTTTTATGAACATTATTGACTTTCATAGCATTGTTTCAAATAAAATTGATTTTCAGATTGGAGTAGGTTTGGCTTAATGACACATCTACTGTGTCCTTCTTATCGCTTCTTTCTGCTCTATGGAAGCTCAAAGGGTTCAAGAAAATGTGCAGAAATATAAGTATGAAACAAGATTTAAAATATAGCACTGAGACGATAATTTGTGAAATGATATAAATTTTTTGAATTATTTTTTTCTGTCTTGTACTCCTGTCACTTCCTGTCCAGCCATTCATGCAGTGGAGATGGTGAGCCTTCAGGTGGAGTTCGGGGAGTCCGTCATCCTGCCCTGTAATGGTTCAGCCTACCTGGAGGAGGACGGGGGTGTCCAGTGGGAGGCGATGGGGGAGGATGTGGCGATTCTGCGGGGAGGAGAGTTAAGACAGGGGGACAAATTTAAGGTTAGTGCTGTCATTCTTTTATTTGTAGTCTGGAATCTACAGCAGTTTAATCAAGTCTGCTTTGTTTTATTGGAGCGCTGGTGATAAATCAATAGTAAAAATTAAAACAACACCACATCAGCGTGTTAAAGAGATGTGTGAATAAACTCCTCTTGAACAAGCTGCAGGCCCACTCAGTCCCAGATGAGATGGAAAATTTTAAACTTGGGATTTACAGTTTTGTAATTCCTTCAGGGCCGGGTCCAGCTGCCCTCAGAGGAGAAGCTCAGGGAAGGAGACTGGTCTGTGGTCCTGGAGCACACCATACTGAGTGACACTGACATGTACCAGTGCATTTTGCAAGGAAGAAAAACCATGTCAACAGTGTGGCTCACAGTCAAGGGTGAGTCGGGGAGATGTGCGAGACTAATTTCATGTCTGCTCTGGCTTTGCTTTGTTCTTTTTTTCATATTTTGCTTCTTTTTCTTCTTCTTCATGTCTGCCGACTGGTTGCCGCTTTCTCTGCTTCACCCCCAAAGCACCCCATGTAGAGCGCTCCCTAGTGGTGCCTGCAGGTGACATGGTGGATCTGCCATGCTATATTCAGATCTCCAGAAGCCAGTCCATCAAGGATTTGCAAGTCTGGTGGACCAAGAACGGCAGCAATATAGTGTCAACACAAGAGGAGGTACTTTATACTGCAGGTGGTCAGAGTATACTGTAGATGCAATTGTATGTCCAGATATATTTGATGATGTAAAGTATTGTTGTTGGCTTGTATTCCGTCATCAGATTCTTCTCCATGAACACCCGATCATCTCTTTCCACTGACAGGCTTTGTTCCCGATGGCTGCGGTGTCTGATTCTGAGGAGATATCTCGGGTTGATCTATCTGGTGACATTAAAGGAGAATTTCATCTTTCCATAAGTCCAGCAATGATGAGCCACAATGGAGAATACCGCTGTTTGTATAAAACCAGGTATGCTCATCGGGCTGCTTTATCTGCAAAATTATTTTTTGAACCCAAGAGACCAGGGTTCTTGTTCCATGCGAAACCCGAAGCAACTGAAAGCAAAGGAGAACAGATACATAACACAAAATTCATCAGGAATAGCAGTTGCGCTCTTCTGGTGATAAATATGTGTATGACAGATATAATATAACAAATATGATAAAGTTATTTTGACGATACATTTTCTGTTATATTTTCAGGGACTCTGATGATCCCAGACCTGGAATACCAGAGAGCATCGCACTGACTGTGCTGGAAAACCCGAAGATAAACCATAAGACAAACCCTACAGATACTGGTAATCTGTTCTTCTAACAACACATTTTTTCACAGACAACAGCTGATCTGACAGTTACAAATCCAAACTGCAACACAAGGTGTGTTGTACTAATCAGTTGTTGTTACTTTTTTAAAGATTTTGGCCGTTTTTTAGAGACAACCTCAGCACCAGAGAGCTGGGCCAGTACATCACACTGGCTTGTAATACCTCGGACAGAAGAGGTGGCTGACGTTGAAACCACTGAATCCCCACTTGATCTCATAACTGTTCCTCTGGAAGACTCCACACCGCCGATTAAAGGTGAACCTTGCTCAGCAGAAATAAGCAGCAAATACCTGTTTCTTCTTTCTTTGGTCGTGCTTTGTCTTTTAACGTGTCTTATTGCAGTGCTTTGAGCTGTCAGGGCTACATGTGACCCTCGCACATCATTTCATGTTCATTTTCTGATGTTTTCCCAGTAATGACAGATCCACAGCCAATGGTAGCCTTTGAGGAGACGGTGACATCACTCCCAGAGGAAGGTGAGCAACTGGAACTCGTTCACACCAGTGAGATCAGGTGTAGCTGACATGGTGTTGGATGTATTCACCGTATCCACACTGTGTGAAGTCAACTCTCTTTTATTTGTACTTGTAATTAACAAACAAATCATCCACACATGAGGTTCCATCATTATTTTCCGTCATTATCATGCATAAACGTAATGCTGTTGTCATTTTAATGTGCAAGATTCTCCCCATCCAGCTACCCCCCCTCCTCCACCCCTCCTTCAAGGCACCCCAGAGACATCAGCTGAGTCTCTCCAGAGGGACACTCTCCCATGGATTCGGATCGGACTCATCGCCGGAGTCTTGTTGGTGACCATGGTCGTCCTGTGTATTCTGGGAGCTCTACGACAAATTTGAAAGATGAAGCAGGGTGGCTGGATTCCCCCTTCTGCCATTCGGCTGCAGTTTAAAGGGTTTGAGTGGGCTTCTGGACTCACCAAGGAGGATCTGGGATTTGAATGTAAAGCTATTAAATCCATATTTAGGAGCTCAGATTCCTCCAAGGACTCTAAATGACAGACAGTATGAAGAAACAGTACCCTCAAACAAGCCATAGATCAATCCCTGAGTGTTTGTTACTGTAAAAATATTGTAAAAATATTTGTGATGCTGTTGGGAGGAGGACCCAAGTCCAGATGAAGGCTATGTTGATGTCTGATTATGCAGGAAAGCTATACATGGTGGATGTTTGTGAGGAGTCAGGACCTTAAACTGCCTCTTGTTTATCCCTGACAATGTGCCATGTTGTTTATAAGAGGCAACGCCAAATAAAAACAAAACACAAACATGACAATTCTAACTTTTGATTTTACATTAGATGGTCAAATAAAAGCTGTGATTCAAATAATTGCCAGAGAATGTAGAACAACTTCTACAACAATCAGATAAATGACTTATTCTTCAGCTGAGGCAATATGCCAAATTAGAGACGAGTCAGCGTATGCATGTGACTTCAACACCATTATGATTGTGCTGCTGATCCACTGGTTCATCCAATGGTGTGTCTGAAGGGTCCATGGGTAGAGGACAGGATCCGATCCCTCTCTGGTAAGGAATGAGGAACAGGTGCATACAGCTGAGAATGAAACTGAATATGGAAATGGCTCTGTGCCAGACTTTATCAGGCACTCATGTAAGCCACATGACCCCCAGCACCACATCAGTTCTCACTGACCCCTATGTGAGTACAGCTGAGCCACTGAACTTAGTCACTTCGAATACTTATCTGACACTCATTGTTACGAGCTTGTCAAGTCTGCGATTTATAGCTGTGGATTTGTAGTATTCTGAATGTATGTCTGCAGCAGTTACACAAAACTTACTTTGTTATAAGAAAGTAGACCTCGTGCCTGTGTTTAATTTCAGTGTATTTTTGTGATGTATTGTTTTTGTGCTGTTCATGTGTGCAGTGTCATCCTGACATTCATGCCTGGGCAATTAACACCCGAGTACATGCCACTCATGTGACTTCGGCGACTCTCATGTGTTGAAGTCCCTAACACAGATGTTGAAATGCCTGGCATTCCCCACCAGTCAGCAGAACTGATGAAGCCTCTTGGAGTCGTGGCAAAACATTCTCCCTTTGACTTCAACCGCTGCAGAACTGCAGAGAATTACATTTCTTATTGTGATTGTAATTATAAACTGTCTCTCACAAGGAGATGTGGTAAAGACAGCAGCATTTAAAAGCACTTTAACTCTCCTCTCATCCATGTGGCATCAATGCCCTGTCTAAAAAGCAACCTTGGATGAACCTCTAAACAAAGCAAGGACATTCTACAGTACATGTACATTTATAGAATGTGTTACAGTGTCCAGTTACAGGGCTTGGTGTACTTGAGGGAGTGATAGCTAAGACGGACAAAGGCCACAGTGCTGTATCACTTTATTATTGCAATAAGCCCCAAAATATATGAACAGTAGACTCAACCTGGACCTCATGCATGAACACATTTGTCATCTTCCTCTGAGTTACTTGTGCTTGATAAATAATGGTGAACTTGTACTTGCTGTTGTTTTATCCTTCTAGCACTTTCCTTTTCTTTCCTCGTTGTTTCCTGTGAAAATTAATGCTTTGAGTTTCATCTGTGTTCTTGCAGTGATGCCATACATCCAGCAGAGGGAGTGATGTCATCTTAAATCTTTCATATCCCGGTGCTGAGTACAACAAAAAAAGACTTTCGTCCTCATGGGTTCTGTGAAGGTGTGTGGGGCTTGGCTTCCTGTGTGTCCTTATTTAGCAGAGGCTGGGCGTGGCTCACCAGGTGGTTGGGGAGCTGGCTCCATCACAGCTGGCACTAATCACGATCCTGGACTGGATAAAGACAATGGGCTGCAGGGTCCTTGTCGGCCGCTCGCGAGTGTTTGAGACTTTAGAGTCTTTTGTTAGTGTGTTAACGCCGTGGGTCTCTCCCTTTCGCTCCCCATCGCCAGCCTGTCGCCTCCACCTGCCTCCAGCTTCAAAACCTTCAACCACCGCCACGCGCCCCTCTACGCAAGTACTCACACCACCTGTGGGCCATCAGCTGCTCACTGGACTTCCATTTTACTACTCTCCTGTGTACCTGGAGTGATCATTCTTTTTTTGTGTGTGTGTGTGTGTCGAATAAATTCCTAATTTTACCTTCCTCCCTGCCTGTGTGTCCGCTATTGGGTCCAAAACCTGCCACAAACATAACAGAAATATGACTCATAATAATAGTATATGGAAGTTTATTATGCATGATAGCATAATATCATAGTACATTATTAATTATTATTTCAAAAACTAAATCAGTTCAAGTGAAAAAGGCTTATACTGTGCAGAAGTCACATGCTACAATCAGTCAAATGGATTTTTCACAACCTGGCAACCCAAAACAGTTTTTGATCAGTCACAGGCCTTGCTTCTAAATGATCAAAAGCTCTCAGTAAATGTATTAACAAACCATTAATAAAACCATTAGTTCTCATTTAGTAATGTTGGTAAAGAGGGCCTGATCAGAGAGCGGTAAGATTCTGGGGTATGATTGCTTATAATAAGTAAAAAAGTCATGCATTTGTAAAATTGATGCTGCTGGTGTCCCAGGAACAGTATTCCTTTAAGAATCAAGTAGTAGTAATAAGTTGGAGTCTTTCTGACCATGCATGTATTTGATGCAACACAAAGAAACAGGACAAAATCATCTATTAAAGTCGCTGTGTAAATGTAAAATGCTAAAAGTGTGAGCACATCAGTGTTGTTACCAGTAGAAATGGAGATTCCTTCTTCCAATGATCCTCTCTTTCCTCCTTTTCTCCCTCATTTCCCTTATAATCCTTCCTCCATCTCTCCTCCCCTTTTCCTCCATCCCCTCCTCTCCATCTCCTCCCCTCTGCTCTCCCCTCTTCTTTCTTCCCAAAGAACTGCTTCCCCTGACATTGCAGAATGGGAGAGAGGAGTGAGGAATCACTGGCTTTCTCTGTCAGGGTCTTCACTCTGCGGGAGAAGGCTGAGGAGGAGCCCATGGAGACGCATGAGGTAACCAGACAGGCTGCAGAGGGCGTGCTTTTCTCCACTACTCTTTTTAAGTGTGTTGTGGCATTTTAAGTAGATAAACCTGGTTTAGGGTGTGAGATTTGACTTGTCATTATGTACATTTCCTTGAAACGCTGGCACAAAAGGTGCTAACTTGATCAAAAGGCTGTCACATCTGAGTGCTCTTGGTAACACTCATGCATCCTAGACATTTTACCTTGTAAATGTTATTCTTGTTTGTGCTCAAGACATTTTAATGTTTGATGATGGACAATCTAGTTGCATTAAAATTGCAGCCTCACTACAAAACTGCAGGGTCATTCAAACTCACCTTAAAATGCAATGCAGCATCATCAGTTCAAAGAATTACCTGCAAGCGTGCATCCCTAGTAGTTTTATAGTGTGTAAAATCAGGTTTACTTTGTTTCTTTTGATCTGAAACACTCCGCTGTGCGCCGCGTTCATTCAATGTGTTGTGTTCTGAAGGAGGTGCAGGTCCAGGAGGAGGTAAGCAGAGAGCCGCGGGTCAGTGTGTGCAGACACAGAGCCGAGCAGGAGCTCACTCTGCTCCTCACCACAGCGCAGGAGGCTCAGCAGCTCATTGTGCAGGACGGTGAGCACGCTCACACACACCCACACACACACACACACACACACACACACACACACACACACACACACTGCACACACTCTTGTCATGCTTGGTTATTTAGTGTGTTTAGATAAAACTATGGAATGTTACAGTCATAATAACAGATTGCAGAAATATTAGCAAAGTACTAAAGTAATAGAAGTATTCATTGTGTTGAGTGTTATATCATTGTATGTCATACCATTAGATTATCATTAATGTCCTTGCTGGTGATTATACTTTAGTCAAGAGATTAACTGCTTATTTTTGTGAATCCACAGTGGGAAGAACTTAGAAATCATAGCTCTGTTTATCATCCATCGTCTCTGCCTTTTGTTGATGCATTGTTGCATGTCTGGGAACCTTGCCATCAACTTCTACTTCAACACAAAGACTTCAGGTGAAAACACTATGTCTTCAGCCAACAGAGCATCAGTCTTCCAGTTTACCGTTTCCAAGGAGATGGACTGCTGCCAGGTCGGAGGACAGTCCTTTCTGGTCACCGTCGGCAAGCGGAGTCTTGTGCTGCAGTTCAAAACTCCAGCTGGTTTGTGCAGCATATGCTTAACTTCATCCTGGGGTTTGATTAGTGTGTCAGGAGGTCAAACATATACAACTCAGAAAGCATCTTGTCCTCTTTGGATCTCCAGATATGAAGAACTTCCGGCAGTTATTGAAGAGAGGGGACGATGAGGAGACAAGCAAAGGTTGCACTGAAGGCGATGAGAGAGAAAACAAGGATGCGGAGAGCAGCCAGACACCTTCTGGGAGGCATCCCACTGTGTTTGAAACAGGGGCTCAAAATGCTCCTATGCAGGGCTACCAGGTGAGCCACTCAGTAATTCTGTCTTACAGGCGCTTGGGGATGAATAAATAGGTTTGAACAAGAACTCAAACTACAAATTGTTCATTGCTGCATGCGTGTAGTTCCACAGCTGCCTGTCCCAGCAGCAGAGCCTGCTTCAGGACTACCTGAGGATCACCACCTATCAGAGAGCCATTTTAATCAACGAGTCTGACTTCAGGGACAAGGTGACAGTCTGTGCTCACGAGCTCCTCAACGCATGCACGAAACAGCGACTTAAACCCATTTATATTATAAAATGCTCTTTATAGAGTATAAACAGATACTGCATAAGGGATTCAGCTGTTCTTGCAAAGATTTAAACCATGAATCAAATAAACGAAGTGGTTAAATTTAGCTAAATTGCCATGTTACTACATTACTTTAGTGACTGTTACTGAACAGACATAAGCCAATGAGAGTCAAAGAGGGAATGGTAGTTTTCTCATTTTGGTGGTCAAAGGTCACAGTGGCCAAACAAGCACATTTTGGACCATAACTCAAGAATTCATATGCTAAATATGACAGAATTTCATGCTAATGTCCCATAGGGTGAAATGATGAAGTGATGGCCTTTTAAATGCAATGCAAATGTATATGTGGGGCTTACTGAGACAGATTACTAGGTCCAAAATCCAGGAGTGCATATGCATGTATGTCTTTCAATATTTTCAGTTCTCCTCTTCTCTTCCTGTCTCTGTAGGTGGTTCTGGATGTGTGCTGTGGTTCTGGTATTCTGTCTTTCTTTGCAGTCCAGGCAGGAGCCACCAGAGTGTACGCTGTTGAGTCCAGCCCCATGGCCAAGTATGCACAGGTCAGCAGATTTGAAGCCTGCATCCTCCATCTTTGCCATGATATCGTCAGCTTTAAAATAATGTGAAAACGCTCTCATTCCCTGCAATAATTAAAGCATTGTTTGAGTCTATAGCCTACAAGCAATCTCCCGACTGTGAGCTAACATGCAGGGTTTTGAGAGTAATGTTATGTGTGTGTGTTGGCCTTGATAGAGCCTAAAGAGAAACCGCAGCAATGCACTAGATAGAACACACACACATAGAGTACATACATCACATGCAGAGCGTGGCATTCTGGGGAGTTAATGGGTTGCGGCAACATCTGGCCCAGAGTTCAGCGGGATAGGGGCTGCAGAGAGATGCTGCACTGGGTTTAGACCGATATATGAGGATTATATCTGCTTTTATTAAATAATAAACATCTGCATTGTGTCAGCTTTACCTGACCTACCTGCTCTAAAATGCTCAACACACAACAAAGTCCAAAAAGATGGAATAATCTCAATGGATCTGGATACATCTGTTATATTTTTCCAGGCTTTGAGATGCCTCCTTCCAACAGTGTCCCTATTATTCTGGAGAATCGACAAAACACACTGTCCACAGTTTTTATTGGAAATCCTTTCTGAAGAAACACACCCCATAAAAACAGCGGACAGTGTGTCCTGTGGATTATCCAGAGCAACCACAACATTGTTTCTGGAAAGCCAATTAATTTTTCAATGCGGACACCACAACCTAAATTCCATTTACCTCCTTTGTGTCATGGAGGAAGCAGAAATCTCAGAGATAGATGAATCAAAACCTGGGCAAACAGAACCAGTGCATGCACCATCTGCAAGGAGAGATGGTAAATGAGGAAATCCAGTATTCAGGCATTGTGTAATCACAGCTGATTACATGTGTTGCATTAAAAGAACTGAATTCGCTTGGATTTTGGTGGCACTATTTAGGATGAATTCATACCATGTGCGTCTGGCACAAATGATAGCAGCTGGAAAACAGAAACTGTTGTTTGTCTTCCAAAATAACTTCTTTTTCCAGATGCTGGATATCAGTGTGGTTGTATGGTCAATAGATGTATCTCTCCTCTTCATCTCTGTGGTACGAGCTGTTGGAAAGAGAGATTCTTTAGTGGTCCTGTTATGTGCACGTTTTCCGTCTCATGCAGATCCTGGTCCAGAGTAACAGTCTTTCTGAGCGCATCAGAGTCCTAGAGGGGGAGGTGGAGGAAGTCAGCTGTCCCGACATGGTGGATGTCATTGTCTCTGAACCAATGGGATACATGCTGCTCAACGACAGACTCATGGAGAGCTTCTTGCATGCCAGAAAATGGCTCAAACCCAATGGTAGGAGAAGACGTGGTCGGGATGCAGAGGTGGAGAAACCCTCAGAAACTGCTGACTGAGTGTTTTAACAAGAGAATAAATACTCAAATCATGACACATCTCTAAAATTTGAATTGATACTAGTGAAGACTTATTAGGGAATTGGTTAGCTGCCCAGTCTCGCACCAATCCACGTTGATTCACGCTTGCGTGAAAAGTGCACACGTGTGTGAAGGTGCAGTACAAGCAGGGGCGATAATGGCAGCAGTTAAGCACAAATGTAGTAACAAAAGGCGTCTCTCATGTTGAATGTTTGTCTCTCACTGTTGATTTAACTCTCTAACTCTGTGTCTATCACTTTCAATCTCCAGGTCTGATGTTTCCCTCCTCTGGTGATATTCATCTGGCTCCCTTCAGTGACGAGCAGCTCTACTTCGAGCACCACGCACGAGCTAGTTTCTGGTCTCTCTCTCTCACACACACACACACACATACACACATGCATGCACCACCATAAATCCATGCATGAGGACGCAAACACACTGGCCCTCTTTCTTCCTTTCTTTCCCTCTCTGTTCCTCTCACTCAGACACACACATTCCCAGTGCTTGACCTCAGTCAGGCATGATTCCTGTTGGGTGTTAAATGCTCAGGCTCAGTCCAGTCCTGACTCATACAAGCCAAGAAAGGGTTTGACTGATATGATCTGTTGTAGGCCGATAAGTTAAGGTCAAAGCTGATATTTTCTACTGGGAGTAAATGTATTTAAGATTCAATGTTTTCCCAGAATTTCATTCTTAGATGGACGATCTGGCCCATTATAGGACGTTGAATTTGAATGTTGTGACCCAGAACAAAAATTGGTCAAACATAGTTTAGGAAGAAGAAGTATTTTTAATATAGGTCCAACATGTCAGTAAAATATGTGTGCGCATGTGTGTGTGTGTGTGCCCATGCCATAGTCTGCACCCTTCACTGCTCCACCACGATGTGGAGGTCAGGCTCAGTCAGCCTTGAGGAATGAAGGTAAACTGATGTTGTTCAACAGAAGTACAGTGACGCTGTGGGACCTTATTACATTATTTGTTTATACTAATAACAGCTTCAGCATTGAGGTTCTGAAGCTTTACGCCTACATGCCCTTCATGGTTCTGCCTGCCTGGTATGAACCATCATGAGAGATTTAACTCTTTGGTGCAAGATGCAATTTAAGACACCACCAGTTTGCACAGCATCCTGTGTGCAGAGGGTCGGCGGCCACATCTAGTGATGAAAACTTCAAATGTGTGAAATAAAGCATGAACTACCTGATCGTCGTTTAGCTGGCTGTGTAAAAGTTTTCAGCGCTCACCCTTCGCTTTGCTTTCCTCAGGCAGCAGAGAAGCTTCTATGGCGTTAACCTGAGTGCTCTTCACAGTGCGGCAGTGGATGAGTTTTTCAAGCAGCCCATAGTGGTACGTGGAGTGAACGTCCATTCACTTTCGAAACAGAAACCACAACACAGGATGTTATGAGAGTCACATGGCATTGCTCAAAGAAAAATATTTTTGTAGTACTTTTCTCATGCGAGATACATCAGTTCTCAGAAACTAATTTGAATCTGATGGCCGCAATGTAAACCTACAGGACTGCTGCATTATCCTGCACACTCTCATGTTTCTACGTTTGTTGTCGACAGATTCTTCATTTAATATCTCTTTCAGGACACATTCGATGTGCAGATCCTGATGGCCAGGTCTGTCAAGCACTGCATCAACTTCAAGGAGGTCAAAGAAGAAGATTTCCACAGGTTAGATGCATACAGTAATCATGGCTGATGTTCATGTACTGCTTATAGATGGTAAACAGTGATGGTTAAGAGTGTTACCGCCTTATTGGGTTTTTTGAAAACTTTTGAATTTGAAATGTACACGACCTGTTTATCGACCTGCACTATTCATTAAAATGCTTTCCAGGAATAAAACTTAATGATTCTTCCAGGATGGAGATTCCCTTCGTGTTTACTCTGCTCCAGTCTGGTCTGGTCCATGGACTCGCCTTCTGGTTTGATGTGGCCTATTTGGGATCCAAGTAAGAAATACACAACTCTGACTCTCATCTCGTTTGAAGTATTGTATTTCTTTGATCAATTCATGGCTTTTGGCATACAGCAGGACCCCCTCAACATACAATATTCACCTGAAGTCAGTGTGAGAATGATATAATATCTTTAAATGTCTGTTTGTGCAGGTCAACAGTGTGGCTCTCCACAGCACCCTCTGAGCCCCTGACCCGCTGGTATCAGGTCAGATGTTTGCTTCAGACGCCGCTCTTCGCCAAGCTGGGACAAACCCTGTCTGGGACTGTCCTGCTGGCGGCTAACAGCAGGTACGCCTGTGCATCCATCAGCCTGCTCTTCTAAAAGTTTCCTCTGAAATTGTCGAGTGAGATGAGAAAATTGGACCGCTTTGCGATCTGTTCTATATCATTAAAACAGTGTGTACGGAGTATAACAACTGAACTGATCAGGAACATTTACCTCTTCCACTTTCCAGGCAGAGCTATGACATCCACATCACAGCCACAGTCGACCAATCTGGCTTCAGATCAGGAAACATCCTGGACCTCAAGAACCCTTTCTTCAGGTTACACCTTCCTCTCCGATACATTGAATAACATTACAGTCATAAAACCAGATGTTGTTTGTTCACAGTGACGTATCACATACAGGATATTTACATTTACACACTTTACAGGGAAAGCAAATATTTTAAGTTTTGCTTCATGAAGGAAATCCGAATAAGTCTGACCTTGGTTACCATGGATTTTTTGTCATTTCTCAGTTTGAATTATGTTATGTTATGATATGATTCATTTCAATTGATGAATTGGAGACAGGCTTTTCACAAAAAGTTGTGAAATGACAAGTGAAGCTGTGATTCTGTGTGCAGGACACCATCTTGGTTCCATAGCTAGAGACATCCGGACCGTTGGCAACCTAGAGGTCCAGGGCGGATGAGCTCTCTGCTCCTGGATTCAGGGTGAGGAGAACAACCTTAAACTGTGGCATAGTGAGCATAAATTATATGCACGTTAATCAATGCTCAAAACACAGCGTTCATAATGCAAGCATACAGAACAGCAACCTGAAAGATCCACAAGAGGGCAGCAAGGGGCCGTTAATCTGTAATAATAATCCAGACAAAGGCAGAGTAATAGCCAATTAACTGAAAGATGGTTGTGTTGGATTTAAAAACATGCAGTTCAGAGAGGTGACAGCAGCTTTCATGTGCCAGCCTTCATTTTAAGTGAGGGGCACTGGCTGTAACAAATAAGACTTCAGAAATCCAATTTGACTTGTTTTTTTAATTTACTGTCATACTAATAAATTCATCATCATGTTAGTCACATTGTTGTATTTGTTATTTTAACAATAATATTTTTTTACCCTCTCTCTTTAATTTCCAAAGGAACCCAATAAGGAATCATCAGATGTCGCGCCTCCACACACCAGAACTCTGACTGATTTTAACTTTGCTCTTTTATACATTTTCTCAACAAACATTGTTCCTCTGTTTAATGTAAAACCAAAGCAACAGGAACATCTCTCCAGTATGAACAACATAAGATAGTGTGTCTCTGTTGTACTGACTGCATTTATACAAAGAAATCAGTGATAAAAAATAATGCATTGCATTACACATTCAAGTATGCATCAGGCAACTGGAAGCTGTCATTTCAATACCAGCAGTTTTCTCTGTGCATGACTTTAATTCTCTGCAATAAACTTTTGCCTTCACAAACTGTATGGGATTCATTTTCTGTTGGATGCACACTGTGTGCACTACGCTTGGTAAAAGCTGCATGAGAAGTGCACTCTGTAAGTTATATTTACCTGAATTACCATGCAGTGGTTGAATTTAGAAACTTTGTGAAGGTATCTACCACTAAGTGTGACTACACTGCACAACTGCATTGCTCTCTTTACATTTAAACAAATATAAAGTCATGTATTCACAGTTTGGGAGAGAAAATCACCTAATTGTGTGGGGTGTTATGATTGGAAAATTAACCAAATATTCAACTCATTTCAAAAATTTCTATATAATATTTAACCAGATCAGCTCAAAAGGCAGTTGTCTAAGTGGGACCAAGCACTCTTAAAGATTGTTTCCATTTGTGTTTGTTCAAAACGAATTTGCAGCATTTCTTGTGAAGTGTACAGTCAGCATCAACTATGCTTTTAATTTGAAGGCAGAAAGCCGGAAGTGTTCTACTCGTAGCTAGCAGCCACAGAAGCCAATGTAGCCTAACATCTGTGTTTCAGCAGAATAATTCTGTCTCAGTTCTCTAAAAGACTGAGAATTTGTGAGACAGGGTTTTAAAAGACCACACAGGATTAAATCCAAGCGCTGCACAGAATGTTGGCTACCGGAGCTGTGAGTAGATACGACTAACAATTAGTAACTCTCAAAATTAGCTAGCTAACTTGAGCTGACCTACAGTACATGTCTACAAGCTAGCCTGGCTATCTTATGCTAGTTTAAAGAAATAAAAGTTGCTAAACCCGAAATTCAATGTCTCCTGCTTGCCAGATAGCTGAGACAGACTATAAGGTTACAGTGTTCGTGATATTAAGCTGACTTTCTTCAATGTGTCTGTAGCCGCCATTCAAAAAGCACATTGGCATATGATTTCAATTTGATTTCAAAATCTGTCAATTTAATAAAGCCTCGCTCTTTTGCAATCGTACGCAGTGTTAGTCTTTAAAGTAAGCTGTACAGAAATACCTTCTGGGCCACTCTTTAATTCGGCATGCATCCCGTTCACTTAACATCGCATATTTATTTACAATAATCACATTTTTAGCTGTTTCCTTCATGCGAACTACAACATTTGCAGATGCAAACCAGGCTGCATGTTTCTTACAGATTTTAAATGGTGTATCGTCACAGGCTGCACAGGTGCTACATTTTCTTTTTTACTTTCAGGCCGTAACCACAGCACTGGCACAAGTAGACAGAGAAAAGATCTACCAGTGGATCAATGAGCTGTCTAGTCCAGAGACCAGGGAGAATGCCCTCCTGGAACTCAGCAAGAAGAGGGAGTCTGTACCAGACCTGGCTCCCATGCTGTGGCACTCCTGCGGCACCATAGCAGCCCTGCTGCAGGTGAGTCAGGGCACCTGACTTTTTTTTCTTATAAACAATGAACCTGGCAATTCATGCTTTATCTCTGTTTTCATCCCTGTCATCGCTAGGAAATCGTCAACATCTACCCATCGATCAACCCCCCCACCCTGACAGCACACCAGTCCAATAGAGTATGTAATGCCCTCGCGCTCCTTCAGTGTGTGGCCTCCCATCCAGAGACGAGGTAACTGTCCATAAGAGCCATTCAAACCGTTAATCATGGTCTTCAATAACCAAACTGCATTTTAAATGCCATTAAATGTGTACATTACTTAAGGATAAATAATATGTTTAATCAAGCGGTTGTCTAATTGCACACATCCCTAATAAATACGGTAAATGCTGAATAATAATTGTGGTTTTAGCATCATGTCTCGGCAGAATTTTTCAATGAGATGTCAGAAAACATGAACCTGAGTTCTGTCCTTCACAGGTCAGCTTTCCTGGCCGCACATATCCCACTCTTCCTCTACCCCTTCTTACATACAGTGAGCAAAACACGGCCGTTCGAGTACCTCCGCCTCACCAGCTTAGGAGTCATAGGTAAGAAATCATCTTTTTTTATTTGTGCTGATCCACACTACATCCTGATATGAGTGCGTCATGAATATTGCACCGACTTTGACAACTGCATAAGCACCTGTGACAGACACCGAGCAGACAAATTCTGCCTGTGGCTCAAGCCTCACAGTCAAGTAACGATTAGACAATCACATTTTGTGCTCAATTTGTAGAAATTAAATTCATGCATCTGTGCTGTACATGTCTTGAAAATGTTCCTTGTGTCAACCCTGTCTAGGTGCTTTGGTGAAAACCGATGAACAGGAAGTAATCAACTTCCTGTTGACCACAGAGATCATTCCCTTGTGCCTTCGCATCATGGAGTCTGGCAGCGAGCTCTCCAAAACGGTACTCTGACATGACTTTATTCTTTCCAATATATCCAGTGGTGTGAGGGAAGGCATTCAGGGTTCGTGTCCATTGGAGAAAACCTGGCTGTATCACATGAACACAAAATGCATACTACACGCTACCTCTTCCTTTTGCATATCATTACTATATAAACTGATAAAACGCCATGTCAGTCATGTTCAACATGTGGTCTAATTGTTGTTTAGGTTGCAACCTTCATACTACAGAAGATTCTCCTGGATGACACGGGGCTAGCATACATCTGTCAAACTTATGAGCGCTTCTCCCATGTTGCTATGATTCTTGTAAGTTGCTTATTGTTATTATTAATTAGTAAGATGTAACACACTTTTTCTTTTTGGCCTAAATCTACTTTCTCTCTTTCAGGGCAAAATGGTCCTGCAACTCTCCAAAGAGCCATCAGCCCGCCTGCTGAAGCATGTAGTGCGTTGTTACTTACGTCTGTCTGACAACTCCAGGTACTTTTCTCTCTGCAAAAAAAACAAAAAAAAAAAATTTTCTGTTTTTGGAACGGTTGCAACATAATGAAAAGGAAACGTGGTATGTTGTCTGACATACTGCAACAAAATCTCTGCTCAAACTTACTGTAGTCCTTACTGCATCAAAAGATTCATCAAGTCACGATAAAGAGAAAGTGAAAAAAGTGTTTAGTAAAATATATATTACCAGAATATAATAGCATAATCAAACTTCATACTCGTACTCGTCGTCATCGACTTATCTGGGATAAGCAGCCTTAGCCCTCTCCCCAGCCACTTCCACCAGCTCCTGCTTAGGGATCCCGAGGCGTTCCCAGGCCAGCCGAGATTCATAATCCCTCCAGCATGTCCTGCGTCGGCCCCGAGGTCTCGTCCCTGATGGACATACCCTGAACACCTCCCTGGGGAGACGTCCAGGAGGCATCCTAACTAGTTGCACGAACCACCTCAATTAGTTCCCCCCGACGTGGAAGAGCAGCAGCTCTACTCCAAGCTCCTCCCGGATGTCTGAACTCATCACCCTATCTCTAAGGCTGAGCCCAGCCACCCTGTGCAGGAAACTCATACCCTCCCTTGTGAACAAGACCCCAAGATACTTAAACTCCACTTGGGAGAGGACCTCCTCCCCAACCCAGAGCAGGCAGTCCACCCTTTTCCAGCTGAGGACCATGGCCTCAGACTTGGAGGTGCTGATTCTCATCCCAGCCGGCCCCAGAACTGTTGTCCTGTCAGAGGGGAAATGGTAGTTCGACCTTCACAGACAACTGAAGTCTCCATCAAGAAAGACAAAGATGATTGGTGGAGGCCAAAATCCTCACTGTATCCAAAAAGCACTCTACACTGTGATGTAATAATGTTTCTGGAAAACCAGCTGAGGCCTGTTTATCAATAGGATAACTAGAAAGGATCATCTGCTTTTTTGGTTAGTCCAGAATCCTTTACCTGACAAATACGGTCCATTCATTCATATAAAAGTCTGACATTTTCGCTGATTTCAAGTACTGGCCCAATGGTATAATAATACACACAGACATTTTAAAAGAATGGCGAAGCAAACAACACAGTAATTTCACAGTAAATGTAGTCATATCAGCTGCTCGTAATGATGTGATGGTGATGATGGTGGTGGTGTAAAAACATGTATTTGTGCCGACGCATGGTGGGAGTGGATCTGATGTGCCCCTGTGTCTGTGCCTGACCTGTGTTTGGTTCTTGCTTTGTAGAGCCAGGGAAGCTCTGCGGCAGTGCCTCCCAGACCAGCTCAAAGACACCACCTTTGCCCAGGTCCTGAAAGATGACACCACCACCAAGCGCTGGCTGGCCCAGCTGGTGAAGAACCTCCAGGAGGGTCAGGTCACTGATCCCCGGGGCATCCCTTTACCCCCACAGTGACTTCCCCCCGCTCCTCACCGACCCTGAGGAACACCAGCAACGAACTGCCTAACAGACCAGCCTTCAGTCATGGATACGCAGAGGTGGCCCTGTTTTTATGAAAGACTTTCAAAGGAAAAGCTGCGGCCTGATTATTTTTGTGATGGATGTGCAAGCAAATAGCTTGAGCCTCTGAAATTCCGTTTCCATGGATCCACGGTTTCAAAGACATTCACATTTGCTGCCTCACCATGTGTCCTGCAACACATTTCAAGATCTACAATAAAATGTTGCACAACTGATAACAGCTTCAGCATCTTCATTCTGCTGCAGGAACACTGGCAGTTACTGGATATGTCAGCTAATAAACTAGATATATTGGCTAATAAAAGAAATAGATGATAAAGCTGATGCGCTGGTGGAGCGTACCAAGGCTGCAACCCCACCACAGCAGCCCAGGCTTGATTCCAACCTGGTGAATGTCGGCCCCTCTCTAGCCCTTCAAGACCAGAGCCAAAGCTCACCAGTTTGAATTCTTGTCGTCTTGTGTGCTATAAAAGTCAAACAAGCCCGCTGTAGGTGTTATTGCGCAATATGTCACAGTAAAATAATAAATACATTGTTCAAAAAGACAAGTACACATCGTGGTTGGAGTACAGTATAAGATGGGGCTCACTGTAAAATGTGTAGACTTTAATTTTTCCAGCTGATACATGAAACTCTTGTGGGGAGGAAAGCATTGATCACAATGATTAAGCTTCAGTGCTCCTTTTCATAGATTCTCACAGTCCCTGGAACTCCTCCGGGGGGATAAATGTCATTTTTCCAAGACAAATTCCCTAATTTGGTGTTTTGGCGAAGCATTCCTTCTGTTTATTGAGGTTTTTCCTTTACTTTGTTTTCGACTGGTACATCAACTATTCAACAAACTAACCATTGTGATGTCTGGTGTAAATGGCTTCAGCTTGTCTGTTGTCGAGGTTGTTGCTGGGTACTGTAGTTTTTTTTTTTCCTTTCTTTTAAGAGGAGGTCATTGTGAGGGAGCCCCTCCATTTTAGTCTTGGCTCAGCCTGTGTAATCTGAGCTGGGAAGTTGAGCCGAAGCTGTGCATTATTAATGCCGCTGAACCTGAGCAGGGAACAGAGATGAAGACCACAGAGAGAATATTAATATTCAAAACTTACAAACTTATGTGTGTGAGCTCTCAGGTGCATAAGTGTTGTTAGTAATGACTCCCAAGGGAAGCCGGGAGCAGTTTGTTAATTTGATGGTGAATCTGTCCCTGCTGTGCCGTCCACATGGCCTGTGGCTAAACTGGCCTGATCAAAGTTTGATGAGCGGGGCTTAGTAACATTAGACAGGGCAGAAAACACACTGGCTCTCTGTGGTGGAGCTCTGCTGGTCCTCCACCTGGCATGATGGGATTGAGGTGGTCCAGGGCCAGGTCTGGGGGAAACAGGCTGATTGTGATCCTCTGCCAGTGAGTGTCTTGTATGACAACAGAGAGGCTGCCAGACTCTGTTGTGAACAACACCAGTTTAATATGGCCAATATAGTGGCTATAATGGGTGCTGCGAGCCTTTTTCGCTATGTATCACTGTAATAAGTTACGTATTGAGTAATTTAGTTTCACTGAGCTGCAAAAAACTAAAATGAAACCACAAAACAAAGACTCTTTAAGTAAATGCTATATATGAATTTGTTGACTATCTAAAAATATGACATGAACTTTGATGTGACTGAAATAGTGGAAATTTTAACATCTGCAATTCTGCAAAAGTTGTTTATTGAGTCAACATGCTCAAATAAAGACATCTGGGCAGTGGGCAACGTTCCACATACACAGTGGTATACACACACAAATATTTACTGTCCTGCTTTCCATATAATCCTCCTGCCCTATATTACATCCTAATTCTCATTTAATGCAGGAACTAGGCCTGTTTTTCTTTCACTGAAGCCTGGGCTGATGGAAGCCATGCCATGTGTCGATGAGATCCCGCATGCTTTAATGTCTGTGTATTGTCTGCATCTCCTTATCCAAAGAGCCTAATGAAGATAGATCTGAACTGTTTCAATGCTAAGCAGGGTCAAACAGGTGATGGAGCAACAGGACAGAAAGGATCCAGGCGGAGAGGAGGGGCAGATGAGCGTCACAATGAGGTGACTGTGGCTTAAGTTGTTGCTGGCTGCAGCGTGGCATGCAGAGTCACAGCAGCAGCTCCTGGGCTATATGATCCGTTCCAGCTCTGCAACAGCCAGCAGCGTCGACCGGACTCAAGGATGATCCTGCAACAGGTCAGACTCATCTTTGAGATCCTTGTCATCTGACAAATACATGTTTTCCTTCCTTTGGCTTATTTTACTTATAAAGGCTATCAAATGTCAGTATTGCAATTTTGCTTTTAACATGAAATGCTGTCGAAGCTAAGATAACATGAAACTTTTGCCTGAGCGCTGAATTTCCCAAACAAAGTGGTTGAACTAAGTGAATGCTGAACTGTTGTCCCTGCAGAACTGAGCCAATATTTCAATTCAGCCACTAACTTGACTTTCTGATTTTACGCTGTGGTTTTATCTGCTGTTTATTCAATTTAAAACTCTGTCTGTGTAATGCATTTGCTGTGTTTCATTATACTGACTTGACTGACTGACTGCTGCAAACTGAGAAAAAGTGGTTTAGCTAAATAGTACTGATTGCGACTCAAATACTGTGCAGTTTTCAGTTTTCAGCATGAGTTGGACCATCACAGTTCGTTGAGGTCATGAGGGAAAGGAATGCTGAGACCACGACAGGGATTTGGGGAGATTAGTTGGCTTAGTGAGTTTGACATAGGGACGGAACAAAAAGTGCAGGACAGTACAGAATGTGGTGAGAACATGACAGAACAACAAAAGAGTGTCCAGATCAGCTTAGTGAGCTGCCTGTTGACACCGTACACAGCACAGGGATGAAGGATGAATAATGAGGCTGCCAGTGCAATGTGGAGCAGGCATCTAATGCAACTATACGCAGAGCAAGAGTTCTTGCAGCGATCTTTTGTGAAGGGGTGATTCTGTACAAGAGCCCCAAACTGAGTTCCTGTATTACTGCCGGGGTATTTCCCTCATTGCTAAACAGTTCTTTAGATCGGCATGAATATCAGCATTTGCTATAATGAGCTTCTGTGTAAGGTGTCGTCACAGTGCCGCAAAAGGTTCTGTCAGGGCTTAAATGTTTACTGTACGAAGCTTTATTTAAGAATGTATGAATCTGCCCCTTTGTGTAAATAAGAAAATTCATAATAGAAATATATTTAGCAGTATTACTGACTGGGACTGAGGCTCTTGCTGGGGTTTTACTGATGAAATCACCTTCATGTCTAAATGTCTTTGGCTTGGAACTACAAACTTACATGAATAACGAAAAAGTCAAAGCACAGTAACTGTTCTTCAAGTGTGGCACCCCCTGTTTGTTCTTTTCTTTAGATGGCAAAAGTGTGAGACAACAAATGGCGTCCACAGAGAGTGGCCTCCGTAAGTCTGTTTTTATATCCTGCGGTTTACTTTCAAAGAGTTAATGTATACACCCCGCTGTGTGAAACATACACAACAGAATGCAATCATTTGTAAAGAAACTGTATTTACCAACAACAGCTTTAAGAAGTGGTCCAAAGCCCGCCAAGTAATATTCTTTACACAATCATTCACAAAGTGGTGACAAAATGTAAAGATACAAAAAATATATTTTAATTTTCAAGTTTGAAATGGCATAATTTCTGCCAACCTGAGCATTAAACCAAGGAAAACGCCACTGACAAATCATTTTTACTGTACACTGTAACACTGCCGTAATGTTAATGAAATTTCATATGAAATGGACTTTTCATGTTCTATTTCATATAAGCTTCACCCTCTAAGTGCTGCCACTGTTTGGTTTATTCCTGCACCAAAAGCTGTCATGAAAGCATCCTTCTGGTGGATGAGACAGAGAAGCTAATCTTCAGCTTCCCAGACATCCCTGAAGGGGACCCGGTTAGACGGCTCAGCTTCCTCCATCCAGGGTTCTCCTTCCTGTTCTCTCATGTCCCCATTGGGAGACCTGGTGTCTGATGATGAGGAAAGGGCTATGCATCAGTGGCTTTCCCCATCCTCACCACAGCCAGGAGCTCTCCCACAATGCCACTCTCCTTCTCTGCATCAGTCTGCCAGCCAAATGCTGGCTGCCAAAGGACTGTTCCAGGAAGGCGTTCGATTTGAGAGGAACGGCGATGCAGACAGAACAACTTGCAAGTGCTTGTGCCCTCTCAGGTGGGGACGTTTACAACCAGGAGCCACCAGCCAAATGTTCCTTTGCTTGACAGAGCTCCAGCCCCTTTAGGGAGGCAGCATTTTCTGAGCCCAAAAAACTGAAGTTTCTAGATACAAGTCTTTCACCGGAGTCCACAAAGATGGAAAAAGGATTTACCTCCGTCCTGCCTTGCCTATCTACCAAATTTTCTCCCAAAGCAAACATCTTTGGAATGACCAAGCCATCACCGCATTGTACAGCATCTGCAAACACTGGTTTTCTCCATGACTGGCAACCAAGCTCTCTGTGGCCATCTGCGCCATGACATGAGGCAAACACTGACCATCCCTCACTCACTGCAGTCATACCTGACATACTGGAAAACTCCCTGTGTTCTGTTGACAGGGGCTCCCTTCAGGAGAGCAATGTCACCCATGTCTATGTACACGGATGCATCTCCCTTCAACTGGAGTCTCAGGTGGTGGGAGGAAGATGGGAGCTCCTCCATCTCTCCACATAAACTGTTTGTTGCTATCCACCATACTGAAAGACACTTTTCTGAAACAGATGTCATAGTAAGGACGGGCAACACGACAGCAGCAACATACATCAACCGCTATAGAAGTATGCACACAGCCCAGCTGCTTGAAATAGCTAGGAGCCTCCTGCTGCAGTCACAGAGACACCTGCTGTCCATCAGAGTGGAGTACATCGTCAGGGTACAGAACCATGCTGCAGTCTTGATGCCTCACAGAGTGTAAGCTGACCTTTGTGGGATGAATGTGGCTTGCTCTTTCATCTGTTTCTGTCTGTGCAATGTGTCTGAGTCCTTTCTGACTCATTCAGTTTTAAACGTGCCAGGCGGCAGGTGATGCGTTGCCAGATCTGGCACCTTTAAGCACATGCCAGCTGATGCTCCGCTAATTCCACCACGTCAGATTAGTGGGCTGCATGGGGGACCATTACATTATGTTATCAATGCCCCAGCCTTCTGCAGCGGCAGTACTTTGCGGAGGGAGTGTAATATCAATCAGCTGTTTTCCACACATGGTGTGATCCATGGCACAGCCGGTGCCTCCCTGCCACCATTTACAGGGTTGTGAACTGGTGTATATTATCATGCTTGTGGGCCGTGGTGTCACAGTGGGTCTTGACTGCATCAGCTTCGCCCTCGACCCAATAGCCACAGCTCTGAGAGGGCAAGGCCTGTAACTTAAATACTGCAACTCCAGATTCTAACTCCAGCCACTGGCGTTAGCTGAAGAAAATGCTAGCTTTTGGGAGCAGAGCTCAGGTGCTGTACAGGAGGACGCAATAAACCCAACTGTGACAGCTGTAAGAGGGAGTAACAACACATAAACCTTAAAATTACTGTGCAATCTAAACTTGGAAATAGAGTTACAAATGTTCACATTTGAATTAAAACTATATTTTTGAATGAAAGTACCATCTAATCGTACAACAACTGCATTTTTTATTAGTGACAACTCTGTCCTTTGCTTTTCAGGCATCCGGGGGGATGACAACCTCCAGTCCATGCTGGTGGGCACAGTAATGAGGAAGATCAAGTCTCGTACCTGGAAGAAACAGCGCTACTTTAAACTGCAGGACGACTGCATGACCATCTGGTACAAGTCCAAAAAGGCTGGCAACACCCACTCCACGTGTAAGAACACATAAGAACATAAGATTTACTTATCTTTTCTCTCTCTTTTTTTTGCATTTTGACCTTTTTTTTCATACAACATGATTTTCCAAAGAGCAATGCAATTGATTTTTTGGTATTTCATTACTGCTTATCTCATAATAATTGCCACCTGGAGATTATACAGTAGTTCAATCAGCTTTTTGGTTAATCACTGATCATTCTTTTTTTTCTGGATATGATACAAGTTGCATTTTATTCAGTTTTACATCCTGTGTTGTCATTGTGTGCAGTTTCAGTGAGTGATGTGGAGGCAATACGAGAGGGCCACCAGTCTGAAGTGCTGGTCAGCATTGCTGACGAGTTCCCAGCTGACCGATGCTTCACACTGGTCTTCCGTGGCCGCAGGGGCAACCTGGACCTGGTAGCAGAGTCAGCTGAAGAAGCACAGTCCTGGATCAGAGGCATAAGGAAGCTGATTGAGAACCTGGAGAACATGGGGGAGCGAGAGAAACTTGACCAGTATCTTTGACAGTGTTTTCAGTCATATGCCGTCAATGCATTCAAAATGTGTGCAGTCCTCTGGGTACCATGAATATCCACAGCAGATTTTATTGCATTAGCACATAAGCTTATCAAGATGAAATGGGTTGGTCTGGGTAAAGTTTGGCTTGTCTGTGGTACTGGAAATGAGCCCTATGTTTTGACACAGTACTTACTGTAATGTATATTGTCCTGTGTACCTGAGCAGTCAGTTTGTCAGTCTGCATCAAGTATCTTTTAGAAAGACAGTCTATTGTTTCATGCACTGTTGAATGTGACATTGATTGTTTCCTTAAGTGGCGTGCTCAGATGGATTGGTGACTGGTTCAAGAAGGCAGACAAGAACAACGATGGCAGAATGAACTTCAAGGAAGTGCGAGATTTACTCAAGATGATGAATGTGGACATGAACGAGCACCACGCTCATCGTCTCTTCACAGTGAGAATCTTTGAGCTAAATGCATAAAGTTATTATTTAAGCATTCAACATAAAGTGTTTTGTCTCTGTTTTTCAGCTTGAGGTCACTGTAAGAACGTTTGGCTTTTGATGCATCTATCAATAGAGCTACAGTGTGTTCCCTTCTCTTCTCCCAGATGGCGGATAAGTCCCAGTCGGGTACATTGGAGGACGATGAGTTTGTGCTCTTCTACAAGATGTTAACCCAGCGGGAGGATGTACTGAGGGTTTTCCAGGAGTACTCAGTTGATGGCCAGAAGTTATCCCAGAATGACTTGGAGGACTTCCTGAGGGAGGAGCAACTGGAGGGAGACAATATCCATCAGCATGCCAAGCAGCTAATTGAGCACTATGAGCCCTCTGACGCAGGTACATGGACAATGAAGAATATGCTGTGTCTTTGTGTTATTCTATAAGACCATTGGACATTAATATTATATGAAGGCCTACCTGGTGTCCTTTGGAACTGGATAATATACTATTAGATTATCCATCATACTACACTGCATTTTGTTGTCTCTGTGTTGCACTCTGACGATGACAATAAAGTTGAATCTAATCTAAAAGTTGGATTCAAGCACCATGTGAGAAGGTTCTGATACCATCTTGTATTTCCAGCCAAGCTGCTGAATGCCATGACATTTGACGGCTTCTTGATGTACCTTGGCTCAGCTGAGGGCTCCATCTTCAACCCACAGCGGCGGGGCATCTTTCAGGACATGAGCCAGCCTCTGTGCCATTACTTCATCTCCTCCTCCCACAACACCTACCTGATGGAGGACCAGTTCAGAGGACAGAGCAGTGTGGAGGGATACATCAGGTAATGCCGCTGGGTGAATTTTTTAAGCTTAGTCTAGTTTGATCACATGGCTCTGCTGGAAATGTCTTTGTGATGTCTAAAATAAGAGCTCAAAATAACAGCAAAATTCATTTGCACATCCCTGTGTACAACTGGTGCTGGAAGATTACTTGTGTGGTTGGTGAGCCACTGTGGCTGGCAAGCTAATCGGAAACATGCTAGCCAGTTGGCAACATGCCAGGTGCCATTTTTGTTGCACAGTTCATACTCTGGCAGGCTAGGGTCTTATAAAAGACACTGCTAAAATGATAGCTTGCCACATTTCAACTTTCCAGTTCTCTGTTTTTCTCAGTCAGACATTTTGCTGTTTGTGTGACCAAATGATCAAACATTAAACTTTTAAACCAATCAATGGTAAAAGAAAGAGACAGAAATGGCACGCAGTTCTGGAGTCAACACGACAGAACTATATCTTTGGTTATTGCACAAGAGCTTGAATCTGCTTTGGAGTCAGAGAAAAAATGTTGCTTAGGGTTTACATAGGGTACAAATACATACAGGACGGCCACTGGCACTGTCATTAATCATTTCCAAACCATTTTATAGATTTAAGGGTTTCTCTTTGTGGAAATCCCTTACCTAATGTGTTCTTTCCTCTGCTCCATTGAGCCTCACAGGGTGATGAGATTTACTGTGACGTTGCTCTGAATTAATCTCCCACCATTCATCAGTTTTACAAAATTCATTAATAACATAAAGTGGGATTCCTCACATCAAATTCTTTTTAAGTGATTGACATCTGCAAACACGAGTGTCATAATGGCATTGATAAAAGACATTAACTTATGGCCAGCGTATGGTTTACCCTGCTGTGTTCAAGTGAATGAATGAAAGATTGAATTCATCTGTGCTGCTCAGGGCTCTGAGTCGTGGCTGCCGATGTGTGGAAGTGGACTGCTGGGATGGTGCCAACGGAGAGCCCATTGTCTATCATGGACACACATTCACCTCCAAGATACTCTTCAAGGATGTGGTCAATGCAGTGGGCAACTATGCCTTCAAGGTAGCATCACCTGTCTGGTTCTTGTCCAAATTTCTTATATTGTTAGAGGACAAAAACCGTGGATTGTTCAGGTCAGGTCTTTTTTCTAGTCATAACCTTTTTCAGTACAAAGAATTGTTTTGTTCTTTCTCAAGTACGGTGACTTTCTGATGTACCTGTCCTTCAATTTGAAGTTGAAGTGTTTGGGCACAACCTGACTGGCAAGATGATCACACGAGTCTGAATGTGGCTTTTCAAGGAGACCAAGCATGTTTGTTAATCCCCTCGTGCTGGCATCGCCATTGTTTTTTGCTTTCATTGTCCTGTAAAGCTGTATCAACAAATCGCTCAGCATCTCATGGTAAATTCATCAGAGGGAGTACAACTGTCCCCTGATATCCAAGACATAATCTGAAAACCCTATGGCGTGAGCTCGCCAGGGATCTGCCACACAGCACCAGCCTCATGCCAAAGTGAACAGCTGCCAGGTTCACGTGCATGTCAGGGCCTGCTGTGCATGAGCATCTGTCCACAACTGAATATTGTGGCCTCATGACCCTTTGTCCATCCATCTGCTGGTCTTTCAGCCAGCCAAGCACAACCCACAGGTATATGGCAGCAGGCGTATCAGCTTTCCCCTATGATAATGCTCTCCAGTGTTAAATTACGAACTCACTCACTCCCTCCATCCCTCCGCCTCCTCCTCTCCCACATCCAGGTATCGGAATATCCAGTCATCCTCTCCATTGAGAACCACTGCAGTGTTGAGCAACAGAGAGTCATGGCCCAACACCTCAACCACATCCTTGGTGACAAGTTGCTGAAAAGCACACTGGACGGCAAGGCCCCCATCGGGCTGCCGTCTCCTGAGGTGAGCAGTGTGTGCGCTGTCCTAAACCTACCCCTTTCTGTTTGGTACTCCATGGTTTCAAGGGACAGTGTGTGTAGGATTTAGTGGCATCGAGAAGTGAGGTTGCAGACTGCAACCAACTGAACACCTCTTGCCTCACCCTCCCCTATAGTGGCTGCCAAACTTGCAAAAAACACAAAGGCAGTCTCTAGAGTCGGTGTTCGATTTGTCTGTTCTGGGCTACTGTAGAAACGTGGTAGTGCAACATGTTGAACTCAGAGGACTGTGGCAAAAAGATGTAATGCAGGGGTGTACTGACAAAAAAGCTGAACCAGGTTTAGCCTTTCCCACAACATAATGCAACATTCCTGGTGGGTTACTTGAGAGCATGAGTGCTGTGTATCTACTGTTTACCTCTTGATCATTGCAGCTGAGATTCCAATGATTGTTGCTGTTTCTTTTGTTTTATCCTGTCTCATGACATTTCAAGCCATTGTGCATTTTGTGTCTGATAAGCCTGAGAATGTCCAGTGTGTGCTAGTGTATCAAATGAGGCAACACTCTGTTGCATGGCCGGTGTGTGTTGCACATATTGCCTGATTTACTGTGTGAGCCATGACAGACGATGATTGATTTCTAGCATGTCCTCCTCACTCTTGCATTTGATTAGCAAGAACAGGCAGTGATGTTAACAGTGGTTCTTATAGTGTTGGAGAAAAGGAAAGGTTTTTTTTTCTTCCAGGATCCCCCTCACACATAGTCTACTATCTATTTTGTATGGGCAATTTAGTAGTACTAACAATTCCCACAGCCACCACCTGACCATTATTTCACACATTAACCAGAAGGATGAAGGATGACCCTGGTCTTATGTTTGACCTTCCTGTCAGGATCTTAAGGGGAAGATTCTGCTGAAGGCGAAGAAAATCGGCGGTCTGGAGGAGAGTTTCAGCGGCATGGTGGAGGACTCTCTGACCGGAGAGGTCAGCGATGAAGACGAGGTTGCTGAATTCGACGAAGATAACCTCCACCGCGAGAGTATCCGTCGCAGGGTTAGGGTAGGTCAGGTTGTTTAAGGCACACTGATACACCTCTTCAGCCTCAGACCCAGACAGCCCATTTTATACAGTCTGATGAGCCAGCCTGATATAGAATCAGGATCCTCTATTTCAGGCAAATCAGGAAGTATGAATGGATCACTTAATAAATTAAACCGACTAAGCCAAAATAAAGGCTCTCCTTTTGATTAAATGGATCCTGTTAATTATAGTTGAAATATACAGTATGTCTTGACATCAGGATAGTTACCCCACAACCACAGACACACCCACTCCCCTCACTGATCTTTCATATTGTTCTTCTAGCTACACCATCCTCTCACTGCAAATCTAAAAAAAATTATCTTGGCTGAGCTCAGATGTAAACTATGTTTAATTTAAAGTGTACGTCATTTCAGTTTCCAAGCAACTCACAGATCTATGAAGCTTTGGCTGAGCATTGTCTGAAGGTGATGTATTTATATAGCATATTTCATGTACAGTGAGTGCTTTTCAAATTACATAAAGAAGTGAAATTGGATAAGACATAAAGAAAATGTATGTTCTGGCAGTTTAGAGATGGTGTTGTTGCCTAAAAGCTTTGTTTGGTAGACTTAGAATTCATGGATAAACGTTTCTAGATCATTTTTGGAAAGGAGTCGCCTCCCTCTCCGTATTTGAGATGACAAAAGCCTGATGCTGTAATTATTTTTATGTGACTGCTTAAAGGGTCCGAGACAACCCCCACATTTCTGATCCTGACTCAGTCTTTATAGAAAGAGAGTTAGAGTGTGAAAATCTATTAATTTATGTCCTCAGCGTGCTGACAAAGCGTGGAAATGGGACCGTCACACAGGGAAAGATAAATATTGAGGGTGGCCGTATAGTTAGTTCCCATACAGAATTTTTCTCCTCAGGCATGTTCCCTGTCACAGTTTGATTGAGTGTTTGTAGGAGGCCACTCAGAAATCTGGTAGCCTTCTCATCCAGCGGAAAAGGATTGCATAAACTTCTGTCATCCCTCATGAAAAATACAGAGGATTGAAGGGCAGGGAGCAGACACTGGGTGTTAGATAAGGTGATCTGTTTACACTGTGATAGCAGAGAGAGACAGAGGCAGGCAGAGAGAGAGAGAGAGAGAGAGGCATCAACACTGCTACCACTCGTGACACTGGTGTCTTCTACCCCAGACACCCAGATCTGAAATGAACTTTGCTGAACTGAAGTCCTTTGAAATCTTAAAACAGAGAAAATCCATTTATTGAGGTATTTCAATGTGTACCAAACTAAAAAAAAAGTGCTTGTCAAATGTGCTCGTACACAAAACAGATGCAGAAAAAGGAAGGACAGGAGGATCTCGTGGTTGCTGTTCTGCCATTCTGCCATGCCATGCCATGCCAGGCTAGGCCAAACTAGGCTAAATTCCACAAGGTGAAGGTTGTGCAGTCTTCTCTGAAATGGGATACTTGATACTCTGAACAGTGCTAATTGCAGTCAGTAATCACCTGTGCTGGTAAATACAAGAGTGTAGAGTCTCTAAGTAGGGCTCGAATGTAATATCAGGTATTGTCTTTGTGGCTAACATTATGAATATTAAAATTCATAACTTGTTGCCCTTTAGATTGGTAACATCAAAAATTATGACTGTAGTTTTGTTATACATTAACCTGTTTTTCTACATTGTGGTGAGTCCATTTGGGTAATTCAATTTAAGCTAAAGTTTCTCAAAGACTTGAATGAATGAAGCCATCATAAATCCATAAATCAAACCGATCAGAAATTATAATCCAGTTTTTTAAAAGGCAAATTTAAAAGCTAACTTACAAATACTTTACTCAGACATTAAATGGGCATTTTAAAAAATCTGTTTTTCAATTTTGATAATCCAATTGGCTCTCTTTTCACTTTTTCACTGGCTAAGTATCATCATTTGAATGGTTTTTGTGCAGCCTTGTACGTGTAATATGGATTTGTGTTGATGTTGCAGGCTTTAGAGGATAAACTTGATCTTGAATGTGCATCTAAGTCCAGTGCAGCAAACTAAGTGTGTAAAGGAATCACTGGGCACTTAGAGTCATGATTATTGATAAGCATTTGAGAAGCATGAAATGCCACACTGGGACTTCTGTCAACACGGTCATCAGAGGTGAGGCTAGCGTCGAGTTTGGCAGTGATGTGAGCTCAGCGGTGCCTCTGCTGATGGTTTAGGTGTCTGGACAGATGGCTGTCTTGCTGTCTAGTAGACGGGGGGGTTGACGCTCTGAAGCCTGCAGAGACCTGCCGGATCGGCTTTCATGTGGAAGCAGGCAGGCGTGCATGCGGGTGCTCAGCGGGTTTCACTGTCATCATGGTGTTTGGGTCTGCCACACCTCTGATCTCTGTAGTCATGGAAGCTTCCCTGGCAGCACACCTGCTTATGCTTGGCATTCTGGTCAAGGATCGCTTACACAATTAAAAAGGTGGTTGTCTCAAGGTTTCGATATGCCCGGTGCTTCCACCCATGACAGGATTCCTCCACATCACAAGGGTTTACCCTATCACATGGTTGAAGCTCGTTTTAATGCAGAGTCAGTTCATGGGTCGAGCTCAGTGAGCCTCATGACTTCAGTGTGTTAATGTCCCAAATAGGTTAAAATGCCTTCTCAGTTTGGGCCTTTTTCTATCCATATATCAGTAAGAATTGTCACATGCAGGCGGGGAGTGGTATGTATCATCAGAAAACCTTTGATGAAGATGTACATATGAAACATCAGCCTCCGTTTGACCTTTGTGTTGCTGCTGTGAAACTGCAATTACAAATTAACCCTACGTGTTAACCAGTGCATTTATCAGTCTTGCCTTTTTTTTTACCCCTTTATCTTCTTAATTCTGCAGAGGTCAAAGCAGCGTCTGTCCAAGGAGCTGTCAGACTGTGTGGTTTACTGCAAAAGCGTGCACTTCAGTAGCTTCAAACACTCCCGCATCCACTCCAAGTTCTATGAGGTGGCCTCTTTCACCGAGTCCAAGGCCCGCAAACACCTCAGAGAAGCTGGTGAGTCCAATCTGACCCTACCTCTCTGCCTCAGACATTAAAATGCATGGCTGGTGATAGATATTGTAAATGCTAAGATTTGACTTGAACAGATTTTTGATATTTATAGGATTTTGGTTCCACAGGCAGCATAAATCTTATTCAGTTTTCACAAGCTTCACATTAGAGTAAATTAGGAGAGATTCCAGACACAATACCACGTATTAGGGGCTTCATCTGCACCCTATTTGTCGACTTTAACTATATTTCTAATATTATCTCTATTTCAGGGGCTGAGTTTGTGCACCATAACTCAAGGCAGCTGACCAGGGTTTATCCCAGTGGCTTCCGAACTGACTCCTCCAATTTCAATCCTCAGGAAATGTGGAACACTGGGTGCCAAATCGGTGATTGCAACTGAAAGACAGGCTTGACTTCCTGTCATACAGAGCTAGAGTTTGCATTAAGATTTACAACCCCTGCATTTATTTCGGGCTTTTCTAGTCTATGTTGATCACTGTAGTTTGAATGCACTTACTGCTTCGGACAAAAGTGTTTGCCAGATAAATGTAACGTAGATTGTCTGAGACTCTTATCCCTTTGGTATTAGAACAGCTGAGAGGTCATCTTTTATAGGTTCTTGGTAATAAAGTTAAAATCTAAGTGGCAGTGTGCAGCTTTCATAACATGTTCATACTTCCAAAGAACCTGAAAAAGGCATGCTGTGAATCTAAATTTGAATGAAGCAGCAAAGTAAATCTCACTTCTTTTCTTTTTCATTCAGTTGCGTTGAATTTCCAGACGGCTGGGGAGGGGATGGATCTGAACGACGGACTGTTTAGTCAGAATGGCAGCTGTGGCTACGTCCTGAAGCCTGCTTTCATGAGAGAGCCTGAGAAGAGATTTGACCCTGAGATGCCCCAAAAACGGGATTGCTACCAGCCTGTTGTCCTCACCGTGCAGGTACAAATGACAAAGGAACTGAGGAAACTGTACTCCTGTTGTTTATTAGCTATTTCAAGGATTGTTCTATGTGTTTCAGGTGATCAGTGGTCAGCAGCTGCCCAAAGTCAACATCAAAGAGGATTCTATCGTGGATCCTCTGGTCAGAGTGGAGATCCACGGTGCTCCTATGGACCAGGCCAAGCAGGAGACCAGATACATCGAGAACAATGGTACAGGACATGCTGTGGACCCATGCACTTACCTCTGGAGAAAGCAATAAAGGAGGGAATGATTGATTAGTTGAATGGACAGGATGGATTACTCTTCATATGTCACTGTGATGTGATTTGGCTTAGTTCCACACAGAATTAGGATTAGCAGCATGAGTGCAGACATTGAACAGTTTGTCCTCTCTGCAGGGTTTAACCCCGTGTGGTATGATACTCTGCGCTTCACCATCCACACACCGGAGCTGGCCATGGTGCGCTTCGTCGTGGAAGACTATGATAAGACATCTAAAAATGACTTCGTGGGGCAGTACACACTCCCTCTCAGCTGCATGCAGCAAGGTAAGGTTGAAGGAACCGAGTTAAGTCCTGCAGCTTCTTCGAGGAATGTTTTTAGTTATGTCTGCACACAGAGATAAATCTGCCTGTTTCAGAGTTAACAGTGTTCATACGCTTAAGAACAAGTGGCAAACACCCAATTGTGCTCACCTAGCTGACATATTTAGACATTTAGTCACAGTTCCATGTGTTTGACTTTGTTAGTCTTGGTCTTATGTAACTATGCCAGATTCCATTTAGCTTCTAGAAATAAGTCAAGAAACCACATTCTCCTTATCCCCTTTGTTTTGTGTCCTCAGGTTATCGTCACATTCACTTATTGTCCAAAGATGGAACCACTATTCCTCCCTCGTCCTTATTTGTACACATCAGGATCACAGACCTGGAATAAACCCTCTTCACCTTCCGAATACACCAGATCCTCAGCACATACTATTTAGGGATGACAGTAGAATCCTTCCTTCCTTTAGAAAATAGTTCACAAAATAGTATTTAATATTATTCTTCTTTGATGTGAAGCAATACAACGCCAAATGTTTCGTGGGTCATAGTCAGCAGATGTGTATCAGATATGCATGTGTTTTGTTTTGTTCACTATCGTGTGTGTAACTTGTTCCCGTGATTGACTTGAACTTTGTTGCTCATGTTTGGTGTACTGTGTCTGTAACACGAATGTTTGTTTCCGCTGAAATATCGCGTTGTAGAGAAGAATGTGCCACCAATATGCTTCAGTCAGGATGTATATTTTCTGTCAGTATTTTCCTTTAACGAACAGCACTTCATGGACACTGTGGCTTTCGCTTTGGTCAACAGACTTCCTTCTCTTCCTCCTGCACAGATATATTTTCCTGCTTGGAAAATGTAAAGGGACATCCAGTGTTTGTATCTGCAAGAACTATTTCAAATAGAGTTCCACAAATTCAGGCTCTGAGACGTTTCATCGGGAAAAAAGGAAGCGCAGATTCAACCAATTCAACCATCTCCTCCAGTGTGAGAGTCATGTGAAATTCCCTTGCTCCTGACTAGGGCGGCAACTAACCATTAACTCAGAATTCTTTTTTAAGTTAATCAATTTTGCCAATAACATGTCAGAAAATAGAGAAAAATATCACTGTCTTGTCCGGCCATTAGGCTGAAACCCAAAATATTCTATGAAATGTGACATGACAGAAAGAAAAGCAGAAAATCATCACAAATGAGGAGCTGAGATATGTGTTGAGCAGAAATTTCAAACTTGGACAAACTGATCTCAAACTAATCGGTACAATTTTCTTTACTATGCTGACACTAATATATCTGTAATTGGCTAAAATCAGCTGCCAATATCAGGATTGCTGATAAATTGGTCAACCTGTATCATATAGCTGTAATAGCACTCAAAGTGCACGTATGTCTGCTACAGCTGCACAGATATCCTTTAAGAAATTAATTAACAAAATCCCTGCTTCCTCAGCAGGCCTGAGTTTTATTGTCTTTATTAAAACAAAAAAATCCCCGCTTTTTCAGATTTAAAATTGGCAGCACAGTGTTAATTAGTGCACATATTTGCCTTTGTACAGTATACAATATGGAATTAGGACCCTGTGTAGGAATGACTGAACCGAAGTCCCCAGATGTGTCTCAGAAAGTTAAATATCCATTTTCAGGACTGACTTTTGAGTTTTTAATATAACTTTGTGAGTCACTGTTGAATTTATGTGATCAAATCCAGTTTTTCTTTTTTTCAATTTTATCATACCGTTCAAATTGATAAAATACAAACTTAGGTTTACCAAATTCAAACTCTGATAGTTTCCAAAAATCTGAACCAAGACACCATGACATAATTCATTCTTCATTTCAATTCTTCATTGAGGGAAGATGTGCAATAGCACAGCAACACTTCTCATTATAACCTCAGCTTTCGACTGTCCACTGAGCAGCTGCAGTGGAAAAACTGGAGGTCGAAGGTCAAGGCATTATGACACCTCCTAATGTTCCCAATCAGATCAAGAAATCTGGCTTTTGGCTGCTCCTATGCTCATCCATCAGATGCATCTTCTGCACGTCGTTCTTTTATAAAAGGCAAAAGTGATTGTAGTTAAGCTCTCTTGATTTTCTTGAAAAACATATGATTTCCAGATGAATCTCAAGCTAAAGAGTGGCAGGATGAAATCATAATTTAGCCCTCATGAATAGTCTTGTGTCATTTCATGTTATTTTTGTGGTATGTACATATTACCCATTTGTGTAAATGTGTTTTGATATGTCTATTTTTGTATACACGCAAACATTCATATGTACTGTACAGTATAGCACATTGTAGTGTTCAAATGACGATTTGCTTGTTTTTTATTGTAGACACCCTCATATTCATTTGCCACATCTACCTGCAAATAAATATGATTTGCAACTATTTTATCCACCATTATCATAAAGGTGACTGTCCTTCTTACTGAGCTGTTACTTTAAATAAATGTGCAGGAGTTCCATGTGCTCCCAGGCAAAGTGCATTTAAAGTATTAGTCTGTTGTGGAGAAATGCAAAGAACATTTTACTGTACTGGACCACAGTCCTATTGCTCTTGGTGCAGATATATTGCTTCACAGATGTTTGATACTTCTTTCGTCTTTACATACTAAATAGCCTGCTGCATCTCAAATTTATATTAAATGTTATATTTAAATTTCTGCAACATATATGGGCAGCTACAGTACAAGCCTCGATCCACTGAGGATAAGTATTGCACACTATACCACGATTGCAGTCCTGGCAATCTTGCTGACATCCAGTCATTCCATTTGATTGACATAACACAAATATTGGGTCAATATTCTTGTGTGACTTTTGTAAAAGAAATTATGTCACCTCGCTCGGCTTCATAATCCAATTATGTCATCTTAAACAAATGCGTATTTTGAGTAAATTCAGGGGAACAGTAAATGCAACTTAGTATCTGACACTGATTTGATTGTGTTATTAAACTTTTTAAGGTAATAAAATAAAAGCAGTTTGCAGTCTGACAGCGGAAATGACGATTAAAAGCTTGCGGAACCTTCGTTCTGCGGCTTTTTCCACCGATCCACTAACCCAGGACACCACTCACGCTTGCCATGTCAATAATGTCAAGCTACCCGGAGTAGACAACATGGTAGAGAAATTGACTTCTGGTATATACTTTCAGACTAAAACTTTTATTAATGTATTGTTGTGCCCTGTACAGGTGTTAAAGCAAATACAAAAGTCAAAGCTATAAATAAATTGAGTACACGAGTAGGACAGTAAGTGTTTTAAGTAACTTGCAAGCAGTTTTTTCCAAATTCTCAGAATAGCCTTGATTTAAGTTAGCTTGCTAGCCATGCTAGCCTCGTTTAAGATGTCATACATACACGTGTTGCTGAAAAAGAGCAAGCAAAGAAAGACACTGAATGACGCAGAGATGTGACTCCTCTCGAGTGAATATGTATATTAAAGCCACAGTTACCAGAGGCAAAACAATCGTTAAAAAGAGCAAAATGAAGAAATGTGTCATTTAATTTGAAGCCGAAACACTTAACTTCCGGTCGCAGTATAGCGAACTTGATAATGTCACACGCCATCGACACCGGGGAGCGTCAAAACGAGTGGCTGTATGAAACACATTAGCTTGAGTTCAATATAAAGTTCTCTACGCTTTATTAACATGGTGGGAAAAATAAAACATGTCCGTCAGAAGATTCACCAGCAGGCAGTGAAGCTTGACAGGCCAAGCAGCCTCACACAGCCCTCGGACTCTGTGTTATCTCAGAGTTTAGTGAAGCCTCCTGCGCTGGGACCACACACAATCAGTCCTCCACTTGTGGACAAGAAGAGTGACGCGTCGAAAAACGTTAAACAGGTGTGTTATAACGAATAAATAACGTCGACGTAATTGAACGACAGGTGAACAAGCAGCACGTTGATTTCAGGGCCATTCTGTAAAATCAGAGGTTTATTTTGAAGGTCTAAATCTCCAAAGTAACCAAAACAGCTCGTACTCAATTTAGAGGTCTTAAGTTTTAAGATGAAAACGGTGGATTTTAGCTTTGATAGTCTTGTCCTGATGTACCGTCCTCACAGGTTCTGGCAGAGAGCTCCTTCCCCGCTGGGGTCTTTGCTGGCACTAAGATATCTCGAGAGGCCCTGGTCCAAACACTGACGTTTGAGAAACCTCCAGATGTACCTGTACCTGCTCAGAAAGGTAAGAGTAGCTGGAAGATAGTTAGATATTTAGTCTGTTAGCTCCTCATTATGTCCAGTGCTTACTGCGTTTGTGGGGACTGTTAGAGGGGGACAGACGTCATGACTGCAGACATCTGTCACAAGCATAATGACAAACATAACAACAAAAAGCCAAAAACAAAACATCAGCCCCATCCTGGCTTATTCTGAATATAGTACACATATGCAGTATTGATTTACCTGAGCGTTTAGTTGGAAACTGCCATCTGTTACTGTCGAATATGATGCTACAGAGTGATCAGAGTGGGCCAAACACAGAAACAGTGAGTTGAAGCTCACTATATAGCTCTGAAAAGCAGACTAGGGCACAAGATTTTTACACTTAATTCAATTTTGCAGCACCAAATGGAAAATACCGCAGGGCTGCAGCAGAGCGCTAATGTACTCTGCTGCAGGAAGGAGTGCTCGCCGGAGGGGCCCGGTCTCCTGCAGAGCCTGGCCTTGTTGGGAATAACCACAGTGCGGTTGTGCATGGGCAGGAAAACTCTGGTGCATGTTGTTGCTCTTCTGCTGTACCTTCAGGGCGGGAGCAACCAGTCTGTCCTCCAGACTCAACAGATGCCTGTGCAGCTTTATGTCCCGCTGGCAGCGCTGATATGTTGGGTGAAGTCCAGATGTCATTTTTGTTAGGTCCTTTTTCTGCAGCATGAGGCTGATGTCGGTCTGGAAACGGCACAGCCTGCACCCAGGCATCTGGGCGAGGATGTGCAGGCAGCGGTTGGTCTGATGCAGCCTGGAATCACAGGTCCTGAGTGTCTTTGTATATGTTGTTGTTATAGCTCACGCAGCTTGTCTTGGGGAGCTGGGAGCTGACTGGGTTGATGTTATGAGTTATACATTTGGTCGTGAGCTTCTCTCAACAGTCTGCCAGCAGCTGAGCGTGAATCTCTTTCAGACCACTCGGTTTATCCAACAAGATGCACGTCTACTTCTGGAGCAGTTCTGTGATCTCATTGGTCAACTGTGCCTCCTTCTTCAGCTCTATGAGTACAGGATCTTGCGCCAGGTTGCCCGTGTTCAGACTGACTGACTGATTTTGAACTTCTCGCACATGTTTGGTAATCTAAATGAATCCAGTGAACATTTGGATTGTGTTGTAGGGCTAACGTTATAAGATACGCTAACACTTCCCCCATAGGGAAAAAATAGGGAACATATAACAACTCTCACACAACACCTTAGTTTCAGTATCACCACCAGTAAGAAAACAATACAACCATGACAGTTTTTGGTTCCTGACTTTGTACAATATAAACATGTTTTTCCTATAAAACATTTTTCTCATGGAACAATAAATACCAGATTTGACAAGCAGTCTTTCAAGAATTTTGCTCAAATGAAACTGGAATTAAAATCAGGATTTGGGATTATAGTACTACATACAATTTGTGTAAAGTGTTTATACTAATTTTCAGTTTATCTCTTTTTTTCCAGTTATTCCACAAGAAATCTGTTGATTTGAATTATGTCGTACTCAGAAAATGATGCTGAAAAGGCTCGTCCGGAGTGGAATCGTGACACAGTTGTGTGTGGCCTTGTGGCATTGCTTTCTCTGGCCACTAGATGGCATGCTTGTCCTCTCCATGCTCCAGCAGCACCACAAGTGACTGCAGTAAAGGCTTTTTGGGGGGGATTTCTGTGGCACTAATTAAGACTGCTGGAACATCTCCTTCCAGCTTTGGAGCAGCAGCTTCAAAAGGCTGGCAGAGAAATCTGAGCAGAACTGCTGAAGAACAAAAAAAATAAGATAATCAAATGGATGAAGGGCAGCGGCAGCAACTCTCTGTGACTGGGGATGTGTCTGAAGAAGGGAATGATGGATGTGGGCCTAGTTGCTAAGCACGCTGTGCTGCATGAAGCCTCACCAGACAACGGCCTGCTGCTATTTATAGACCAGGCGCGGTATAAATTTAGCTCATGCATGAAATCAAGGTTTAGCTGCATCAGTGTTTCCTTGCTTCAGTTGGAAGACACCGAGGCTGGTGCTGCCTCAGTTTAAGGGCACTCTTCTTCTAATGTCTCACTCTGATGAGCTCCTGATAACTGAAACAGGATATGATTCGCTGTGAATGCGAAGAGTCATTTTTTGTACCAATGCTTTGGATTTTTATTTGGTCACTTTATCGTAATAAAATAAAAAAAAAGTTTGCATTACACGTGCTTTCCATCGCTACTGTAGTGTTTTTCTTTTCTGTCTGACAGCCATTTATTTATATCCTATTTCCATTCTGCATGTCAGTCACGTTGGCCTTGAAATCTGTTTGAGGGAGGTAATCCATCTCACAGAACCACACTTCTGCGAAAAAACCACCAAGCAGGCAAGGTAACTTTAATAAATGCTTTTTAAAGAATTTCTATCTTGATAAATGTTTCGAAATTATTAAACGATTATTAAATTGCTGCCACTTAGAGAGACTAAGATGCAGGAAGAAGACACAAACATGGATGCAATTTTGGGAACTTGCATGAACGCAAAGACTGAAGACGCAACAGGATTCGATTCTATGGTGAATAGACCTCAAAACACATCCTGACGCCACCTGCTGACACAAATATTTACCAGGGGTTTGGGGTCCTTTGTTATATGCTCCACAGTCAGGTTGCAGTTATCATTATTCACAAGAGGACCACAGCGAGGGTTTGTGCCAGCGATCGTATTTATAATAAAAGGCCAGGATGTGTCATCCTGAGACTTTAGTGTAAATTCCTGACTGTGGAAGTTGATCAGACAGGCCCCACGGTCTTCTGACAAAGCGCTCAGTCTGCAGTCTAATTAGAGGTATCGTATCACTACCAGACCCTGGAGGGAAGACCCCGGCTTTCTTTATTCTGAGGTCAGCTCCCTACAGACCGCCCGCCTGCCCACATCCCTCCTCTCCTCTTCCTCGTCCTCTACCCTCCACATCTTTCTCCTCTCATCTCATGACCCTTTTTTCTGCTCCTCTCCTGCATCTTCATCAGCTGTTAGACCGGACACTGAAAAGTCAGAGTTTCGATTATATCACATACTTCTACCTGTCAGCTCTCCCATGTTCTCAGTGTTTCTGTGTGTTTTGTGTTTTACCCGTCTCTGTTGTTTTCCCCCTGTTTGGTACAAGGCTGATGGGGCAATTTGCCCTTGCAGAGCTGTCATGTTTACTTGCATCATTATAACGTGACTGCGTGCACCAGAGCATCAGAGCATCAGAGCATGCAATGGAAGTAATGGTTATCTGCATGTGAAACTCAGCCATGCTGGAGAGATGGAATGAGTTTCTGGGTGAGAAACCAGATAGTTTGGGGTCCTTTGGTCAGGGTGGTGGGACTGTTTCGAACTGAAATGGTCCAACTTCGAGTGATTATTAAAATGTTCTTTTAATGTCGCTGTGGAATTGACAGTCATTAGTTAGAAAGCCAGCCCAGCAGGAGGTTTCACTGAGAGACTGTACATCTATTGATCTGTGTCGTGGGCTCAACTGTAAATGCGTGAATTCTTTCCTGCGTGTTCGTTTGACCGTGAAGGCATATAGGCAGACAGAGGGCTTGTTATTGGCTAAAGCGAGCAGCGGTACGGCTTCACACCTCCCTGGAACAGAAAAGTCATGGCATTCACGCCTTATTGGGAAACGACTCTGCAGTCATATTTCATTGTCAGAGACACTGGTCCTCACTGGGTGCCGTGAAATTGTTCTGACGGTCCATTATTCCGCTTCCCTGTGTTATTTTTTTACCCATCCATATTCCACAAAGACCCACCCCTACTCTGCCTGTGATTGGCTCAGACCCTGATATTTTTTTTTTTTTTCCAAACAACCACTGAGCGCTAACCAAGCAAAGGACACAAGTCAATCAAAGGGACATTATGATCTCTCATAATCATTCGTCTTCATTTGGATGAAATGTCACAATAGAATTGAAACAGAATTTTTATTTTATTTTATAGCACTTTCATACTTTGTTTCATTTAAAATAACACCTGGTTCTGGTCCAGTTTTGGAGCCCATCGGCTCCGTCTCTCTCTTTTCATTAAGAATAAATGTAAGTGTAAAGCCCTGCCCAGTTTCCTGTCATCTCTCCATCCTCATTTACTGACCTTAAACTGTTCGATAGTACTCACTTCTCTGCCTGTCTGTAAACTTCTTCATCTTCTTCATGTGCCTACCCCCCCCCCAATCGAGCCAAGCTGTCAGTCCAGGCCAGAAGGTGCAGGAAGGTGAAGAGTCTGAGCAGGATGTACAGTCTGTGGATGTGGTCTGGGTAGGTGAAGGTGTAGCCTCCAGCCAGCCGTAATCACAGCTATCAATTTCATCTAACAGTGGGAAGACGATGCCCCCAGTGGGATCGGAGTGGTGGTAAAGCACCTCCCCGTTTCCCCCCCTCCATAAACACAATAGACACCCCCACCCACTCACGAGAGATTAGATTTCTCCACCTCAACCCACATTTGTAGTCAGCAGCAGATGCCTATCTTTGCCTGTTTTCTTGCTGCAGCGGCAGCAGAAACACTTCTGTTGTTTAGCGCTGCGGTGGCAGATAAAGGCCTGCCAGGATCTCTGGAGTGTGTAGACTGTGGGAGATAATGTGCCTGTCTGAACAGCATCCTCTGACACGCCAGCAGATGGATTATGTACACAGCACAATTCACACACTAAATTCAACTCTCGGTGTTGGGATTTTAATTGGATATTTTGTTGAAGCGTTGGACGTTGAAGCTCATTAACAGAAGATTCGGTTCTGAACAAACCTGGGTGTTTTTTGGGAGTTCTTTTGTTGACAAACTTGGTTCATCTCCAAGTGTTCAGCATCATCGCTCCACTAATGCAACGTCGGTGGATCAGTCAGTTCACCACTTTGTTCCAGTTCCTCAACTATTGGGTGGCTTGCCAAGATATTTGGCACATTCATGGTCCACAGGGGATGAAGTCTGCTAACTCTCTACGACGATCATTAGGACAAAATTTGAGTTGACCCGCAGAACTAATAGCATTCCCATCTGCCTCAGCTGTGTGCTAGTGCTAATTAGCAAATGCTAGCATGCTAACACACTAAACGAAGATGTTGAACATGGTAACCATTGTAAACATTAGACATACACACTGGTACCGTGAGCATGTTAGCATGCTGATGTTAACAGTTAGCTCAAAGGTCTCACAAAGCTGCTAGCATGGCTGCAGTCTGTGAGTCTTGTTACTTCCTGTTATTCTTACCCCCTAGTTTTGTTTTGCCCCAACCAATCAGTAGCAAGCGATGAATCCCTGATGTCATTTTTAGTCAGCTCAGAAGCTGTGGCTGTGCCGGCTCGGAGCAGCTGTTTTTCACAAAGTTTCAGAGCTGTTTGTAGAAGTCGACTCATTCGGAGTCATTTCTCATGTAGCTTGGTAGCTGGTATTTACAGTCTGTGTGGTTCTTATTAGCTGATGAGTAATGTTGCCTAACTGACAGGAACGTTGCCTCAAATTAAAAAAAACAAGATCGAGGTTGGAAAAAGCAGAATTTATCTTTAATCTTGTACTTTGATAAGACTGTCTGGGGTTCTCTGGCCAAGTTCATCCTTTTGATCGAATGTCCCGTCTAGACATGCTGTTCGTCATGTCCGCTAACACTGAATGCAGCCGCCTCTCTGAAACTGAATTTCTAAACTAATAGCCCTGTTAGAAAGTCTGGACCATAATACATGTTTGAGCATTAAAAACACATCAGTGATTACCATGAACACACCAGATGTGGATTAATCTGCTGTTGAAAACAAATAACGTTTGATTTAAAAACTACAGTGACCAGCTTTTATTTTGAAAGGTTTGGATGATTTCTTGGTGTTGTTGAAGACAACACAAACGCAGCCTTAACCATTGGACATACATACAACACTGTTCTCAGTCTAACTAACACTAAGTTATCTCTAATTCAACAAAATCTGAACATTGCAGTGAACAGTGAACTGTGTTGTACTTCAACGATCATAACGATATTGCGTTCAATGTGATGCGTTATTGGCACCACTGAACATCCGGCACACAGCCAGCACACAGCCATTCTGCTGCTGCTGCTGCTGCTGTTGGGACAGGACAGGACAGGACAGGACAGGACAGGACTCGTCGCACCCTGCTGCGCACATTAAAGTGACACGTGACGTGTCTGTTGCCTCTGACCTTTTGAACTCCTCCGAGCTGGAGCTGATGCAAATCAATTGATAGAAACGAGGCCCGGCACGGCATGGCATCCTTTAGTTTACACAGCACTCAGTGCTGAGGTAAAGTCAACTATAAAGCACCTAAGACAGATGTTTGTTTGCAATATGCCTTTCTCCTTTGATGGTTTGAGAATATTTTTACGTACGGATAACATTCAGATGCAGCTGATGTGACGTCATGTTGATATATTTTGTGCAGAGAATGTTTGACTTTGCAGTAAATGTCAGATTAAATGTCAGGTTTTCTAGAGTAGATAGGAAAATACCAGATCAAATGGATATGCTTTATGAAGGATGGTACTTTGAGATTAATGTGGTGTAATTTCCATTTTTCATGCTTAAAACTCCAGTGCACATGCTGTAGTGTGCTCTCAGTCTGTCTATAATGAATATATAATCATGTCAGAGGTGACCCCGATTTGCCAATATGTCATTTTCAGCAAAAAGGCCAATATTGACCCACATATATCAGCAAACCAATATATCATCCTAATTGTAGTGTGTGCTCTCACCCTCAGGCCACTCTCAGAAATGGTGGTCAAGGTCTTTACTGCATTGTTAATTACAGTCATTGCTTTCAGGCCTCTGGAACACACCATTGCAATCCAGCACTTCATTCAGGGAAAGGCTCATCGATCGTCCCTCTGTTCGCACACAGAGCCAATGGCTGCAGTATGTTGTGCAGGGACTGTTTCGTTTCATGATCTAAACCCTCGGATTAACCGTATCAGATCATTTGCAGTACCATTAGTCCTCAAGCATTTCCTTATTTACTGATGGAATCAAGAGAGTCTCATTGATTGCGCGTTCTGTACCTTGTCGTTGAAGTTCCCAGCTTGACCTGCATCACGTTTTCACTCAATGAATTTGAGCTTGTGTGCAGAGTTTCCATTGGTGTTGGTCCGCATGTCCTGGACGTTTGCAGTGTCCCGGACAGACGGAGACATTCCAGTCAAATATTATCTGTGATGATGGACCCTGTTTCCCCGTGCTTTTGTGTGTAAGTAACTAATGGGGACAACATTTTTTTGAGATTGGTCCAGTATTGAGCGAGAGAGGGGGAGATGGAGGGCAGAAATCAGAGAAGCCTTCCGCATTAGGAAGGTAAAAAGCATCACTTCCTGTTTTGTACCCTCCCTGATATTTGTACCATCAGTCTCACTAAACTCAGGGGACAAAGGCACAAGCAGGAAGTCGGACAGTCGGAAAAACACCATCATGTGTTTTCCAGAGCAGATAATAGACAAGCCCTGTCACTGATGTTGTTCCTGGTGTGTTATTTTCCATTTTCCTCATTCCCCGTCAGATTTCTTTCCTACCCACTCTCAGCTGTTGGTGTGTGTTTTGTCACATCCTCACGCCAGCCATGTTGTTTTATGTGATCATCATCATCTGTCAGTGTTACTGTGATGAAGAGCAGGCAGGGAAGTGAAGATGGAGTGGCGCTCCTTTCCACCGTGCATATATCTTTCACCCCTGTGTCATTTCCAACAACTGCTACGTTTTATCTTTCTTAAAACTTAAAATTAGATGTCAGTAGTTTATATTATACAGCTGGACCACTGTGAGATTTGGAGCAGAATAGTATTGTATTCATTTCACTGTATTTTCACTCACACACACACACACACACACAGATTGTCACAGTGTATCTGTGCCACCCAGGCTTCTCTTGCACCCGAGGATGTCCTGACCACAGGGAACCTCAAGGTGGCTTTGCTGATAAAATGACTTTCCCTTCCAGCCGCGGGATGTTCTTCCCACAAGGGGGGGAAACAGATACGACTGGTGCGACCGGCTCTAACTTTTCCATTTCTTTTCCATTTTGGAAAGGAACTTTTGGTCTGTTCTCATTATTAAATCCATTATTTAGCCCGTCAAATAATCGGATGAATAATTGGTTGTAGTCTGTGTGTGTAATAGGTGCCAATACTGTCTCCTTCGTCAGCCAGCGTGGCCCATAAACACTACGAGTTCAGCAGCAGTCATTCCCCCGCTGCTGTGCTGCAATGATAAAATCATCATTTTCTCACTGGGAGGTCGTCTGACAAAACAGAAATCCAGGTTAGTGACAGCAGCTGCACATTCGTCTGTATCGACAGATGAAATGAGTGAGCGCAGAGAAAGTTAGAGGTGACGGGAAGTTGGTCTTAACTTCACAGCCATGCTGCCAGATTTCTGGTAAACACTCTGTCCTTTTATGTGCAAAAGCTCTGGGAAGTGGTGGAAGATCCAAATTTGCTGCATCACTTTATTTACTCAGTAAATAAGAATGTTTAGTTTTGTTTTTGAACACAGAAATGCTCGAAATCAATGAAACTTGAGACACTCGCAAAGATTTGAAAGTGCTAATATTTCAAGCTTGAAACTTCGTTCTTGACCATGTCTCGATGTCCACTTCTTCATCAGCGGATGTAATTTGCTCCGTTGTCATGGAGATGGCTCTGTCGACATGCAAGCTCACTCGCCGCTGGGATTTCATCCACAGCACTTTGAGGACGCCTCGTCCACGTAGGGTTAAAAATGAAGCGGGAAACGCTCCTCAGGTCTCGTTTGTCACAAAACCTGAGCGTGTTGTGATGCAGCCTTCATCTCTCACTGCTCTCACTCAGGGAGGGAGTGGAGAGGGTGTGGAGAGGGTAGAGGCTTGCTTTAGCTTGCAGCCAAGTCATTCCCTCACCACCTTTGATGTATCTTTAACACATTTATGAATTTGTCTCTCTTCATGTTTAATTAGTAGCTTCTCCCTCTGCTGAGTGGAGCCCAGCCGGGTTTGATGTGTGCTGTCACGTAACTATGTGTATATATGTGTGTGTGTGTGTGTGTGTGTGTGTGTGTGTGTGTGTGTGTGTGTGTGTTTTCACAGGCCCAGAAGAGAAGAAAGTCAAGTCAAAGAAAGAGAAGATGAAGGAGAGGAGGGAGAGATGGCTCAACAGTGAGTTTATATCAACACTCAGCACTTAAGTAGGAATGCACACATACTATAATGGACTGACACAGGTTAGAACAGAGTGGTAGACATTGTTCACACTTTGTCATATCAGCATTAACTTAATGGTATTACATCAAAAATGCCTTTTTAACCCCATATTGTTATTATTATAACCAACATTTGCAAGGAATTGCAAAGGAGTTTTCATTTTTTGGAGCGCAAACACACTCTAAAAAGTTACTTTTCAAGGTTGTTGTGTAACACAGTGATTTATTTTTTAGAGGCAGGAATTTCTAATGTAACTCGTTCATTTTAAAAGTAATGTTACCCCACACTGGTCTTGTGTATTTAGCTTTCAACTCAGATTTCCCAGTTCAGAGCCTGCTGCTGAGTCTGGCAGTAGGGATGACATTTTCAGGAGATTTCCATTTCTTCCCATGAGTATCAGGTGATTGGCAGTATATAGAGAAAAACTTGACACCAGCTGTGGGATATTTTTAAATAATGGGTTGATGGATTATTTAGCATTGTGGCAGTGAAGCTGTGATGACTGTATGCACAAATGGGGATAATGGAAAGAAGAGGTGCAGTCTTAAAGCTGGAGATGGTAACGTTGGAGAGACCAGCATGAGTAAGCTCGACTTTGGAAGCATACAAACCAAAAATCCCATCCCCATGCCTCTCTCCAAAGCCGCCGGTGAGCTGCTGAGCAAGACTGTCAGCTCAGGGAAGGCAGCGTATCGTCACCGCTAGCCATACTCACAGCTGTCAAGCTAGCATGTTGTAGCTGGCAGCTCATTGATTAGCGAGCAGCAGAAAACAGGACATCATCATAGGTTTTCCAGTATATGTGTGAAGCAATCAGAGACTTTAACTCACATCACCGTCATTGATTGTTAACATTAGAACTTCGAATAAAGATTCATTTGACCTGCTTTTGAAGCAGCACTCTTGATTGTCATTGTGAATGATGACTACAGGTATCTTTGCCAGCTATTCAGTACTTTTCTGGCCGACGAGTAAGTCACCGAGTTTTGGGGCTTTATGGGTGACGGTCCAACTTTGAGTCTCTCTGTAATTATAACTCCTCTCCCCAACACCACCAGCATCATTGCTGCCGCCATCATCTCCCATAATGACGATCAGGCGTGTAACCGTACCCTTCTGCTGAGCCAATCAATTCCTGGGTAACACAACACATATCCTGTTCAGGCGTATAATTAGGTGCTAATGGCCGTGCGACTCAATCTTGCTGAAACCCAAGAGCTGCTCCATGGCTGACAGTTTTCAGGAATTGGAAGAAAATTAGAATGAAATATTAGCTTTTTCAGATCATGGACTTCGGGTCAGGACAGTACAGTTTGACCAGAGGGGAGTTTTACAGACTCATGCCAGTATTTGAGGATTGAAGTCTGTGAGTGTAAACAGTTTGCACATTAGCCAGTGCTTTTCTCACTGTAGATCAATGGTCATTAAAATATCTAATATTATACCAGAAAATAGACCCATCTATTGTCAGTAATTATTTAAAAAATTGTCCACAAGCAGCTAATCAATCACCTGTCAACCAACAAAGATTTCTACCACTCTGGCTTTCACCTCAACCACAGTACAAAGAGTTTCTAACTGAGTATTAATGGATCTAAGAGCGGCATTTGACAATATTGTTCATGATATTTTAATAGGGAGACTTGAAAGGGGGGTTGGTCTATCAGGGTTAGCACTGGGCTGGTGTTTATCATAGGACAAAGGACTGGGATTGTTTGTCTTGGGAATTTTAGCTCCAAAAATAAAATTTCATCTTGCGGTGTTCCCCAAGGGTCAGTTTTTAGGCCCATTTAATTTGCACTTGCTGCTTGTGAGCCAAATTATCAAGAAACACCATAATTGTGTGTGTTGCCATAATATTGCTAATGACACGCCGTGATATATTTCTCTGTCTGCTGATCTGAACCCTGCTGACACAGTGTCGAAATGTATCAAAGATAGTGGTAGCTGGCAATTTCTTACAATTAAACAGTGAAAAGATAGAACTGAATTGTCACAGCGGTCTCTGGAAAGCGTGACATAGGTCAGAAATCTTGGGGGCATTCTGGACCCTTAACAGTATCATTAAAACGGATTTAATGATTAAAATAGATCGGGAAAGTAAACAGCTTTTTATCCCAAGAAGGCATTGAAAAACTCATCCATGCTTTTATTTTCTCGTTCAGTTGCTTGTCTGAATTATTTTATTTTCTTAAATGTTTATAACTCACGTGTTTGCTCACGCTCTGTGCTTCCACCTGGAATGAAAATGTGCTCAATAAATGAAGTTTTGCCTGCTTGCTTTGCATGTTTGTGATATGATTGCGTTGTGCGTGTGTTTAGGACCTGATGAAAGGCTGTTTTCATGAGCTTTATATGAACAGGCCTTTGTTAAACACGAGCAGCAGACTGGAAAATGTGTTCCTCATTTCACTAGACCTCTAAATTGTTACATGCTTCAGACTGACATTTTTCTAGAAGTGGAGTTCTTTGTGTACCAGATGGAGACCTCTTACCCTTCACTGACATCCACTCGTGCTTCACTTCTTGTTGTGTTGTTTAGCTCGGATGTGACTCGCCCTCTCTCTCTTTTCCTCTGCCTCCTCTCAGAGATCAGCTCCATCAAACAGGCCAAGGAGAAGCAGGCGGCCGAGGCCCGGAGGCAGGCCACACCCGTGGTGGGAGACATGAGGCCGCTGGCCGACGCCCTGCCGGAGCTCTCTCAGCTCATCGCGCCCGCCCCCGCAGCCCCCACCGCTCGCCGCAAAAGCAGGAAAAACAAAGCGTGAGTGCCAACGCGCCCGCTCTGGCAGGCATCAGGTGTCAACATGACAGTTGTTAGCAATTTTCAAGTGTGTTGCTCCATAATTATCACATTTCTTTTGTCCTTGAGAAGAGTAAATGTGAGTCCGACACATAGACTTAGCAGCTGTGACGGCGTCAGTATCAGCAGACTGACTGATGAGCCTCCATCTGTTGGCTGGAGTCACACTGGTAGTAGCACGTTGTCGGATGTTTAATCAGCAAATTTTATTTGGGTAAAAGAAGCACAGAAACCATCCTTGTTTTTATCATATCTCTTTAGGAGGAGTACAAAAAGACAAGATGTGTCCCACTTCTAGACTGTGCACATATAGCATCATTTCCTTTGATTTTGAATTGAATGGACACAGGAAGAGGTGGAGGTCAGTCATGTTTAGACCCAGTAGGGGTGAAACGTCTCCCTTGTCAGTCTATTACAGTTTTATTGGGAGCTTTCGTCCAGCTTGCAGTCAGTCTTTGACTTTTTTCCCTAATTTTGAAACCAGTCAGACCAGTAGTTTCGAGTGTTTCACAGGTGTGAAAACACCCTTGGGTTTCCTAACAGTGACCCTGCTCCTCCATCATAACGGCTCGTGGAGAATGGTCAGACAGTTCGATGGCTTGTGTCCACACTCGTCTCTGCTGTCAGAATGAGTCATTTCACATCCTCTTCAGGAAGGCGGATTAGCTTTATTGTCAATGCTTGAACAGGATCCGGGGTAATGAAGCAGGCCAGAGTGGCTCGTACTGTAGTTGAACCCGGTCTGGACTGTTCAGCACTCAAGCAGGTCCAGTATTTCATTGTCCAGATTCAGGATCCAGTAACGGGTCTGTCATTGAAAAACATCGTAAAGACATTCATAATTCAGAGCCTGCAGTTATTAAAGTGGAGTGGCTATCAGTGATAAGAAGCAGGTGTGTTTAAAGGTACAGTCAGTGTGAATTATGGCGTGATAAAGAGGAAGGGCATCACATCAATGAAAGCAGAGCGGAGAAGCCATCAAAGACCTTCCTGTTTATCTGGTGCAAAAGCCAAATAAAAAAAAAGTCACAGCGATCCTACAGAAAGCATAAATCCTGCCCGGCTCGGCCTTCCACGGTGGAAATTTTCAATTATCTCTCTTCCCTTTGGAGCTACGCCTGCCTGTAGTTCAATCCAGCTCTGCAGCCGAGCCGTCATTTGTGCGATGGAGTAGTCACACACGTGGTCACAAACGTGGTCGTAAAAGTTCCCCCCGCCTGGAGCAGAGGGCTCGTTTTCATCAGGTCCTGCTGTGCGCTAATAAGAGATGAGCGGAGCGGACAGTGGCGCGCTGGCTGCATCTCCACCCACCATGGCTGCCGTTCCACATGTGACGCCAACCTACATTTTCTACAAGGCTTCTTTCTGTGTCCGACGAAAATTAAAAATCATCTTTATTGACAAGATCAGAATCGCTGCGATTTACACCATCTCATTTTCTCATTGATGTTATTTGGTGCAGAAATGAATCCTCATCGTGTCACCTATATAACTACAAAGCATGACTAAAAGCACGCATGAATGGATGGATGATTTCATGCTAATCCACAGATAACAACACGGTGTGACATCTTTGATGCTGTGCATGCTCGCAGGTCACAAACATTACATCAGCTTTACACCTGTAGGTTGAAGTGGTACATCCTGTGAATGTGAAAATGTCCCTGTCTTTGTCCTGTGTCCTCCCTTCAGGCCGGTGAAGAGACCTGAGCCAACAGATTTCAGTCAGATGAAACAGTCACAGAAACGCAAACTCCTGTAAGCAGCTTTTCAAACTCTTTTCTTCTCCTTCTTCCTGCACATTCAGCGGTGAAATGAGCCTCTCATGAGCGTTTGTGTGCTTCGCCTTGGTTGCAGGGAGACGGAGACCAGCCGCTTTAGTGACGCAGTTAAGACCCTCTCTGCCAAAATGAATCCACTGGCTGATATTGGTGAGCAGCTGAGGAAGAGGATGAGGCAGGAAGACGAGCAAGGTCCCAGCTAACAGCGGCAGCAGCAGCTCAACTCTGTGAGACCGAAGTCCTCCCACAGACTTTAATCAACGAATCCCAGGCGAAAGGTTTTGTCAGGGAAGCCCAACCCCGGTACTTCCTCTGGTTTGAAAGGAGGAAGAACCTGATATCCCGCCACATCTCGCAACCACTGACTAAAGGATGCTGCTGACTGCTCCCTGACGAAGAAACAAAGATGAGTGGCTTAAAGTGTCGTATCTGTTAATGCTGACTGTAATGGAGATCCTCTCATTTTTATGACCCACCTGTCCTCTTCAGTAATAAATCACAGTACATTTAACCATCAACTTTAACGCGTAGTTTCTATCCACTGGATTTCAAGTGTTGACTTTCAGCTGGCATTGGCTCCAACTCAAAACACTCAATAATCAAATGGTGCATGTACAAACCAATCTGCCTCGTTTCTCTCAACACCTACACAACCATTCCCACTCTTCTATTTTCAGTGTCTTCTCATTGTGCGGTATTCAGAATAAGATCAACTCCCAACACCGAGTGACTCATCAGCAATAACCATAGCAACTCCACTGATCCATGTAAATGAACATCTTGTCAGAGCAACACTGAGCGGCAAAGTGAATGAAAATATTGTCAAACTGTCATCAGGAAGCATATTAACATGTACATCACTGTAATAAATACTCTACACGTGTCAATGACTTCAGAATTCATACTCGCCCTGATTTTTTATAGTGTCCAAACTTCTATAATTAAATACCTGTGGGTAAATGAAACCTGTGTTTTTGTTCTAATAATTTAGGCTTTACACATAATTAGAAGATATTATCTCATTCAACAAGTCTGTCACTATGTTTCTCATTATCATAACTGGAGTCATGACTTACATTATAAGGTCAGGAGTCAGCGGACTCCTGACCAGCATGCATTGGGAGTGTGTCTGTGGGAATTTGTGCCCACTCAGCCAAAAAAGCATTTGTGAGGTCAGGCTCAAAAGTGTTCAGTGGGGTTGAGGTACACAATTCTGACTCACAGTACTCATAATTTCTAATTTTTTTCATTTAATTTTATTAACATGATTTCTGTCTTAACAAGTGTACATAGTCATAATAAGAAATAATAGATCTTAAAAAATCTATCAAATATATGTATTCACCTGCATATATGCACATATACTGTACACAGAAATAAACCTGCAGTGTATTTAACGTAATGTATTTATATGCATTACGTAGATTACATAATTCAAATGTGACTTCTGCAGGGACAGAGAGGAAGAATAATTAAATCCTTGGGAAGGGAAGCAGATTTTCGATCACTCTTGGTCAAGTTTTCCAGGTTGATCTTGGCCTATGAGCTCCTCTGCAGCATGTATGTATGTAAAAAGATATGGAAGAAAAAAAAATCCCTCTGGAAGACTTCGCTATGATTAGATTAGAGGTAAGAAAAACCTAATCAATACAAGGTTCAGTGCTGCTGTGGGCCATTAGGACTCATAAATAATGGATTCTATGGGAAGAGCACAGTGTCAAATTAAAAGTAATCAGAGCTCGTTGTTCACTACCTTCAACATACACTGAGTACAGGAACCAGTGGACGCGTTCCTCGAGTCTTCAGGCAGCAGAGACGTTTTACTTCCATCTCAGCCTCATCTCTAAGACAGGTGTGGACGTATTCTCTTTTTCACGAATCTCCTTTGACTGGAGTGTTAAATGACTTGTGTTACTTGGCTGTCCTACATTCCTGCGATGCCAAACGGAGCCTGGCATTGAAGGGAGACTTGACAGAGACGCTCCGTCTCGTCACCAGCTGATACTCACTGACAGCCGAGGATGACCTAAAGTAAACACAGGAGAGAGAGAGGCAGGAAGAGGATTAAAGGACCGAGTCTCAACAAGACTCCCGACAGTCCAGACAGGACTAACAAGAAGTGTGTTTGAGTGATGTGCAACAGGAACATGGCCAAAGACATTTGAAAGCACAGTAAACAGAGATTCTTAAGAAAAGCGTGTAAACAGACGAGGGCCCTGTGAGTACTGTTTCTCAGCAGGAGCTGCAGTGTTTATGCAAAAGCATCTGAAACCTACTTGCTATTCATGCAGAAAAAAAAAATCGTACCTGTGGTTTTGCATATTTCGCCCATTAACAGAAACCTGTGTGGATCTGGCACGACTGCCAGCCTGTTGCCAAAGCACAACAGTCACATCTTTTTGAAGGTGATCAAAAAATGAGAGCCCACATGTCGCACAACACCTCAGCAACACATTTATTAGACCATCAAACAATATTTCAATCCACGCAGGGGTCCTTGTCAGATCAAACAGGACCCGATGAAGACCTGGAGAGATCCCCCTGTGGATCCAAATGTTGTTTAATGGTCTAATGAAGGCGCTGGAATGCTATGATATGTGGACTCACCCTTTCATCTTCATACCTCAGAGTTATGAAATGAATGTGAAGGGAATATAACTGTGTGACTCCAAACCATACATGTATTTGCATAGACAATATTTCCTCCTGCAGAGCCCAGCAGCTGTCAGAGGGAATGTTTTTTTGTTTTTTTTTTTGGTGATCAGCAATAGCAATCATTGCTCTTTAATCCCTACACTGCGCCCACAAATTAGCAATCTGTGCTCTCAAAGTCAAGCATGGTCAGATGGGACAAGACGTTGCTGTTGTGCCACTAATGACCTTGTTTTGAAATGTGTGAGCGCAGTACAAACTAAAATAATTACGGCCTAAAGGCTGGTGCTTTTCTATATTTTTGTGGCTGTCAACTCCAAGCCCATTGGTTCCTGCTGAAGGTGTCCATCTTTCAAAGCAGCTCAAAAATACTTTGTTCCATAAATTTTCCCTCATTTCCTCAAATAGTTTTTCTCAAATGTGACTCAGTCAGGAGGAAATTGTCCATTTGTGGCTGTTTTAAGCAGCGGATTAATCCACATTTGGTGCTCTAGTGAGTATTTCTGGCAGCGGGGTGGTCAGAATAAACTGCAGCGTGTGTGTTCATGGTAACAGTGTGGCTCACTGGTGTATTTTAATACTTTTTGGACAAAAATGGAGCTCTGTGGCACAGGGAGAGAAGATCAGGCATTGATGCACATTCAATACTTGCTAGGAAGATCAATAACTCAAGCAGCAAACCCCCGGGCCTGATATTTTAGGCTGATAATGATAGAAATATTTAGGGATTTTTGGGGTTAACAACAATATTGATATACCTGCTGACAGAACACCTATGGAGGAAGGGCCTGGGTTACATTGTTAACATCATTATTTAACCTATGTTAAATGAATTCATGCATAATGAGACTTCATATTAAGTAACGTGTGCACAAATGATTCATTTAAGGCATTTGTGACTGTATGGAGCAGAGTCATTGTGCAGAAGCTAATCTTTTAATCAGTGAAAATCGACTTGCACATGAAGTTTGACTTTATTTTGAAGGCAACACGTCTGATTAAAACAAACCTTGTCCTGTCACTGTCTCTGTCTGCAGCACAAGCGTAAATGCAGCATATAATAAGTCCAGCTGGTGAGTAATTCTTCATCCCATTGCGTGTTTTCTTCAAACTGGTGGGCTCCTCTGGGCTGCACATTTGGAAGGACCCAAGTTTTATTTCTCATATTTCCTCATCCTTCAAACACCAGAGCTGCACAAAGGGGAGCATGAACGGAGCGAAAGAGCACCTTTGTGTGTTTGCTCGCGCTGATGTGTACATTTCTCGTGGCTCTGGAGTCCTTTCATTTCTACACCGTCTGCCGCTGTGATTTGCTCTGACTCAGGATCAGCTCTGCTCCCCTCGAGCTCAGTCACATATTTCTCATACATGACTCATTCATATCTACTGTGAGATGCTGGCAAACCCAGGGAAAAAAAAAAAACACTGATGGGCTGTTTTACACATCAATCTGAGAATGTCTAACATTAAGTCCACCTTGTACTTTCCAGATCAACACCTGTTTGATGAATAATAGAAGCAGGAATTTAAATAGTAGTTAGTGTTTTAATGACATTCTGCTGGTAAGAAATCATCCCGTGCCTCTTGAGTGGTGCTGGTGATTAATAGACGAAACTTTGCTGCAGGGCTTCCTCTCTCGCCTGGCTGCGTCCTGTAAAACACGGCGTACAGTAAATGAGTCACTGTGCGCTAGAATTAACCCGAGCACATGTCCCAGTAAAGAGGACGTCTGACAGAAAAAGGCATTGAAGGTCTCAGAGTTTTTAGATTCCACGATGAGAATATTTCACGGCGCAGGAGGAAATTTTTGTTTTTCTTTTTAGCGTTTAATTGTGGCCTGATTATTCCCAGTTGCTGAATTTGGAATAATTTCTAATTGTTTCTGATTAATATGATTAAATCGCAGGCACAGAGTCGCTTTATTTATTTTAACATCACTTTATTTCTTCATGCAGGCTTGTCCAAAGTATCTTGCCACAACAGACAGATTACTATAGGACACTGTAGAAGATGATATGGGAGGCCGTCAGGCAAACACATGCTGCTAAATGCATACACTTTGGATGATCAAGACCTGATTGGACAGATTTCAGTCATTTATTTGCAAGGAGAGCCAACCAGCACTGTCCATTTGTGATGCATTAACTGGTGTTACTGTGAAACTAAATGGAAAAAAGGAAGCATATTTTAAATGGAATTTCCCAAATAAATCTACATTTATGAGTACATTGAAGAGACATTTCATTATGTATCAGCCTCTCTCATGAATAACTCCCTGCCACAACCCAGGGTAGGTCGTAATAGATGTAGAAATGCGTAAAACTCTAAGTTAAAGCATGCCTTGTGCACCTACCTATAGCGACTGCAGATGAAAACAACAGCTGGAAACATTTACGTTCAGTATGTCCCTGACATTCAATAAAAAGACAAAACATGCCACCATATAAAACACGGCAACATGTCTTTGGAATGTATTTGATAGCTTTTGGCCTGAGAATAAAATGTGTCTTGACAGCAGTTTCCCAGGAGGATGAGGGTCAGCTGCAGAAATCTCAGCAGCTGCTCAATGAATTGAATATTGATGTACTGATTATGAACCATATCAGCTGCTTGAAAATGTGTTCTGCTCATTCTGCCCTGTGGGACGATAACAATTGATTTCCCATTTTGTTTGTGTGTTTTTTTCTCATGCTGTATGACGCCATCTTCCCATTACCCACAGTTGGTTTATTTTTGCTTCCCCAGTTAACAACAATTTTCCTAAACTCCTTAAGTTGGATGCTTTCCAGTTGCTGCTGTAAGGCCATAAGCATCACACTATCCTTCAGGAGCCCACGTTGTGTTCAGAGTCTCTGATGTGCCGAAAATAACCTGCGTGGGATGTGGTTGCACTGCAACACCGACGCATTTAGACAAATATCTAAAAGTTTCCTTAACGAACTAAGAATATGAAATAAAGCTGTGTGTGCTGCGGCTGAACACTTGTTTAATGGGCTGACTTTAAATAGTCTTCATATTGTCTTTTGGTCCAAGATATTAATTTCATACAATTACTTGACACATTTCTATGTATGTGTGGAGGTTTGTCAACCATCTGTAACCTGTGCCTACCTCATTTCAAACTGCACTTTGTAATCTAACTGTGGTGATTGTTATTAGTTTTTATTCTTAGTCTGATGATGTTGTTATTAATGTACCTAGCACTGTATATCCTAACTTGCTCTGTTAATTTATTTATGATGTCTGTCTCTATGTCAAGGACTACAGGTTATAAATTAAATAAACTAAATAAACTAAACTAAACTAAACCTAAACATAACCATCTTCTGTATACCTGAACGTCACCATCCATGCAAATCGCATGCCGACACTCAACCAATCACAGTGCAGTCTCAGCTTAGGTGGGCTCCATAACTGTGCAGGTTATATACTGAGCCTTTTCTGAGCTTCATTTCTCTTTTTTTTTTTTCATTTAAATCTTTAACTTATACATTTTTTTTTTTAAACACAATGTATGTCCAATATTCCAAGAAAGAACAAATGAATATGCCTGGGAAACAGAATCCTGGGAAAAGGACAAAAATAACAACAAAACAAACAGAAAAAAGCATTTTGAGGGTCGACTGGTCGTGGTTAGTGTCAGACTGTTCCTTTAAGCTTGATGTGATTTAGAGGAAAGTAAAAACATGGATAAAACATGACGTCCTGACACAATAACCACTGCTGACCATTTTTAATTTCATTTTGACGCTTTATTAAGTTTATTCTATTTTCCTGTCAAATTCTGTGATGTACTTAAAGCTCATAAAGATTTATGATGTGTAGAAAAAAAGAAAACAGGTTTTATATCTTTGTATATTTTTCCATTCATATTCATACGAAATAAAACTCACAGCTGTCCTGAACAAAACCCCAAAACAAGAAGCTAAACAGAAGAGGTCACCGTGCGTGTCATCGGAGGCCATGAGGCATGTACAGCTCATATTTCTGGTTATCCAGCCTCCTGCACCACAGCCGAAGCCCTCAGTGTTTCTAAATGATGTTTATGTGGAACATCTGAACTATTAAATTGTAATGAGTTTCCTCAAAGTCCAAATGTATGGTTCCAGAAGAGGCAGGAATGTTAATAAGTTCTAGTAAATCCAGATGTTGGAGAGATGTTTTGGTTCACAGATTTCACAGAGCAACACGCTCCGAGTAATGCATCGCAAATTACAACTCTCACTGCATCTCTGTTTGTAATTCGACAAGCAATTTCATTCAATTGCTGTTGCCGTGCTGCTTCCCGGATAATTCAGAGTAAAAACAAAAGGTTTATTCACAGATCTGAGCCTCTGTAATAAGGTTAAACTAGATGAAATGTCAGAGAACCCTGGGGAGAAACTGAGCCATTACTGCCTCTTGGTAAACAGAGAGAGAAAACAAGGTTAAACGGAGAATGGATGAGGAAAAGCGGAGGCTGTGACATAACCAGGATGTGCAAAACAACTGCAAAACATACTGAGATTGAAAAGAAAATCCAGTACAGAAATCCACCATAGACACAGAATGACATCATCACTTTTAGTGCTCACTAGTTTAACTCCAATTTCAGATCTACAAGTGAATTTGACTAATATTATCTTAGTTTTGGACACCCCAAAAGATTATTAAAATATATTTCAAGTGTAAAATGAAATTAGAACTATGCCTAATAACATCCCTTCACAGCTCAATGGTTCATTCTCACTGCTCAGAATGTAATTATAGAGATATTAAATGAAAAATTTTGGTTGGAATGTAATTAGACAAGTCTTAAATTAAAGCTTTTACTCGAGGATAAAATAAATAATTTATCTGTCGAGCGAATCCCTTCAGTCTTACAAATGAAAGTTCTGTCATCTGCATTTATTTGCCATGAATGGAATTATGAATATTTTGACATAATCATAAGGTTTACTCTTATAAAATAATGTTTTCAAAACAGAAGCTCTTCAGCATGAACAGCACACAAAGGGTTTAAGAAGAAGAGATGCGGCTTGAATTCACAGCAAGAAATGTGTCTCTTAGTTGATTGTCTCATGTGAAGTGTTGCTGTATCTTCCTCTGATGATAATTCTAAACACTGAGCATTGTTAAACATGCCGTATGAAACAGTTTCTCTGTCAACACTTCCATACATGCCGTGTGTCCAATCAGTGTGTCCGCCGGTGCGTAATGCGCCAATGTAGCCTCATCTTTCCGCGCCCACCTCTTTCCTCCTGTCCAATAAGAAAAGGCAGCTTTTGGAGCAGCCAGGAAAGACCTTGCCTGGATGATATTGCCCAGTATCTTTTTTTTTTTCTTTCTCCCTCCCTCACCCCGCAGAGCCACACTCCACCATTGGTGTGTTCTCCAGAGCGCTGTGGAGTTCGGACGCTGCAGCACCACCTGCGTCAGGGTCGGTTGACTTTAGCAGAGATTTCTCTCACCCACTGACTGAAAACACCTTTGCAGAGAAGCTCACCGTAAGTACCCAGCAATGGGTCGCTTTTCTATATTTTTGCTTGAGTTCACACATTTGAGCGGCTGTCTTCAGGCTGCGGTCAGAACTCCATTCCAAAATTTGTCAATTTAACCTTTTTCTGCTTGACGGTCTAAGCACACGGGTCGTGAAACACTACACAGTGTTTTTATCAACAGACAAAACACACTGAGTAAGGCGGCGTGTTTACAAACTGAAGAACAGCTGTCACGTCGAATTGATACTTAATTAGCAGGCTGACGCTCCTCATCACAGCACAGTCCCTTGAATTTTGGCCGAAGAAAGCTGGGGATAAAATAGTTCAAGCAGTTGTATTATTGGACCCACTGCCGCTATGTGTCTTATGTGTACGCCGAATTGAAGGGTCAGTCTGAATGAATAAGCTAGGCTTTTAGGATTTTTTATGACAAGTATACCCTTTTTCTATAATCAAGTTTTTCTTGAATTAGTTGCCTATTCGATTAAGTTTGGCGTGACTTTCTCTATGTAAGGCAAAGCGCAGCGAGCACGACTCTCAAAATATATCGCAATATTTGAAGAATCGCAAATTCTATTATAGGCTCATTATTAGAATGAGCAGTATATTAACACCATTATTGTATCACGCAACAGGACACTGTGAAAATCTGCCATAAAACCAAATGTCAAAATCCAAGCGGTGCGATCAGATGCTGCCTCTCCTGTCCTGGATCACACTAAACTCTATCACATCTCGCCTCCCTTATCAGCCAACACACCTGGACATGAAATGAAGGACGTTTGCTGAATATTTAGACAAAGCCTATAAAGCCTTATAATGAAATGTCGCGATTAAAGAAAGAGGTTTGTGCAGCCGAAACAGACGTTTAGAAAAGTTTTCCTCCTCATAGAAGCAAATGCTGATTGGTCTATGAGGAGTAGAGCCCTGATATAATGAGGCATTAAATTAAGCGTTTTTTGACAGCATGCACTGGAGATCATAGGCTACATTTATGCGTGATGATGGTGATGGTGATGATGCAACAGTGGTCCCAAGCTGGACTGAGGCCACTGAGAGTCCATGCGTTGGACCTGCATCCCTGAGGCCGCCAGTTGTTTCCTCACATATTGTTTGTTCTCACAGGTTTGAGTCTCTGCTTCCTGGTTCTGATGGAAATGATAAAGCCCATGTCTTATTTTACACTGAAATGCTTATACGTGTTTCACTCATGCAAAAAAAAGCTTGATTGTTTGCAAAAATTATTGCTAAAGGGTGTAATTAAAGCACAGTGCCTGTTATTCAACCAGAAATAGTTGTTAAACTTGTACATTCAGGACCCTTTTCTTGAAAAGTGGGTGTGTTAAACATACGTTTTCTTGGAAACATTCATACATTATGCATAACATATTAAAGGACTGTTCTTGTATGAAGACAGATCGCCCTGTGCCGTTCCCCCCGTGAGGAAATCTGCCTTTGGCTGCAACAGAACGCCTATTTGGCAAATTCATTTGTGCTGCGATTACTTCTGGCCTCTGCATGACTTGGCTCAACTTGCCGTGGGCTTTTTTTTTTTTTTTTTTCCCCTCTTGTCTTCCACTTAGCCTACATGTGCAAAAATAGAACTAAAAAGGCGGATGGCAGAATGCGTGCTCACTTCCGTGCACGTGGATTCAAAGTTGGTTCGCTGTGACTGAGTCCGTGGGCACCTTTTAGTTAAGCTGGACCGGTTCTGTTGTGTTTACTGAGCATCACTTGAGCAGAAGTCCAGGTTAAAACTAGAGCTGAGAATTGTTGGAAACGCAGTGTGTGGTTTGAACCTGAAGCTGCCGCTGATGTTTGCATGAAAGTGAATGGACGATTCCACACCTCATGATTTACCTTCACTGCCAGCGCAGGAAGCTGCATGCTTGTGTGGCAATGCAGAGAGAGTGTGTATTCTGTGATACACCTAAATGTTTGCTAACCCTCAATTCATCTGCCTGAACCATACCATAATTAGCATGTGTGGATAGTGCATAAAAAATGTGAAAGCAGGCTTATGAATTACACTGGATGATTCCATACCATCAAGGTGGAGAGAGGGAACCAGACAATGTTCAGCACCTGGAAAAAAAAATGCTAAGTATCCAAAATATCCACCTAGTGAATGTGCTGAAGGTATAAACTGAGTATAAAGTGATTTCATTTTTTTCTGCCCATCCCCTCTCACATATTAGACCTACTTAGTGATAGTCACTCTGCGGTATCTTGGACTAAATCCTGTGCCGAGCAGTGGGCTGCTGCGAGGCTCCACTCTCGGGGATTAGCAGGCCAGACTGGGTGGTCGGAGCATTTTGTAGACTGCTGAATCCTCTTTTATACAATTAATGTGCCTTCAGCTTAACCCCCCGTCTTACATGACTCAGTCAGTCATTTTCCGTAGTCGGCCGTGCATTCGGGTTCATGAGGACGCATGGGTGTGCTGACAAATGCAGACCACGGCTTGTGTGCTGATGTCAGGCTTGACAACGTTATTTGTGGCCATCAAATCAATTTGTGCTGATCACTTACATCCTTTGGTATCACACTGTGAGACTTTCCCTTAAATGTGCTTTGATTGTGGCGTTCCTGCTTGAAGTAGAGACGTAAAAGAAGCTAACGTTCTCCAAAACACGGCCAAAAATGGGAATAACAGAGTCAACTTCAACGCACACGCTCCAGTGAAGTACGAGTTCTTTTATCAAGTGCGTTTACATCCAGTGATTTAAAAAAATATTTTAATGATCATTGATGACTGAATTAGTTGCAGTGCTGTAATGCTGTTTTAAATATTTGCTGCAGTGTAATTTTTGATTCTCTGAGTCTGACAACACTGATATTATGAAAAGGATCCCAATGGAGGTAGACCTTTTTGTTAAAGAGTGAGATCCTTTTTGGTTTGTTCGAAGTAAACCCTTAATCCACCAAATCGGGAGCAAGAGAGAGAGGGCACAGGCATCAGAGAGGCAGCAGGGAAAACAGCGCTGAGAGCCGGGATACGTTCACGACTTAAATACGTCGGACTCCAGCCTGGTAAAAATGGAATTGCCAGATTATGGAAACCCTGCTCCCAATCGGCGTTGATGAAGTAACAGGTGACAGGTGAGATGAAGCTTTTATTTGTGAGAGCTGTCCAGCAGTCAGTGGTCAGATCCAGCTTGTTGGCCTCTGTTAGCTTGACTTTTGGCTCATCCTTCCTCTCCTCAAAGTTTTTCAAAGCGTTAAGTCACAGTAGCTCTCGAGGGTACAACGCACTGAACCAGCCCTCTGAACCTCTCACCCTCACACTGATCAGCAGCATATGGGTCTCAATCATAGCACAGCAGCCGGGTGACGGCCTCGGACCAGAGTGCGTCACACTGTGTGTTTTGTGATCTGGCCTTCCCGTCAGCAGAACAGCATTGATTGTGGTACATGGTAAAGTCTCTGCTCCTCTTTCCTGTCCTGGGTCCAGCTCCCCTGCTCTTCTTAACCAAACAACTGCCCCTTCCTACCGCAACAATGCACCTTTGAACTTGACACAGAGTGGGAGCAGAGTGTTGAGGTGCTCGGGGATGTAGAAGCACTCCTCTTTTATCTTAATGACAGCCTCGTCCCGAGGCTGCGGCTGGACAAAGAGGAAGTGTCCTTATCTCAGAGAGGAGCGAGAGCCTTGACGGAGGACAAGAGGCTGCACGCCGACCAGATCTGTCTGCGATCCTGAAGGGTTTCACGATCGCAAGGTGACTGTCCTCCCAGCACGGCTAGTGTTTAATGCTTCCAGTGTGACAAGAAGAATGAGGAATAATGTTTGTGTTTGTTTATCGTTCATTGTAATCTGCCTCCATCCGTCCAGACCTCATTATTTTCCTCACCGTAAAGCAGAATGAGTCAGTGTTAATATTAGATCTGCTTTGTAAGTCAGAGGGAGAACCGGGATGAGAGAGAGGAGCAGAATGCTGATGTCGCCGTGAAATCCACTGACGGCGTGGCAGATGGCTGCTAAAAACAGACTTAAAATCACACCGTCAGAGGTGGGAATACGCTGCGTGCTGTGGAAATATGTTCAACCGATGTGATTTGATGCATCAGCAGCAGGTGAGGAGAAGCGAAACCACCACTGTCGGCTGGGTTGGTTCGGAGCAGATTTTGGAGTCTGGTTTGGAGGATTTTTAAAGTTAGACTGTGAAGGAACATGCTTGGCCTCTCACAAATTGCTTACATTTTCTTTCTCACTCAAATTCACCGCTCACCACATGTTGCCAGTGCATGTGATATTACTGTGCCCTAACCTCACAGGAAGTTGCAAATCTCACAGATCTAACGTGTCTGACATGAGAGGAACACTGAAGAAATTCCAAAACGACCACGGGTTCTTCTGGAGGCCGGGATTTGAAGTGGAAAGACAGAAAGGAAGCACTGTGACCACAAATATGTTCTGGTAGCACAAAAATCAGTTCAACATCCTGCGATCAGGGAGGCCTGAGACATTTGAAACAACATCTTTTATTGCTTTATAATGCCTTTGCTTTCTCTGTAACCTTGGATTTTCTTTTTCTGTGTTTCACATTTAAAATCCTGTCCGTTTGATCAGGACGCGTCAGAGATGTCTCCATTTGTTTGTCTTGTGTCTCTCTTAACGTGGTTTTAACATGTTTTATTCTGACCTAGGGGTGTTCCGATCGTGTCACTTTTCTCCATCTTCAGGCCTTTCTTTACCTCGACAGTCTGCCCGCCTGAGCTTTGCTGCCTCAGTTTCTGAGACGCTGACGAATTCCCCGAATCATTCCTCGAGTCAGCGCTATTTCTCCTGCTTTTCCCGTATCCCTGTTTTGTTTTTTTTTTTCTGTGGGAGGTCGGGCCCGGCCCTCTGTAGCTCTGTTGTGCTGCTGTCAAGTTCACTTTAATATTTCATAGGTCGCCACTTTGATGAAGCAGAGGCAACACTGGCCCTCATTAATGGGAGTCAGTGCTTCGATGCCTCGCTGCTGAATCATTTATCATTCCCTTTTTTTTTTCGCCTCACCTGCTCTTTGATGCGCTCCGGTGCACGGTGTTTCAACTCATATATTTTAACACACTCACGTGCTTTTGCTCTAAAGGAATGTGTGTGTTCGATGGAACACCTACAGTACAGGCACTTGTGTGTGTGTGTGTGTGTGAGATGTTAATGTCAAGCATGCAGCAGATGTAAACTGAGCATGTAAGAGCAGCACTGTGCTGCATCAACAGTTTATGATCTGTGTTGAGCTTTTGGAAGTGTTGATGATTTCATTACCGCTCAGCTCCAATAATTACAAAAAGGCAGCCAAGCACTACCTTCAGCTGCACATCATTAATCACTTTTACAGTATAAACACCTTCTCAGTCGTGATCAGGAGGTCCAAAAGCAAAACACCGACCGTGGAAAAGGATTTTTAAAACCAGTAGAAGCGCTCCTGTTATTCCCTCAGTGCAGAAAATGATTGCACGATCATAATTTATCTTCTGACCATTGATCGATACCAGCGACTCGACCATTGTGTGCCCAAGTGTGGCGATGCTTTCAGAGCTCGCCCTGTGCCCTGTGCTCAGTGATCGTCCTAACTGTGACTCTGTATGTATTGTATATAGTTGGATCAGCTCATGACAACAAATCAACTGCGTTGATGGCTTTGTTGATTTAGTTGATTACTTAACGGGTTCAATCATCTTTCCATATTCAGTCTGTCTCCACCTTGTGGCCATGAAAAGCATAGAAATCTGTCTGGACAGAACCAGGATGTCTGGCTCACTTCCTCTCTGCAGTCCTGTTGATTTCTGCACTCTTATTGTTTTATGAGATTATTATAAGACACTGTGTCAATTAATCAATATACATCAATATCTTTGTCAATATTGAGATCCTGATTATTTAACATGATTACTTATTGACCTTGGAAACATCATGTACTTATTGAGCTTCAGGTGGATTTCCTGATACTTTAGATATAATTCAACTGAAAAACAAAAAAAAATGCAGTGATAGTAATAAAAATACCAATACTAGTAATAGATATAAAGACTTATTAAATATGGGATTTTATTATAACGTTGTTTTTATTTAGTGTATAAAACTCATTCTTTTTGGCCACTCCAAGCATCTATACCATGACAGCATGGATAGATGTGCAACAAAATCCATGTTTGAGCTTTCAGGGGAGGGCGAAAGCACAGCGGTGCAAAAGAAAAGGGTGCGCAGGATTTATCACAGAAGACACAACAAGAGCATCATTGCAACAGAACGAGGCACAATAATTGTTTTGTGTTGATTATCTTGTTTTCATACTCGCTGGGAGCCCAAATTGTCATTGAAAATACATTTTAATTCATCACCCAGCGCTAATATACACATATATTAGTGCACACACAGTAACAGACTGAGCCACCAGGATGGATGGATGGTTGCAGTGGTTTGTGGTGGCCTGAGCTGTGTGCTGATGTCTTGTAGCTAAACCAGATATGAACCTTTAAAAGCTGCAGATCGTGTGATGTTGTCTGACACGACTTCAGTACATGTTGTACATGTGCTTTACAGTGTCTTCATCATTCATATTGGGTCATCTTGGCATCAGTACGGCGCACAGTGTCATCTATGAAAGGCGTAGATGACACCGTGTGCTGGTTTTGTATGTGATTTATGTGACTCACCCCAACAGCAGGTACAAAGCCTTTTATCACCTTCACTGCTTCCGCAGTCCTGGTCACTGTGACAACAGGGTGAAGCTGCACTTGGTGGATCAAAAAAAAAAATCATCTTAAATCTAATCATTTACTACAAAAATTTTCATCTAAAATAGACTCCCAGGCGCTCAGCGTGGCACAATGAAGTGGTAGTCTGAATGTTCGTTCGGTTTAAAGGACACTTTCATTCTTCAAAGGTCGAAGTGATTGTTTTGATGTTTGTAATGGACTAAAGGCAGCTTTTTGACTGAGCATCTTTATCCTGGATTCATAAAGCAGTTTTTTCATCATCAGTCCATTATTCTGCATTTGAAGATGAACAAAAAAAAAAGAAAGGTGACATTTTTCATCAGTGATCGTTTAAAGGAAGCAGTTTAGTGCTACAAGTCCATGAAGGCGGGGGACTCACAGGAGACAATAAAAAAGAATTATCAAAATAAAAGCAGCAGAGGCTGAAATGTCCAAAAATAAGATAAGATGATGCAGTGCTACAGCAGTAATGGTGCTAGTTTGAAACATCAGTAAAAATATATAATGTGTAGTTGTAAAACAAAGTGAGTGAGTTCACATAATTCACAGCAGCAGGAAGAAAGGACCTGTGGTGTCTCTCCTTCACTGAAGATTGATCACTTCACTTCATTTCTCCAGATGCTGTCACAAAGATCACAGCATGCTCTGGCACTGAGAGCCTGGTGGGATATGACCTCCAGGAGCTGGTTTGTATTCAGAGATGAATCCTTCCGCATCATCGTCTGTTCGCGTGAGCTCGTCAGATGTCAAGCGGCGGATCCCTGATTCACCTTTGATTCCCTGCGCGCTCCACTTCTTAAACCCACTGTGACGGAAATCTTAGCCCGGAGGTGGATTTCAAGGGGCTGCGGATTGCGAGCGCTGGAGTCGGATCCAGCAGCGAGGATGAGGTTAACTGAGGACACTGGCACAAGCTGCTTATGTAACCACTGCAGAGTGAATCCAGTTTTTTGGTGTAATCATTTCTGACATGACAGCTAATGAGTGCGATTGCGAGGTTTATTGTGGCGATGCTCCGAAAGTTCTGATGACTCACTGCTCGTGTGGTTCATCCGCCTGGGAGGCAGAATAAGAGCTGATAGCAGTTTGAGGATTTACCCAAATAAACTCAGGCTTGCTGATTGGTTGTTGTGGAGCTTTCCTCTCTCCTTCTCTAAGGGATGAAATGTTGCGTATCTGGACAGATTCCACATGCGTTTTTCTGTGTTTTATCAGTCAGGGAGCACTGGGATTAAAAATGAATCGCCTGATTCTTCTCAAGGCTCTTGTTCTGTTTTGTACTCGAGGCCGAGGCCAAAAACAGCTGAGCTGACCATATCAGCGCAACCCCAGCTTCAAAAGTGATCATAAATTAGATTTGGACTCACGACAAGGAATCTAAAATCTAATTATCTGCTCTATCTCTGTGGAACAATGTCAGCCAGAATCACATCACAACAGCTGATGCTCTGTTGCTCGCATGTCGTCAAGCTTTATTTTGGGAAGGGACGGGGGAACAAGGGCGGTGCGTGCAGTTCTGTGTCAGTGCGTCAGATGGGGGCCGGCAGGGGCCACGCTGTGACAGGGAGGGCGGGACTGGACCCCTGGGTGCTGCTACTGCACGGAGACAAGGTGACTTTCTCACTGCTGTACAATGGAGCAGAGAGGATACGCCTGTGTCCATTCTGTTAGTCCCTGTGTCACAGACACGCTGAATCATCACCGTTGTGCTCCGTCACTGACAGGTGGAGAATTACACGAGTGAAATTTACGCATTTATAATACATAAATAATACCTTATTTTTGTTTCATTGTGGAAATTAAAAGTTTAGTGTAATATCTTCCTAATAAAGGCAGTGTTCATGTGGCTTCACAGACTAGATTAACATTAGCTCAGGCAGCTAAAGTGCAAATCTGTCAGCTTTTTCATGAGGTTTCAGTCCAATTATTTTGTATCAGATGACAGATATTGACTGTCATGAAAGAATGCCCACACCAAAACCCGTATTTGTAATCAGAGTTGGTGAGAAAGCCAAAGTTTAGCTGCTGTCCGTATAGCGTGTCCTTAAACTTCAACTTCGCCCACTGCCGTGTCTCACACCTCCAGCTTGAGACTGTCAGTGTCTGCACTGCAACACCTCAAGGAGACAAGCCAGCCAGCCGAGCCTTCGTCCTCCCTCCTCCTCCTCCTCCTCCTCCTCCTCTGCTGGCAGATGACATGACCGGCGGCCACACAGAGCAGACAGGCGAGAGGGCCAGAGATCACATCCATTCTGTCTGTGGAAAGGAGCGGAGAGAGCGAGCGAAGGGCATCTGTAGTTTTGTGAACGTTGATATTTGGTGTATTAATTCAGCGAGGAATCCCCATGTAGACGTGGACTCGGCCTTAAACAGTTATGTGAACCAGTTGTGGATTTACACGTTTGACTTCCTCAACTGACTTCCCCCAAGTCTTGTCAGAACAAAGGGAATAAATGAGATCAAGGGCAGCTAGTCGGGTCATTTACCACCTTCATGAGCGCAGCCTCTGATTGATTGAAGAAGGTCAAAAAGATCCTCTCCGAAGAGACAGAGGCTTAATGAGAGAACTGCTTCAGTTTACAATACGAGAAAATTTGAGTTTGGTGTAATAATCAGAGACACAACACTGGACACTCGATGTATTTAATTGGCAGGTTGTGGGTTCAGTTTCAGAGAAGTCAGAAAGTTTGTTGTTCAACAGCAGTGGAGTAGGTGCTTGTTCTCGGGGGGATCTGAGCCTCATTAGCGAACAAACCGATAATCTCCCTGATACACACAGTTTTGTGATTAAATCAAAAGCTTGTTTGGGGTGAAGAAGCAGCCGAGTGCAGCGGAGGGTTCTGAGTCATCTGTGCCACCATGTCGAATTTGAACTGGGTGGGTTATCTTCGCTGGCGTGAATTAGTTCTGAGAAACTGGTGGCACGAGAAGCAAAACAGCCGATAATTCCTCTCTTTCTCCGCTGATAAACTCTCACTCAGTGGTTTCTTCTTCCTGGTGTGCCTTTCCCCCTGCACAGAGAGCTATGAGTTCTATTTTTTCTCCTTGACAGCTGAACCTACATTCATTTATTAAAGCCAACCATTGCTGAGACAGGTAAAAGAAAGTAGGGTAGAAAAGTAAGATAGCAAGTTACTGGAGTCCAACGTGATGCTCTTAAAGGATAATTCTTTTTGGTAGTCCATCATTCATGGCTGGTAATGCAAAGTCGTTCCCATCATGTGGTTCCTGGACTCTTTTTTTAAACCTTTCATCAGGACTTTAAAGCCACAAAAAATATAATTAGATACACTAACTGCTCTGAACTGTTTTCAGTCTGTGTGATTGTCTGACTGCTGAGGTTCCTCGCCCTTCTTGACTTTGGATTAATGATGTCATTGTGCTCCCAGATCTTAGCAATTACATTGGGGAGTACAATGTTAACAGAACTGAGTGACAAAACTATGAAAATGAGACACGAGTTTTAATAAAGCAGAATTATCCTGAGGGCTGTTCACATTAGATTTTATTATTTCTTGCGTACAAGTGAAAATTGTAGCCTGATGGTGGCTAAACAGTAGGATCCATCCCCTGGGGACGATGAATATCCACTGCAAATTTAATGCAGTCTGGTCAGTATTTGTGGAGAAAACTGTGACCTTCTGTGCGGCAGAAATGTTGGCATAGAAATATTATTGACCTGTGGTCAGAGAGGAACACTGACACCAGACCATACATTGAATTAAGTTACAGATTAGATTTTAGGCTGCAGAGTCTGTGACCGACGTGTTGTAGTCTTGAAGGTTGCAGGTATGTGACCCTTTCCCAGAGCACACTGTCCCCCGGGCCCCCACGATATTTTCATTTTCATCTCAACGTCAATATGGGAGTGAGAGAGTAAATGGCATCCAGTTAATGTGTGAGTGTGCACACAGTTTGTGTGTCGGGCGCCGTCAGCAAAGGGACCCCCTCGGCCCGGCTGCTTCCATCAAGACAGACATTTTACAATACAGTAAGAGACAGCCAATCGAACGGCCTCTGTGCTGGCGTAATTCAACAACGCTCTGGGGACTCATTCAGCAGAGTGGCTGCACAGATAAAAGCTCCCAACATGAAGAAAAAAATCATAAAAGGACGAGAGACACGGAGAGGGGCTTGATAATGATACCCTTATTCTGAAGGACACCCCACACATTCAGTCAAGCCAGGAGAATAAAATAACCCAGCACAGTTCAGGTTTTCCCTACAGACAACCTCGTATCTCCAAAAAAAAAAAAAAAAACATATATTGTGTCTAAAGTATTTTGGGATCAACCGATAAGATTATCTAGTCACAGTACTTCAGTGTGGCCCTGCTCCTACATGCTGTACTGTGCATGTGCTGTATAAACTGCTTTTCATTTAGTCATCTTTTTCTGGTTTGTGGTATATATTTGTATGCTGCCACAATGATAATTAATGAATAATCTATCAAATTAACTGGACATGTTAATATATTGGACTTTGGAAACCACGAGCAGTGATTTTACATTTGTAGACTCTTTTTTTTTATCCACAGGTGCTTTGCACAGCTGAAAAATAATCGCCATAGATTAACCTTCCAAACAGTTGAATGCTGTCAGAAGAGGCAACATGAGTTGCTGGGAGTGAGCTGGGATGAGATCAAATGAGCTCTCCTTATGTAAAAATAGCCCAGCTGACAGCTTTGTGTCAGACAGTGCAGAATTAAGAGGGGGGAAAGGAAGGAAACTCTGAGGCTAAACAAGGATAAACACGACTCAAGGTGAAAATGAAGGGAGGCTTTTTTTACTTGGCGGTTGCTTCCTTAAGCATGTTATTTTCACCTCTTTTTAGCTGCAGACTGGAAGTTCTTTTAACGCACCTTTAAATGTTTTCAGTGGAAATGCACCAGTGTAATACTTTGAATTAGTATATGGGTATGCTGGATCTGTGTCAGCCCCTGTACTGACCTTTTTAAATAGATCGACCATGGTAAATCCACATTAGATACAGCAGAAAATGGTGTGTTTCTGCTAACAGTTCTATTTATTCAAGCACAATGGCTGCCATGTCAGTGATAATAAGTTCCCTGGAGTGGGTTATAGCCATTTTGTGGAACAATGAAGCGAGCACAAGTGCCAGATTGATATTACTGACATATACCCTGAGCTGAGGTATCACAATTGGCCCTGAAAAGAAGAAAGTTGGATAAGTGTCTCCAAAGAAGACAGTGTAACACAGCGAGTCAGCGATGCCTTCCACTGGTTGGACAGTCTGACTGACTCGTACTCCTTGTGACTCTTTATGTGTAAAATAGGTTGCGTGCCCCTTTGAGTAAGTAAAGTTAGTACTTTGTGTCCTCATGGAAAGGTTAAGGAGTGTGAGAGGTGACGCTAACACACTGAAACAGGACCACAAACCCCTGCAAGGTTTGAATAACCATGAGAGTTCAGACCTTTAAGACCTTGACCACAAGCTCGATGTGTGTTTGTGTCCTGCGTCCTCTCCGTAGTCTCTCTTTGGGAGGCAGATTAATCCCTCGTGCAGCCCGAGCCCTCTCTCTGCTGCTGCTGCCCCGCTGCAGGTACACTCCTCAGTCAGCCCGCAGCATCACTCCAACTTAATCTCCCTCCTTTGAAAGTGATTTTAGAAAACAGATTAGATGCAGGGAAATGAAAGCCCTGCCTGTCTCTGCGGGCCCCTCCCCCCACAGTTTGCAGCGACTGCGTAAATGATGGGATTGGCCGCGTTGTCCTTTTGACGTGCTGATCTGTGAATGCATAAAATACTCACTGCTGTCGGACAACAATATTTAATATATGGGCCTTTAAAAAGAGTCAATAAAAGACTACAGCCTTCATGAGTAAAGCACTAAAGCAATGCAAAAAAAATGCTATGTAATTTTAAGAGGTTTTTCGATGGAAGTTTGGTGTCAAATATGTATTTTTGTCATAGAGATCTCAAGGAGTTTAAAATGCTGACTCTGGGTTTCTAGCCACCCTGTCTTTTCTCCACTCCCCCACACCCCCATCCCATCAACCCCTCCGCTCTCTGAAACCGCCTCTTCCCCTCTCTGAAAAATATGCAAATGTATGAAAGTAGGCTACAGACATCCCCCATGTTTGCTTCTCATTCGTCTCTGCTGTGGGATTTGGAAAAAGGAAAGAAATCCGCATCCTCCATCCTGCCTCCGGTCCGTCGCTGTGTCCCTTCTTCTGCTCGTATCTGGATCACATTCAGACTGCACGGCCTCATGGACTTCACAGGTTTACCAACCAGGGGGACATAACAGAACCGGGTTTTGTTTTTAAAAAGCTTATTGGTGCCTGACGCTGAAACATCCCTCTTTGTTTGTGGAGGACAGTTAAGGTGAACTGGCAGCATGTTAGAGAGCTCTGAGGATGATGCAGCTCAGGCACAAGGATTCTGCTGCTGGAGGAGGAATCCTGCCTGATCAGACCGTCATTAAACCTCAAACCTTCAGTCTGTCACTGTCAGCTGTGTTGACACAGAGGGCTCCAACAAAAAGACCCTTTTGCCACAACGCGCCGCGGTGTCACCCTGCAAGGTGTTGCAATAAATGCAAACTCATATTCCTTGGAGATAACTGTGCAATGTGAGTGCTGTACCTCTACGGTGATCGTCCCAATGAAAGATGAAATTATTGCCGTCTGAGTTTGCAGGAATTCTTGAGGGGATTTGTTGGAACGAAATCAGGCCATGTGTATTTGTTGAGCCATAAAAGTCGCAGTGTCAGAAGTCTTTCCTCTCTTGCAAGAACAGTCGTTTTTTCTCCCATCAAAATGGTAAAAAATACATATAAATACTGACTAATACGTCACCCAATGGCTGCATAGAACATTCCAGTATGTCAGAAGCATTGTGGGAATTTCATCCCCCTCAACCAAAGCGGCCCCGTCGTGCCGTCAAAGGCCATCTGTTGGCCTGCTTCAGGAAACAACATCTTCTGTTTGACAAATGCCTCGTTGCTTCTTTTCTAAGCAGCTTCCAATAGGACACTGTTCTCCTCACAAACACTTGAACTGCAGGAATGTTGGATTTCTACACACAGACTGCAGAAGCTGCCATGTGGAAGAATAGGGAGATATATGCTGATGGGCACAGAATTGAATTTAGGATGAGCATATGTTTTATTTCTGTGTTATATTTTATTTATAAGTAGGCCAGTCTTTTGGAGTAGTAGTCTCAAGTGATCCCTCGGGATCATAGTGCTCATAGCATATTAACATATGCTCTCTTTAATATCAGGTCAATACATCCTATTGATTCTCCATACCATGCATTTATGAAATCTTATGTTTGATGAATCTCAAACACTCTAACTGCTTTCCGAAGTCATGTACAAAATGCAAAAACTGACAGAGCAAAGCTTTATTAAGCTGGATTTGGAGTGGGTTTTCCACTTCATACATACAGGAACATTTACAGACCAGACAAAGACTCAGAGTCTCCTCTGAAGGCCAGCAGTGGCTCCAATGTTTGTCCTTTTAATCCAGTGTCACAAGTATGATATTGACAAACCTTTAAGGACGACTTCTGAGCTTGATCACCACATTGCAGCATGAGACTGCTGCCTATATCTGTCTGAAGTGCGGCAGCTCGTGTCTGTTCAGTCTGTCACTGAAAGCGTTTTGCTCTTATCTGCTGTGCATTTAACATTTAGCACATTTAATCCAAATTGAATGGGATATGCATTACCAATTAGCAAAGCATCATGTGGACGAGCCAAACAGATGCTCAGCCGTGTGTTTAGTCCTGGAAGTCCTGCTGTGGACAGCTCCTGGTGCTGAAATCAGGTTTTCACGACCATCTTTCATGTTCAAGGTTTAAAGAAAGATGTTATTCAGGAGATGCGACATGTCACTAAGCTTTTTCATTTCACACATTATATCCAATCTCTCCTCATAATCAGGCTGTGATATTGTTCAAGGCGTTTTTGGAAATAGTGAAAAATCAAAGTGTGTTCTCTACTTCTCAACCCAACACTGATGTAGTGGATCACCCAGTATACTTGATAACACAAGCATAATGTGTGTGCATGTGTGTGTGTGTGACCCTGCCAGGAAGCCCTCTGGATCCTGACCCAGCAGCTGGGACACAGTTTGTTTCCATTTTAGAGAGGTGAAGTGCTCTGTGATTGACACTGAGGACACGTTGAGTTCAAATACTTGACTGCAGATGTATTTTTGGCTCGGCTTTGTCTTTTTCTCGTGTAGCTGTGGTCCAGTGAGCTGTCACAAATCCCTCTGTTTAAGGGTCTGTGGACGTTGCAGTTATAATGTGAAAAATTGCCGGACAAAGTGTTAAAAATAGAGCTGAATTTACAAAATCACAAGGACTGAAAGCAAGAAACACAATGTTTTATGATTTATGACCAGAGAAAACAGATGATATGCACGTAATTGCGTTGGTGTTGTGTAATCGACGGTAAAATGAGTCCACAGTGATGCCTGTGTTTGCTCAGCCATTCAGCGCGACCTTGGCTCCTGCCGCTGTTTTTCGCGTCCTTATCCAAACAGACATCTGCTCAGTCTTGAAGTTTTCTTTGATTAAAATTCGAGGCTTCTCTTCATCACAACTCCGGCTGTGATCATTTTGTTTGATTTGAGTAACCCCGAGTAAAGTGCTGTTGAATTGCTCGTGTGCTGGTCTCTGTTGGTGTTGGAGGAGAGGACAGATGGTTGATTGTGTGTGTTGTTTCAGGTTGAGTGCAGAATGTCCATCCAGGAGTCCAAACAAAGCAGCGCACATTCTTTGTTTAATTCTTGTGTGTGGCTATCAAGGTTGGAATGTGATGGAAGTGAGTGTGTACTGTTTTGTGTTATTTAGCATAGGCTAAGTCGTCATGAACAGTATAACGCCATCAGGATCTGTGCTCTGTTCCCACATTTTCTTCAGCAACAAGCAGTCAAACCAGCTACATCCTTGCGGGGGGACCCTCACCCCCACTGCAAGACTTGCCTCACCCTGAGCACTGATCATGCTTGCCTGCAGAGGAGCTGAGCAGCAAGCGGACACCTTCATGGCAGTTTGTGGAAGCTGGGCTGACGGCGGCGCCATCCCTCTGCAAGATGAGACAGGCGAGCTAATCGTCAGCGCCATACTCCCAGACTTCCTGGAAAAGGACTCAGAGATCAGAGTCAGATGGCTCAGCTCCCTCTGTCCTGGGCTCTGCTCCAGGTTCTGCCCATTAGGAGACCAGGAGTCTAATTGTGAGGATGAGGTCTGCATCTGTGGCTTTTCCCATCCCCGTCACAGTCAGGAGCTCCACCACAGCAGTTCTCTTCTACTCTGCGGCAGGATGACAGCCATATGCCAGCTGGCAAAAGACTTTTCCAGGACTTGCCAGGTGTCATCAGGAAGGCAGCAGATCTGAGGGGCATCGCAATGGTGGCAGAACAACCTGCACCTGCTCTGGCCTCTGGGGTGTTCAAGAACAGGAGCCGATGGCCAAACTGGGGCCTCACATCATCCCCTTCAGGAAAGCAGCTTTTTCTGAGCTCAGAAAACTTAAAACATTGGTTTCCTGGTACAAGCCCATCAGAAAACGTGCCTTCCCCTCTGTCCCACTGCTAGAGTGGAGCCTAGCTACAGTACTTCAAGGCAAACTCATCTGATAGTTCACACCAGTGTGCCACTCAGATTGCTGCAGCTCACAACAACATTGCACTTTCTGTCATCGACTGTCTCCGCTATGGCCACTTAGCCCAGGGCTTATTCCCCATAATATCAGGAAGGTTATGACGTTATGGCATGGCAGACTGTGATTCAGTGAAATATTTGGCTTATTTATGTCAACAGACTTATGTCACTGACATTTGTGCACCCGCATACACAACACGGCTCAGTGTCATGAAGCCTGCTGTCCATGAAAACATGGATGTCACGGCTAATTTCAAGAGACTACACGCTGTAGTTTCCCATTCCCCCTCTCCGCTGTTTCTCATGTCATCTTCGGACAGAGATAACAGCCCTGACGGCAGAGCTGCCAGAACATCTGAGGAAGAAAGCAAAGCAAAGAGGGGTGTTATTGCTCTGGACCTGTATCTGTTCAAGGTGCATTATTAAGTGGCCTTTTCACATGCTGACATCAAACATGCATTGAGGTGACTGGTTCACCTCAGTCGACCTGAGAAATGCACATCCCTGTCATTCCCAGAGACAGAAAATTCCTACTCAGGACAGGGATCAGGGTTTTTTCTACTCCTTCATCCTCATCGTATCATCCTCCAGGAGAAAGCTGTACTCCACACAGTGGAAGTAGTGCAGCATCTACAAACACTTGGTTTTACCACAAACTGGCAAAAGGGCCACCAAGCTGTCCCCAGCTAAGCAGGATGCGCTCTGCTGTCACATATAGCGTCCCACAGAGCTGTGACGGCGCTGTCAGTAATGCGTCTGCTGGGTGTAATGTCCGCAGGCCGCATTGCTGTCCCCTTAGACCTCTTTCAAATGAGGAAAATCCAGAGGTGGTTTGGTGGTATGCTCCTCGAGCCAGTTCAGCACAAGAGATGAATGCTGACCACCCCTCCCTCAGTTGAACCAGGGGAAAAGATGGGAGAATCCTCCATCCTGCTACAAGCTGGAGCTCTCCGCGGTCCTGGAAGTGTTGAAACACTTTGCTCCTCAGCCTGGCTGCTGGAGATAGGAGCCTCCTGCTGGGGTCACGCAGGGTACAGAACAGCACTGTAGGGCTGAAACGATTCCTCCAGTAGCTCGATTACCTGTGAAGAACTTTTCCTTCAGCGCAGCGCTCTCTGCCAGAAGCATACCCAGCTCATTGTGTATCACACAGATGACTATCGCTGTGGCACAACGTGCTTACCCGGTGGACACACGCGAGTCCCTAACTTAGCTAAGTTTAACCCAAGAAAATAACTAGATAAGGAAGGATAAAACAAAGTTATATGAATAAAATCAACAGTAAAATCAATAAAAAGGAAAATAGTGATTTCAAAACCCTCCAACACATTAAATAAATATGTATGGAAAAGATCACTAATTATTATTTAGCCTTGTTTTTAGTAAATCACAGCATCGTGTGGACAGCTTTGTGTTTCCCATTGAAGCTGCTGAGTTCACAGACAGTTTTTGCATGTCTGTCAGTTTTGACAGACGAATATGCATGCAGATTTTTCTAAAAACGGAAATGAACCAGTTGTTTATTTTCAGAGACCTGTCTTATTCACTTTGTGTATATTCACAATTGCATATCTTATTCGATTACTCGATTGATCGGTGGAATAATTGATGGCTGCAGCTCTACAGCACTGCAGACTTGATCTCCCCAGCCCTCCACTGGCAGTCGATGCTGTCTCACTGTGGCCCCGAGCTCTCCTCTCTTGATTCCTCTCCTTTCAGCACGTGTTCAGGAGGAGAATCTAGCAGTCATTCTGGTGGCTCCAGAACACGAGTGCGTCGTGTTTCCTCACTATGCTGCAGCTGCTGGGTTTGAAACCGCAGCAGCTCCCATGGTGAGGAGATACACTGTCACAGCTGGATGGCACAATTCTCCACATTCCATTGATAGGCCAAGAGTTGTGGGCCCGGCTGCTGAATGGGAGCGCTTGGAAAGGTTAGGACTGCCCCGTGCAGGAGGGCACTATTGAGGGCACAAGAGCCCGGTCCGCTACAGCGTGTTACACAGGTAGATGATCCGCTTTTGAATCTCAATCAGAGAGGACAGGAGTGCCTGTCACTCGCTAACACTTCAAATAGAGTGGATTTTGTTCTGATTCATGGTTCCTTATTTTGTGCATGGCCAGTATTTACTGAGTGTAACAAATTAGTATGAGAAACAGAAAGAGGGCAAAAGGGTAGGAAGAAAATAAGCATTGAAACCTATGCAGAAGGAAAAAAATCTCTAAATAAGGGAATTGTAATAAAAAAATGTAGGCTTATGCCTTCTATTAATGGGGCCTATTAGCCATTTAATATAGTAATCATGACCCCTATTTAATAACTTAAAAGACACATGCTGCTAATTGTCCAACCCAAGCTTTCACCTCATCAAGTAAAGGTCGTGTTTTTTAATAATTCACCTGGACCTGAAAATGTCTTTAGATGTAAAGCTTTAAGATTATGTAATTATAGCAGTGAAAATGAGTGCAGTGAACGGTATGTGGTCACTGATTTCATTTCATTCTGTCATAGAGCGCTCACACACAGCACGTCTCCATCAGCAATGGAAAGGAGTTAATGATACCAGCATGGAAACATAACTTACCAAACTCCCAGAAAAGATGGAGAGAGAGAGAAAAGAAAGGAGAGCAGAATGTGAAGTTGACCAAACGAGACTAACAGAGTGTGTTTGAACAGGAGGACAGATGTGAAACTGTAATTCTTGGATGTACGTCAGTGTAATTTAGTAAAACCCTCTCAGCTTGCTGTTTGAGAAACCAACCCAGCCTGGATCTGTTTTGTTTTTTTTTTCTAAACGCAGAGGAGCAGTGGCTCAATCCTGAGGCCCGAGCAAAGATCCTCACTCAGCCACCCTGCAGAGATCCCTCATTGGTTGTTTGCAAGGCTGTTATACAACCTGGGGAAAATAAAGAAATTCATTTTTTTCATCATCTTGTTGGATTGTTCCAAAACAGGGATCACCAAAGCGAGCATCACTCTGAGGCCTGGCCTGGGAATATCCCTCGTATCCTCACTCTGTGAGGTTTCCTCTGCTGGTTTCATTTGTGGTGTTTGTTTCAGTGATCAGACTGAACTGAAATATAGTATTTAAATATTGAATATCACATCAAAAGCCTTTTGATTAAACTGAACTGATAAAAGCTCAGAGACAGCAGAAGTTCCTTTGAGTCGCATCTAATTGTGATCTTTGACTGTCTCACTACCATGTCTATCATGTACTGACTGCGTTGCTTCTACTCGTGTTGAAATATTCAACTTTCCTCCTAATAACGAGCTCCTTCAGCTGTGGATGAATGTTAAGATGCATCGAGGAGTAGGAGGAGAGGCAGCAGTGAAGAAAGAGAAAATCAAATGCAGTTCAGTCTTTTCATCTCAGTGTGGAGATGTAAAGTGCAGCTGCTCCACCTACAGGCCGCTCAGTGTAATCTCAGCTTCCACGGCGACAGACAGTTTTATTTCAAAACCATATTTAGATGTTTTCGGGATTAAAGCTGATGATTTGTTCTGATAGTCTTTTCAATTAATATATAATAAGTTAAACTGCATTATATCCATATCAGAGGTGGGCAACATTGATTGGACCAGATCTGGTTTGTGATCACCTTTATACATGCTGTTATGGTCTATTATAGCCATGTCTTCTCTGAGGTTATAGTGCAAATACATATCATCACTGTTTTCTTTGTTTCAGGCCACAGTGTTGGTGAAGTCCTTCCAGACCCAGAAGAAGACATAAAGCAGGTTGGTTGACTCGGCATTTCCCTTTTAATTAGTAATTAGTCATTTTAATCATACATTCCCCACCGTGCAAATGTTTCTTCGACCCTCTATTCCTGCTCAATGCCCATGTCTATTGAACACAGAAATTCTCTCCTCATGATTAGTAAATGGGCCCTTTTGTATACAGTTGTTTTAATGAAAGTGATGTCACTGTGGGGTCCAATGTGGAGGAAACAGTTCCAAAAAAGGGAATAACTGTGGTTGTGTGGTTTGATGGTATTTAGGAGGCAATGTGTAAATAAAAACATGCCACAGGTATTGCAACCAGCATATGTTTGAGTTATCCTCTCACAGTGCAGGACGTACCAACCTTTTAAAAAGCAAATGATATTGTCTGCACCCACTTAGCAATGTGGGTCTGCATAATTTACGTTTTGTCAGCTACCTACAAGCATGCTGATGTGGGTGAAATGTGCTTTTATGCACACATCCAGTGTAGTTTGTAAAGGACTGCGTGGCATCTACCATCTGCAGTGCTGCATGTGTCCATGTCTAGCGGAGCTGACTGTTGGACTGTTTTCATCAGAGAATCTTAGCTCGTGTCCTCTTTTGTGCTGGGGGCGCCGCCTCACAGCAGAAGTGATTGGTCTTACCCCAAATTCACTTGAGGTACCGAGCCTGAGAGGGCTGTTTGAAGGCTTGTCAGGTCTCCCGCAAATCAGCTGCTGTGTGTTTCAGCCATCTGTTTAGGGCAGGGTTATGTTTTGCAAGGACCCAGTTGAACTCTCAATGCAGGTCTTTTGCCTTGTAGAGGGAGCCGCACAGGTGTGACTAATAACATTAATGATCTCTCCGCTCGGCACGATACCAGGACTGGAACGGGAACACCTGAACTGCACACAGCCGTTATTAATATCATTAGTTCCACCTGTGCCTCTGTTCCAAACGTCTGCTGTGGGGAAGGTTCGTTTCCCCAAGGAGGTCATGAAAGTTTAATCGTAATTTCTCTAAGTAATCATCATCATCATCATCATAATAATACCTGGGTAATGAAAAAGTTCTGCAAGTGTCAACTCAGATGTGATGTTTTAATTTCACTGAAGCCCACAAGGGGGCAGTGTTGACTTTCAAACTGGCACAGCGGTGTTTCACAGATCCCTGTTACATGTGGTGTAGTTTTACAAATCGTGTTTTACAGCTCATCTCTGTTTAATAAAGCCTCTCTGCCCACATTACAGACTAACACACAGCGTGGATTTGAAGGGAAAAGAAAAAAGGAATCTAACAAGTTCACAGTTGAAATAATGTCAGGTGTAAAGTTCAACAACAAAATGTGACATTCTCAGGTTCATTTGAAACAGATCATTGCTTTCTGCACATATAATAAAACTGTGTATCAGCACATCTTTTTTGTCATTACCACTCGGAGTCACTCGGAAGAAATCTTCAAATCTTCACAGCACTTCCACAAAGTTGGGGAGCTGGAATATCTAACTCAAACCAAACTGCAGCCGTCACCTGAAGTGTTTTTTCTCAGCAGGCTTTATTTTCAAAGTCTAACCAGACGTTGCATATTTGACTTTATTATTGCAATCTTGACTGCCGCATAATTAGTTAGTTTCAAAGTCATGTCAGGTGTCATGAAAAAAATGGATGTGAATTTCATAAATATTTCACAATCTGCCATGAGAGTGGATAAATGTGTCTTATCCAAGCTCAAGCCGGCATTATATACTTATACTTAAGAACATTCTGAGTAGAGTCGTACTCTTCATGGCTGTCGCTAGTTATATCCCAAGTGTTAAGGTTCAGGTTAACCCTGACGCTGTTACAAAAGTGGTTTGGTCTTGAGGTGTATTTTCAGCAGCAGAGACATAACTGAATGACCATGAAGCAGTGTCTGTTTTCATTAGCTGATTTTTGTCCACTTGGGGGCAGCAAAGCAAGCACAAATCTAACACTGACATATCGTCTTCTTAAAAAGTTGCAAACATGTCAAACAGCTGCTTGCTGCTGCTGCTGCTGCTTCTGGAAATAAGGCTGATGAGTGCACTGAGACTGAACTGAGACAGAGAAGTTGAGGGCTATAAATCCAAAAAATTAGCTAAAAAAGGCAAAAATGTTCTTTTTCTGCAGAGCTTTGGTGGTGGTCATTTTTAAGTTACAGGGTTAAGTTTGTCCAGGGCGATCGCCATGCACATATTTGATTTGGCAACATAGGCTGAATTAAACGCTTTGGTTCAATGCCAAAAGATCCTGCTGTGTTTTAGCTTTCTTCATCTCCATTGAAATGAATGTGCCACTCACCGCCAACGTCGGTCTGAATACAGCCTCATATGACCGTAAAGCTATCACAGGTGGTGTTAGAGGAAAGCCTTGGCATCTTTGGTTCACTTAATTGTTGCCAAACATCTATAAAAGTGCTAGGTGAAGAAAATCTCAGTCTATATTTGAAGTGGTGTTTTGTCCATTTTTACTAAGTAGCATTTCCTTCAATGCTCTTCAGGTTTTCCCACTTCTAAGCACTTTTACAGCCACTCCAAACACTTGTCTCGTGTAGTGTGAGATGCATATTCAGAAGGCACTTTTTCAAATTTTCTCAAGAGCGATTGCCAAGTTCATCATAGCCCAGAGGCTGGATTTTGAGAGTGGAGGGGGGGTTAGAAAGACAGAGGAGAGGGAAGCCAGAAAGAGACAGAGGAGGGAGGAGCAGGAGACCAGGAGACATCCCAGCCCATTTATCTGACAGCCATTTACCACAACGAGTCAATGTGCCAACAGCTCTCTGCCTGCTTCATGGTAGACTGGCTGCCCCTCCTCCTCCCTCCCCTCCTCTGTCCAAAGTTGTATAGGCGCACTCTGTGTCTATACTTAGCATTAGGAACACATCAGAGCCTGCAGGGTAGCTGAAGGGACAGACCAGCGTCTGTGAGCCTGAGCCATGGCCCTGCTGCTGGACAGCTTTCACACCACAGCAGCCTACTACTGCCTGATCCGCCGCAGGTTCAAGAGGAGGAGGAAGAAACGCTCCGAGCGCAAAGGTATTGCTGTGCACCGTACCTGCTGCTCTGCTCTGCCGGCTGTCCGTCTGTTTGAGTGTTAGGAGACGGGAGTAAAATATTGACTTTGGAACAGCGCTGCTGTTTGGAGGATTGTGTTAGTTCTGCTTCATGGACAGAGCTGTTTTATTCTCATCATGGAAGGTCAGATGAATCCCTGAGGGCTACTCTTTGACACTGACTGCTCTGTTTCAGCCATCATCTCATGCTTTATGTTGTGCTGTGTGTAAATGTGCTGGTTAAAACACGACGACACTCTGAAGTATCTGACATTTAAGTTTTAATAGATCTCATCTCACTGATTATTCTGCTTTTTCTTTGCTTTGTCTGTGGTTGTGTTTCTGAATTTTTCATGTGAGTTCTGCAGCCATCAACTTTCAATGACAGCGTTTGAACACACTTTTTCATGGAATAAGCACGACATAACAGATTTTAACATCTAAATTATGCTGAATCCTCGTGGTGAATAGTTCAGTGTTCTGGTCTTTAGATAACATCAAAAATAATGCAATGGTAATGTTTTAGATTTTTTTTTCCCACAGTAATGTTTTGATTAGTTACAGAGTAAAATTGAACAGAAACAGAAAAAGAAGTCTTGGTTTGAAGTCAGAGTGTATTGCACTGGTATAAAAGCCCTGCAGATATCAATATTTTAAAGTGTAGAAATATGATCACAGCAGTCGACTTTTTCTCAATTTAAGTGAAATAGAATTGAGGCTGAACAGTTAATCAAAATGTTGTCAAAGTCACAATATCTACAAGTGCAATATCCAAATCGCAAAAGCAGCAGTTTTTTCTGCGATAAAGGTAAAATGTGTAACAGCATACAGTTAAAAATGAAGTAGAGATGCCTTGGACATCAGGGAAATACTGTATGTAAATGCTTGTTTGGAACAAACCTCAGCAAAAATCATATTTATTTATTTTTTTCCATGAAAATTAAATGCAAAAATGATCATTCCCACAAAAATTGTGACTCAATATCACAATCACAGTATTTGTCAAAATAATTGCAGTGTTGTTGTTCATGTTTTTTTCTGCATATCAGCCCTAAACAAAATTTTAATGGACAAGAGCAACGTGGGACACTTGAAGAATAAAATACTTTACATATGTGTTTTTAAAGATAGAAAAATCAAACTGAAATGAGTCTAATCATATGAACAGGCATGCATCATGTACATCTGTGCAGTGAGAGAGTTTTTAGGGTGATGGACCCTCGTTTTGTGGTTGTATACAAACCATCCATAAGTTGTTTCCCTCTTAGTATTTCCTACTCACTTAAAGGAGTGTCTACGTGTGTTAATGTCCACAACTGTTACAGTGCTTAGATTTAGCTTTGTCGAATTATTATTATTATTATTATCATTGATTGACTTACCTGAGTGCTCTAACAAAGTCCAGAATATCATACTGAAGGAACAGCTTCAGCAAATACACAAATCAGAATACACGCATAATCAATAATCAAATAAAATGATATTTTTTGCACTGACATCAGTTCATAATCAAATGTGTGCGAAGCAGGAGAGCATGTTTTTGAGAAATTATGCCAAAGCCATCAGATTGTTGTATTGATTGACACGACCCTGCTCAACCAGCACTCTGAAAAAGCAAAAGCAAAAGCAAATTTAACAAGTTTAATGAAAACTTCGCCACAAACAGGACACGCGCCGTGTGTGATGTTTCTGCTGCGAGCCTCCTGGAAGAAAGGCACCGATAAAGGGCTGGTTCTGAAAACTGCAGTGCACCCTGGGGATGTTTTTCAGGCAATGCATACTTCAACCGAATGCTAGAGGTGCTCTGCTCCTAAATGTATTAAAATATCAGTGGTCTTTGGTGGACAAATTATTGGAGACAGATGGCTGAAGGATGTACTGTATTTTTGATAAGTTAGTACTTTGTTATCCCTAAATAAGGAGAGCCTTAAAAAACTTGATCTTCCTCAGATATCCTCTCTCTTCTATCCCAAATTCCGTGGAAAAGGTTGGTTTCTGTCGAGGACAATGAAAAGCTGGAAAGTCACGCTTAGTTAAATTTATTGTCCCAGATCTCAATCTTAAAGGACCAGTGTGCAGGATTTAGTGGCATGTAGTGGTGAGGTTGCAGATTGCAGCCAACAGAACGCAGTGTTTGGTTTGTCTGTCTATGGCAGTGCAACATGGCGGACTCCGACTAAAACGTCTGCCAGTAGATCTCCCTAAATCTCACGTGCTGGTCCTTTAATATTTAGTGCGATGTAATATTTATTTTTGTCTTCTATAATACAGCTGCACACTTGGCCTAAAACAAGTTAGATATTTGACATTTGTAGAGCTCTGAATGAATAAAATATAGCCTGCTTTCCTTTAGTGGTTTTCTATAACGCTGTCATATAGCATGCTTGCATACTGTAGTGCTCATGTTGCAGAAAGTGTAGTGTCATTGTGGATTTGTTGTGATGAGGTGTTTTGCAGAGGATTTGTGTGGCTGCTTCTTAGCATAAACACAATACCAAAGGTCTTATGTTGATTTCAACCAACAGCAGCACTTGAAGTGCTCCACCGGAGTTTGAATGGAATGTAAAGGGGGCACTTGTAGCTGTCGTATTTGCGGTGCAATCACTCTGAATGAAGTGAGTGGAAATGGATCAGGATTTTTAAGCTGATGCTGGAATCTAAAATATTGCCTTTGCTCCGGATCTGCTCCCGGTCTGACTCGTGTCAGAGGCTTAACTGAGTTCCTGAAGTTACCAGCTGTTGAGTAAAGATTTGATTAAAATCTCTTGGGTATAACTGTAAAAACTACCACTATGCTTTTAATCTGAAAATCCTTTTTCTTATGATATACTGTATACCTGTATGGCTTATTCTCCCACAGTGTGCATATGGTTAAACAATTGATCTTGGCCTTACGGTCGGTCTTACAGCATTTCTAATGAATGACAGCCTTTATGAAATCACTGAAATCAAATTGAACACCGTTGTCGAGTCACTGTACTGGTCAGCGTGGCTGACTTGATCTTTTATCAAGAACTTAGTGCACTTTTTATCAAGAGACAGATTTCTTAAGAAAACACTGAAGTAATCACTGTTTGCTCTTTCTGGGTGAATCAACACTTTCATAAGAAAGTCGACAAATACCGAGTTTTTGCTTTTGCTCAGAGGTCTGCGCACTCCTCACAGCGTTCATATCATCAGACTGTGCCAGACATTTGTCAAATTAATCACCTCATGAGGAAATGCCGTTTGTGCACTTTGCAGAAGCATTTACTTTATCATGTAGTAAATGTCAGTCGTTGTGTTTCGCCTTTGTTGTCGTGTCCCCGCTTGAACATGTGTTTGCTCTTGAGCTCCCATCCTGAGGCACAGACCAGCACTCCGGCTCTGCTCATTTTCCCTTCCATCCTGCTTCATTGGCTCTGTTCATGATTGCAAACGTCTGCTAATATTTTCACTGGCTGCAAAACTCAAGTGCACTTAATCCTCACATTAATTCAAATTTCAGCTATCACCAGGAAAAAGCCAAAGTAGCAGGTGCACTGCAATTTGTCATTTTTTATCCCACTCAGGAATATTCAATTTAGCCTTGACTCAATTTAACTGTTATTCATGGAGAGTGTGGTAAACAGTATTAATGTGTAAAAAAAAAAAAATACATTGAGACATTGTTCATACTTTGCATGCGGGGTGAGTAAGAAGCCCATCATTTCCGTGTCCCTGCTAAGCGGGGTGTTGTGAGATGAACTGAAGTGTGAGTTTAATCTACTGGGAGCAAAAGTGAATTTCAGACGAGGTATAAGCCGATGTGCTCTGTGAGGCGTGTACGGCACGCTGCCGCTAAGGGATGTGTCTGTCGGCCCAAAACCGCAGCCGCAGATCTCTGTCTGGCAAACAGCCGTCTGTGATGTGGAGGAGTTGATACAGCCCCCCACCTCCCCTGCCACCACCCTCCTCCCTCCGCCCTGCAGCTGGGGTTTGGCCTGAAGCTCTGCTGATAACTCTCCTCTGGAACCCCGAGGCTCAGGGTTATGAGCTCTGCTGGGGGCTCCGACACACACACACACACACACACACACACACACACACACACACACACACACACACACACGCACGCTTTCATGCACACACATACCTCCTCTACCCTCACTGTCCATGAAACACCCCATCAGACAGGTGGAGTAGGAGGCAGTGCCACAATGTGAAGGCCAGCCTCATATATCAGTTTTACTAATATTGACTTTTAATTTAAGGCAAGATTTGTGTTTAAAATACACTCATCATGTGTTAAATCAGATGAGCCGTGACAGCTGATCATCCCATCTGCCACTAATAAAGATGAACCACATTTGCCCAAGTTAAATTCTCCTGTCAGGTGTCAAATCTTCTGCATCAGTCAAAAATAATGAATCAAAACTGAACAGCGGACTGCAAAAGTGGCTGCAGACACCAGTTCCCTCTGATGATTCCTCCAAGACTGGTTACATGACAGCTGCTTCAGTTCAAATACCACAATATAAAAATCAGTAATAACAAGTGAAATCCTGCAATTCAAATTGTCTTATGTAACTGAAATAATGTCTGATTGTCTGAATGTCTGAAAGAAGTCAGAGTGGAAAGTGCTGAAAGAAAGTGCCTGTAATGCATTATACAAAATATTGCACAAAATTCAAGGTTTGAGCATTGATTTGAACGGACAGGATAATCTTTATCTAAGACACTAACAGTAATTTACCCCCATCTGATTTACCCATATTACATATTAATGAAATCTGGCTCGTCTGAGCTCACCACAGCTGACTGGGTTGAACTCTCCACGCTCTGTCTGACAGGGTGATCTTCGGTTCGACACTCAAGGCCTTCAGTGTGCATGTGTGGTAGGAAAAGTCTTTGTGGTGCTCCTGCCTTAGTGCACATTTTAGCCAATATGGATGAAGACGTAATAAAACCTTTATCCTGTCCCAAACTCTGATGCACTACACTGAGATGCATCCGTAAAAAGGAGGGGAAAGATGAATAAAAGTTCACTTTTTTATGACAAACTGCCTGATTGTAGAGGTGCTGCACCCCCACTTGAAATGAAACTCCAGTTCTGATTAACAGGCAAAGAGAAAATAATCTCGCATCTTAATAAGATGACTCTGCCTCCATAAAAATATGCATTCAACAGCGTAGCATATTTTTTTCTCCATCGGTATGCAAGATATATTCATAGATGTTGTTTTTAAATAAGCTGCTTGAGCAGAGAAATCAGTCCTGTGGTACGGAAGGAACCTGCAGTGAAGTCTGCCTCGAGCACAAGTGCTTTCATGAAGGCCTTTACATTTATTTATTTGTGCCATATCTTTGGATCAAAGTCCATCTTTGGTCCATAAATCAGCAGAGACAAAGCACTCCAAATCCTGCATCTATGTCAGCATCAGTGGGAACTTGCAAACTGAATGGCATGTTCATTAATGTGCTAACTGTCAAAGTTAATCACAGCTGAGAGCATGGGCAGTGACTTTGAAGCATGCAGAGACATACCCTGCTTGTTAGGCATCAGTAGACAGCACCAACCTTCCACCCTCCACCTCCACCTGCCTGTCCATCAGCCCCTGGTCTCGCTAATCCTGAGTCTGTGGGGTGTGAAATTCAACATCAGTCCTGAGCTTCCCGTCCTTCCACTCTCTCTGGGTGATAGCAGAGGACCTGGCCCAGCCTTGACTCGGGTGAGGAGAACAGCGATAGCCATCTGTTGTGCTCGGCGAGACCGCTGATGCAGAGAGAATGGGGTGGAGGAGGGTCAGCGAGTGCGAGGGGGAACCTGGAATCTCTCATGCCAACCTTCTGAGACCTTATGAAAATGGAAAAAAAAAACTCATGAAAATGACTGAGCTCAAGCAAAGACAAAACCTGTCACCTCGACAAGACAGCCGGCACGCAGGCGCTGAGGCCATCAGAGTCCAGCTTTTTAAATATGCCTCTAATGCTCATGTGATGAGTGACTTTCAGTAGCTGCAGCAGCAGAATTAGCTTAGCATTGTGGAGAGCATCAGTAGTGCTGCAAATAAAAGGTCAGAAAGCTGCATTTCACATATGAATCATTCAGTTTTGACACTTCTCTGAACCTTGCAGCTTGCCATCTCAAGACCCTCAGCTCTCAACATCTTGAAGCAGAATTCTTTTAGAGGAATGCTTCAACATTTTGTAACTCACCTGCAGTCAGATGAGAAGATCCATTGCAACTGAAGTGCAGTGTGTCCAGAGCAGAGGTCGTTCCAGGTTGTGTGTACATGAGCATCTCTTCTTTTACAGCCATTTTCTTTGTAATAACTGTAGATTTTTAGGCCAGGCGTTGTCATGTGTCCTGCAGTTGGCCTCTACCTCTAGACCAAAATCATCTCACAGCTCAGAGGTTTTCCAAAGGTCTTTCCAGAAGCAGGTGGTGCTGCAAGCCTTTTTAATGTCTGTAATTGTAACCCTTTGGACTACCAGAGAAAACAACCCATAGACTTCTCTATTGAACAGAAACTATGAAACATTTCAGCAAAAGGCTTTTATTTTCCATGAACCAACCCAGAATTGTGAAATTACCACTGGAAGGAGATGTCCTCCTATGGGAAAACATTCTTGCTCTACTGGTTCCTCAGCATGCATGGCTCCATGTCCCAGTTGGCCACCACAAGCTGAGCTTTCACAAGCATGTAGTCGGCAGCAATTTTCAGGCCCAGGAGGCCGGGTACCTGTGCTAGCGTTAAATGAAAATGAGAGTGTGTGCCAGGAGAACAGTGGGGTAGAGGGGGAAGAAACTGGCAAAGTCGCATAAAATAGACAGCAGAGAGTCCTGCAGCTGACAGGAAAATATCTTGCTGCAACATATGAGCACTCACAGCTGCAGTAAAATCATAGAATGTTTACATACTGGAGCATAGCAGCATTTTGGCAGTAAGTTTAGGTGTATTCGTACATTCAGTGAGGAGCATGCAGTGTACAAAGGGACTCTAATCTGCCATTAGTGGTGTTGCTCCATTTCTGTATGTTTGCACCTTTTGACTAATGTGATTCTTTGTGACACAGCAGGGATGCTGCAGAAAACGTGAAATTCTGCATGACAAGACGAGCGAGGCTCAATCAGTGTGCTGAAGTATTTCTGTCAGCTTTCTGATTTCGTCATGTGTATGGAAATCTCAGTTTCTCTAATCATGATGGGGAAACGAAGAAACTCGGCTCGATTTCTTCTGGAGAGCAATGATTTCTCAGACATAAATACATGTCACTGAGCTTTCAGACTTTCAGCAGTGCAACAAAATTCTTGTTGAGATTAGGACTCATTCATTGGTAGCTGAACTGTGGGTGTTGAGTGCCTCCTCGGTGGAAGTCTCAGAGCATTTCCTCGTTAAGTATCGGGTTAATAAATATGGACTAACTGTCTGAGCCTCGTCTGCTCCAAATGAACGCTAATATTGCTCTTCATCTGCTGGATATGTGGGGAAAAAAGTACTGCAGCTTCCATAAATACTGTGGCATCAGTGTTTATAGATAACGGTTACTTAAACAAGACGATGATGCAGTTGTCCCTTCGCAAACAGAGGAGTAGGGGAGGACTAACAACCAGCTCCATATTCAAATCTACATATTTTATCTTGGAAGACCTTGGTGCTCACTTCCAGGTGATCTGCATCATCTCCACCTCAGATGACCTTGAGCTAAATACATGAGGTTTATTTCAGAAGTAACCCCTGCGGTGGTTGGCCCCCGAGGCTTCATTTACAAAGCACTATCAAAGCATCCTCTCTCTCTGTGTCTCCTCCGCAGTGTGGAAGGAGATAATCCACTTAATTGCTTTACCTTCAGGAAGGCTGGCACTTCTCCTTGGCCCCCAGTGGAGAGGGCACCACAGTGGTTTGAATAGTTTGCTGTCAGCAGCACAAATGTCTGCGGGAGGGGAGGGGAAGGAGGGCGTGTGGGGGTCTGCATGGAAACCCTGTTGGTTAAGTGAGTCGCATTAGCGACTGGAATTGATACAGCATTCGCCCCGGGCCCCTCCAGCTACTGCCATGGCCGCACAGCAAATTAAAGCCGTCATAAAGATTTCACAGAGTCCCAGTGAAAATGTTAGAAAGATGGCTGAAGCCTGCAAGTGTCCTTGGGAAGCAGAGAGGAATTTATTTCCCGTAGTTCAGCAGTTCAACAGCTAAATTAGAGAGCTGTTTCATCCCTGCATTCTAAATTTCTCCCTTTTTTTTTTTTTTTTTTTACATTTTCTTTGAATATTTTTAATCAAACAACAGTAATACTCAACAAAACTTGTCGTGGTTGACATCAAAAGCTTCAGTCCAACAGTGCACCTTCACTGATGGACAGACAGAAGTTCAGAGGCAGCCACAGTGTTGACATCATAATGCCTCACTTCTGTGAAGAGCTGGTGAAATATGAGGCTACAATCAGGGTTTATGCTGTTAAAATCTATGAATAATAACTGCTGTGGTGTGTGTTGGCCTTTAAGTATTGATCCCACTATTCCCCAACTTTTCCACATTGTGAACAAGATGACGTGCTTTTTTTTCTGCCTGTGCTTTTAACGTGTATTCCCACTGAGGCTGAAAATGATTCACAGCTGTGTGTTTTTGGGCGTTGCCCGCTGCTTTATTAACTTATTTCCTTGTGTGATTGAATATAATGCTTTTGCAGTTACATTAGGCAAATTCTGTTATAATTTTTCTCCTAATCGGCTGCAAATGTCACATTTCCATTCAGCTCCAGACGCCCGTGAAAAGTTAAGTGAATTTAAAACAGAAACTTCCAGAGAGGTGCAGGTTAATAAGCTTTCAATTTGTACCTTCTCAGCTGAAAAGGTCAGGCAATTATCTCAATGAATTGAGTAAACTTTGCTGAAATGTCTTAATTTTGTGATAGTCTTGTTCACAGTTAAAATGTCACAAAGTTAAATTACATTTGCAATTTAGTACAACACCAAACTGTATAGATCCTATTATGTGATTTAAAGGCAGTTCAATTATGGAATCAGGTGGTTTTAACTCAGCTTGAGTTTTGGACGAGCTGATGTGACTGCATGATCCAGCCAGAAACTTCCCTCCAATGTTTCCAGGTTTCTCCTCGCTGTCCCCTCTCATCCACCATCCCATCACCTCTCCCCGGCCTATCAATATGTCACACTTTGGTTCGTCAGGGTCCAATTTCTGCACGTCTCAAAATATCATTTCATGGGGGAGAAAATGGAGTTGAAGAGGAGCGAAGAGCGCAGCGCTGCCGGCAATGTTCAAGAAAGTTTCATTTGTTTATTTCTTTTTTTTTCCCCTGCCTCACGTGTTTGAGGCCACCTTTTTTCCCCCCTTCTTGCTGTCTGCTTCTCCTCAGGATCGATCCATCTGCATTAGGCCACTAGAAGAGTTCTCTGACAGCTGTTTGCAGTTGTTTTCCCTCTCAGGCTATGACCGTAACTCGCCTCAGGCACCAGGAAGAGGCTCCAAAATCCATTTATCCCTGTCGGCTCAGTCGCTGGCTAATACCCCTGAAGTGGTGTTTCTGACATGCCTATGAATGTATAGAATGTATTTTTTAATTTCTTCCCCCAGAGGAGTGAGCAACAAGCCACGGCACACGCTAGAGCCACGACTCAGTTAATAAGACCAATCGATTTTGCATGCTTTTAACAATGAATCATTTTTTAAAAGCCTCCCATCAGTTTTCAGACTCCTTTCCAGGCAGCCATTAGTTTCCATTAATTTTAGTACAGTATGAAAATCCACGTACAGTAACAGGGAGCTAATAGTAAATATGTCTATGTTATTAGCAAATGAACTATTTTCAAATATTTATTTTTATATTGATAATCTTATTTAAATGCTGATTTGCACATTCAAAAACATGGCAACGTTGGACTTCCTGCCTCATATTGGAGTTTTTTTAACACCATGTTCCCAGACCTCAGCAACTGCTTTGTTAGGTACAGTTTCAATTTCAGTTTCAATTCTTTCTTAATTATTTCCTAATAATTTCTGAGGCAGTTTGCTGGAAAGACCTCTGTCATTTGGCACTAAGTTCAGGGCTGTTTCCTTGTTGCCTGGTTTGAAATGAAGACCTATGAAAGGGTTAATGACTCCACTTTATTCTATATCATAGTTGATTTTCTCTGCGCCGGCTCTTAACCTTGTTTAAATGTACACGGCATCTGCCTCCTCTTGTCGGTGTGTAAATGTGTTTCGTCCTCAGAGCGGTTGTGGTTAGTGTGCTGTGATGCATGATTTGAGGCAGGTCTGTATCGGAGTGTGGAAGCAGGCAGCGTAAATAGATTTTTATTTATTTCGTCCTGCTTGTCTGATAAACGTATTCTCCATGCGACATGGATGGGAGGCCACGGATTCCTTTAATATACATGCCACTTTCCCATTCCCGCCGCCTGTTGTTTATCCACAATCTAATTTTCTTTCCAATTTGTTGATGCCGCTTTGTATTGCTGCTCAACAAACAATGTTCCAAATGTATGTATATAGGAAACCGTGCATATGAAACGCTGACTGCAACAGATAAATCAGATCCTGTAACAAATGGCAACAAGTCGCCATAACCTATATGTGATTCAGACAATGAATTAGGAGGTAAACAAGGTTTTTGAATGTGCATAATACAATTTTCAAAACCTCAAAAGTTTCTGTTTCTGTGACAAGCCTTCTTGATAACTACATTTGTTGACATTTTGCTTCCTCTGAGTTAATTTCCTTCCTGCATTATCTTGAGAAAGGCAACCTAAGCCCTGTTCTCCTTCCGCCCGTCTCACACAATAGAGCCAGAGGAGCCTGATAACATTGTCATTTCTAATGTTTGGAGCCACACAGCTGAGTGGCAGCAGGGCAGGAGGCCATATCTGCCAACAGAGGAGCGATTATACAGACCAAGTATGAAGCCTTTCCTGTCAATCCCATTGGCTTGGAGTTTCGCTCTGTTCTTCCTCCAGAGTAAAGCTGATTAGCCATTTCATTGGGTCTAATTGAGGTCTTCACACTTGTAGCTGAGCGTAGTAAACATTGTGAACCAACAACTTTTATAAATGGATTTCCTACAAAGAATAAAGGAGCATCACAGACTTTCGTGAAATAGGCAGAACCCTGACGACATAATGCAGGCATAAATAGCGCGAAAGATTTTAAAGTTTCTCCCCCACGAAATGCTGACGAAGTTAGTCAATGGGTTGAATTTAAGCTACTCAAGCTGAGACTTAAACCTTTGACTTTTGACAGTTAAGGCTGACGCCACTGTGGAATTAAGTAAAATTCAGTCATGGTCAGCTACTGCATAAAGGACCGTCCATTTGTTGCCCGGCTTGTTTGAAACATGCTGCAGGCATCAATTTACATTTATTTTTGTCCTGTTTTCGGCTGATTATGTGTCAAAAAGGATTAGAAAATGATCACACTCTTTGTTAAGTCTGAGAAAATAACCTGAATGACAGTGATTCTATCGAATAGCATCATGGGAAACGTAGGAATCAGTGGTTTTGGAGCTTCAACCATGCTACTGACTACAAGTCAGTATATCTCTGCTTCTGCTGCTTTGATTTTGGAAGCTACACTGTAATAAACTAACAACGCGGTACATATATCAACATGTCAATATGATTGCTGATATTAAATGTACATTGCTTTTTGTCTCAGGGGCGCTGTCCATGGTGCTGAAATAAGACATATTCTGAAACCTCATCAGTTTTTTCCAGAGCTGTCATCATGGCATTGGACCATCAGGAATGCAGTACATCCCATCCACCTAAGATGAGAAGTCAGGGTTGGTCAAACCAACCATTTCGATCCCCACCTAACTTAGAGCGCCACAGCTGACCAGAGGAGTGAAACCCTGCCACCACCATCTCTGTAAATCCTCAATAATTATCAAGCAATTTCTGCCGGCCCCAGTTTGTTTATTTATGTCCAGGGATGGCACGCTGAGTGACAGGTTCCTGATTAGACTAGAGGAAATAATGGCAGCTCAGTGTCGCTTATCAGCCTGAGAGATGAGTACCTCTGTCTGACAGGAGTAGCTTAGAGCAGGGTGGAGGTGGTGGGGGCTCGCTGAAGGGTAGACTAAGCTGGGTGATGAGTTGTGACATTTGTGCGAAGGAGGTGTTGAGGGAGCAGGCATGGATCGTCAATATTAGATTTGTTATAAGAAAATTTCCCGAAGGTTTGTAAAGACGTCTCCAGCAAGCTTTCTATTTTGTGTCACGTGAGTGGATCTCATAGAGCCAAATGTCAAGCGAGGAAAATGTCTTTTCATCACGTCTGATTTCGGATTTCTTCGATCGCAGTTGCCTTTAAGTGAAGTGCAAAACATAGTCTGCTTTCATGTCATTCATGTCGCTGTTCCATGAATCCACATGAAGGTTTTATTGCTTGAGGCTCATCAGCTCGAGCTTTTCTTCTTCCATGTCTGTCTTTATCAGCAAAATATCAAATGTTCTCTTCTTTGTCTTTCTGTTGGAAATCTACTGGGTCTTTCCAAAAGTTCATGCATGATTGGCACAGTGCAAAACATAGTTAAAGCCAGTCAGTGCACTGTTAGCATTGTTTCAGCATGATACAAATACAACTATGGCAGTAAACTGGCAGCCAAAGACACCACAGCTGAGGCTGAGTGTGGCTGTGTTATGAATAATTCACACTATTTAGAATATTTTCATTTAACTTCTGTTAAACCGTGATGAGGTTCATGATATCAGTAGCTGAGATGGCTGATGCTCAGACAACCCAAACAGGTCATTATTTTTAATTAGCTCCACATATCACCGCCCGTCTCTATGCCAGCACACAAACTGGAAGACAGTGTGTCCATGATGCCTTAATTTCCCTGTATTTCACTGCATAGCTCGAATAGTTCTGAAAACAGATATCCCACACGGATGCACATTGCCCTGAGACGAGTAACGGATTCAGATTTAGCCCATCAGCTTGACTGTGGTGACTGCTTCATGTTTTTTATCTGTCATTTCCCAAACTATGTGAAATCAAGTAAATCAAGTAAATGCTCCAAAAAAAGTTTTCATTTTCAAATGAATAAAAAGCTGTTAGAATATGAGAGTTAGTCAAATGCATCAGTCTCAAAAGGCTGCTCAGGCTTCTCTGAGTGCTGTCTGCTGAATGTTAATGTTTTCATCAAGAGCTCTGTTTCACCTGCCAGTCGGTGTTTGTATTCTCTGCCGAGTTGGTTAGCAGAGAGCAAATTTCTTTTTGTGCATTTGCTGCTCTTAAGTGTTCATGGATAGAATGTATTTGATTCTTCTACCACAAGTTATGAGGTGCTTTACAATGCCAAAACATCCTTTAAAAATAGTAGAATAATAGAAATATGAAATAGCGATGGGCATAAAAATGAGGGAGATGCGACAAAGCACAATAAAAAGGTATTACAGATAATCAAAAGCCATGCTAGCAGCTGTGAGGCTGCAGGCGACTGAGGCGGAACTGTGCTTTGAGCTAAATGGTAAAATCAGCATGCTAACCAGCTCACAATGACAATGACAATGCTGAAATCTGGTTTAATATGTTTGCATGCTAACATGCTTAACAGCAACAAACATGGAAGGAAATGACGCTATCGTATTATTTTACACATTACACAATCAAAGCAAGATGGAAAAGTTCTCGATCGCAGTTGAAAAGAAAAAATCTGAATTCATTTTAGGAAATGTTATTTTCCGATTTTCTTATTATTGATTTTTTTTTACATGGAAAATTGAGCTAGTAAGCATTAGATGGACCATCATCAAAGTAATCAGGATTCATCCTCTGGACACCATGAATGTTTCATGGAAATCCATCCAACAGTCAAGATATTTCAGTCTTTTTTAGCACATCCTACTCCGACCTGGAGGAAGAAAAGCACAGAAAGCCAACAGTGAAACAGATGAAGCACAGTGTCCATGCAGGCAGAGCACTTACAGTCACGCTTGTATCAGCTGATTGACAACCACTGTTTCATTCATGCTTCAAAACAACTGACTCATCGTGCAGATGATGGTGCAGCTCTTATAACCTGATTTGCTTTCTCAACTTTGTGTGTTTCCTCCAGGTCGAGTGGGAGCTCGGCCACCTCGAAACCAACAGAGGCTGCTCACCATTGAGGGGGAAGAAGGAGAAAGCATGAGTGAGTCCATTTTACCATTTCAGGTCTAAATGAGATATTGATATCTGTCAATATGTGACTTTTCATAAGCATTTACAAAAACTTTTTTCAGTCTTTGTCAGTTCCAAGTATACTATAATTATTGAATTATACCTGAGAATGATGCTGGACACCCGGTTGATGTGTTTGTTGTGTATGAAATGCATGCATATAGTTAAAGGACAGAATCCTGAGCTTAAGTATCTGTGTTTCACCATCGTATTCCTCTCAGACTGTCCTTGAAAATGTACCATCCAATTCCTTTGTGCCAGCTCAGGAGGCAGGATCAGAGCTTAATCCCAGGGTCAGGGTGTATCTACTGTGAGATTTCAGTCCATTTTGATGGCAGATTCTAAGCTTGTCCCCATGTTCTCAACAAAAAATCTCACTAAAGCCCCCCGAGAGGCACCTGGATTTGGATCATAGGCCTATTTCAGCCCTAAAACCATCTGACCCATGATAAGTCTCAATAGGATTTTATGGAAAAGATGGATAAAGCAAGGTTCTGAGTGTAGTTAATATGCATGGCAAAGCAAATAAAGCGAACACAAACTTTTATCTTCATCCAACACCATTTGTGTGCCTGTTTTGGTTCTAAAAGCTTATAGTTTATTCACAGGGAAAGGATGTGTGGTTTGATAAGTTGGCTATTTATTTGCAAAAATGATACGATCAAGCATCAGGCTCAGACGACATTCCATTTTCAAGAGTGAGCGAATGTGGCTGTTTGTCAGGGTGGACTGAAAGGAGTCAGTGTGCCTGAAGACGTGAACCAGACAGCCAATTTTGCATCGTGATTCGGCCTGTTGATGCTGTGACCCAACGCCAACTGATGTGGCCTCTTTAAACACTTTTTATTTGTGTTGAGACGGCAGTAATCCTCTTCCTGTTCAGCACAAGCCAAAATGAAACCAGTTGAGAGAACATGTGGATTATGCCTGACAGTGTAGGGAGAGTTGGTCGCAGGCTAATGATGGAAATGGTCAAGGTTGTTCAAGGGCTTTTTGCTAAAATAATAAACCCTAAGTCAAAGAAATCAAAAATCAGTGGCCAGGTAACATATATAGCACTGACCTTACAACTGGACATGCCAAGACACTTTTAGACCCCCTTGACAGTCTAACAAACCCGATGGATTCACTTCTCCTGCAATCTAATTACAAGAATTTCTGTTCCTGCTTCAAGTGAATATTTTTGCTTGCTGAGCCTCAGCACTGGCTGTTTCAGTGGAGTAACAATGACAATATGTTCCCTCCTCCCCAACAGACCTATAATCACTCTCCCCCTCTTGTTGCTCTGGGCATTATCTGCCATTGTGTGTTTCATGTTTGATTCCCATCCCCCTTTTGCATGCTTGTTTTCTTTGCCTACAGTAAACAGCAAACTGAACTCTGTCCAGGCACTGTGAACTTTGGTTAAGGAGAGCGTGGTTTACAATTCATATTGGAAAGCTTAAAGCTGAACTTGGATTATAAGTGGACTCGGGGCAGGGTTCTGCTGCATTTCATCAAAGACTGAATCCATTTATCGAATCAAGAATCTTTCTAATCCCTTATCAGATCTTTTCAGGTAATTTGAGTGGTGGCAAATACATCAAAAGATACTGTATTTAATGTTTTTTAACTCAATATACCAAAGCCACAAAGAGTCCACTGAGCTAAAATGGTGTAGGGCTTTTGTCATTGCTTTGTGGCATTCATTAACTTTGCCCTGACTCATTTCCTCTTGCTAAAGGGGAAAGAAAAAGATATTAATTAAATTAATCACCAATTTTTCTGCCTGCATGACACACTCCACATTAACTGAAGTCCAAATGGTTGTTACAGGTCACAGAATCTGATGCGTCACAGATTAAGGTTTAACACCGGCGGTAGGCTCATCCCTCTGAAGTTATCAAAAATGTCACAAATTCTTACTTTAGCAAGATGAATATTTAAACAGACATTTGTTGTCTCCTCTTTGTCAGTACCTTCCCACAAACAGTGCATTTCACAGTTGTTTGGTTGACTTTGGTGGAGTTTATGCACACTTTGGACCCTTTAAGTTAAGATCTAAGAGTGGCTGTGAATGAAAGATTGAATAAGGGATTCACTGGCGACAGAGCTTAAAAAATTGTGATATTTTGCCGACTTGCAACCAGATCCAAAATACAACCACTTATCAGGACCAGTCCCTATAGTTTCATGTCAAATTAAATGCTAGTTAGTTGTGAAAACATGTTAAAAAAAAAAACTGTTCACTGCAGTGCCTGAACAGTGTTTGATATCAAACACAAGCTAATGTTTTGTATTTATTCCTACATAATGTAATGTACAGTAACTGCCAGTTTTCTGTCTGAAGTGCCCTTATTTAATCCATCAAATGCTAAAAGTTGATATAATTTCTCTGGTATTTTCCTTCAGGCTCAGAATTATTTTGGGAAAAGTTGATACCCTTGTTTGCACCCTCATCTTTCCCCACGACCCCTCTAAACCTGCATTTTATAGGATTGTTTTCTGTCCTGAGCACCGAAAGGAGTAACCTATCGAGCTTTTGCTGGAGGATGTTATAAATGGAAATTTACATTAAGTTCCGTCGGCTTTGTTAACAGGGCCTGGTGATATGTGTTCCCAAAACACTGCAGATCTTCCAGAGAAAGAAAAGAAAAGAACATTTTGAAAATGTGTACTGTAATTTCTTAACTTTAACACAGAGCACTTTAACAAACAGCAGAAAATGTTCTTTTCATGCTAATTTCCTGATTTACTTTGGTTAGTGAAGTATTAAACATTGATCATTGCTTCAATGTAATCCCATCTAAATTTTCTCCTAGCACTGTACATAGATTGGTCCTGATTGCATGTTTTGTTCATTAATGAATGTGTTCAGAATACAGTATAATTTACTGCCACTGTATCCGTATAATGTCACTGTCAAAGTATTGATTAAGGAACACACATCACTTGTTCAGTTGCAAAGAGAGATAAAGGAATCTCTAAATTTTACATTTACAAGATCCTGCAACGAAGGCATTGTAAGTTACTCTTTCTGGGCACCGCAGGTTCATGCAGCACAGATGTTAAGGAAAATCGGAACTTGGACAACCTCTTCTCCAAAGAGGGGGTTGCAGCTGAGGCTGCTCTTCTCCCCAATGGGAGTGCTGGGGGTGGGCGGAAACGTCCCTTAGAGGAGGGCAATAATGGGCATACACATTCCAAGTACAGGCCCAAGAAGCGTAAGAAAGTCCCTGGGCCCATTCTGCCTAAGAATGCCCTCATGCAGCTGAATGAGATCAAGCCAGGGCTGCAGTACAAACTGCTCTCTCAGACCGGGCCGGTCCACGCGCCCGTCTTTGTGATGACTGTGGAGGTCAACGGGCAGCTCTTCGAGGGTTCGGGTCCTACCAAGAAGAAAGCCAAACTGAACGCAGCAGAGAAGGCCCTGCGTTCCTTCGTCCAGTTCCCCAATGCATCTGAAGCCCACATGGCCATGGGCCGGACTCTGTCTGTTCACACGGACTTCACCTCAGACCAGGCCGACTTCCCGGACATGCTCTTCAATGCCTTTGAGACATCCAGTCCTGTAGATGACCCATTTTACCTCGCATCCAACAGTAATGGTTCATTCAGCTCATTGGGAATAGAATACCCGTTGCTACCCTCCCCTGTCCCAAACCTGGTCCAAGCCCCCTTACCTCCAGCCCCCTCCACCTTCATCTCCCCTACAAGCGGCAAGAATCCTGTCATGATCCTCAATGAGTTGCGACCGGGCCTCAAGTATGACTTTGTGTCAGAGAGCGGGGAGAGCCATGCCAAGAACTTTGTCATGTCAGTGACGGTAGATGCTCAGAATTTCCAGGGTTCTGGGCGGAACAAGAAGCTGGCCAAGGCCCGGGCTGCCCAGGCGGCCCTGTCTGCTCTGTTTAACATGCAGCTGGATCAGGCTCCATCAAGACAGCCGATACCAAGAGAGGGACTGCAGCTTCACCTGCCACAGGTAAGCATGGAGGAAGGTGAAAAGATTTCATTACTTATTTTGTCATCTTGTCTTGTTAGATGATATGATCAAAGTAAAAGTAGTTAAGAGTTAATGATAGCTTTGCATTAATATTACTTGATGAATAACAACAAGCAACTTTGATCCATCTCTTAAATTGTTCTGTGCTGCTCACAGTTATCCTCTCTGCTCTACATCCCCTGTGTGCTACAGGTAGAAAATGTAGTCGTTATATCAGTGTCAGACATATGGAAATAACAGCAGAGTTCTGTTCCCATTTCCCTGAGGCACAATAGGAATAGTAAATGTCAACTGATTAATGTTATTACTTTGAAACTCACCAGAACTGTGATGTCTTTTGTTGCTCCTGTCCCAACTTGTTTGTTTGATTAAATATTTTCGCAGTGCCCCACCTTTTTTGGAATCAGGCTTGCAATTCCAAAAGCTCTGGTATATATTGTGGAACTGTATGCATCCCAGTTAATATGACATTTATGTTCTCATATAATTTCTTCTGGCACTCACTCTATGCATTCACACATTTTTGTTAGCTCCAGCACGTCTTTGCGTCAGAGGTGCTTGCTGTGTTCCCTCAGGCCTTCTGGTATCAGTTGGTTGCCACCTCTATGTGAGCAGCTTTCCAGTGTGCTAACATGAAAAGAGATTGTTGGGAACAAAAATGCAAAAAATAACTCGTGAGCAACAGTTGAAGTTACTGGTAATGTCATAACGTTATCTTCCTCTTTGACTGATGCCGGTGTGCAGTCGAGACTGCCTGGGTAGGATTTATAATCCTTGTTGTGCGTTCGTCCGATGATATGTATTTGCTCTCTTTGCCCTTTTTGAGCCGGACTAACATTAAGTAATGTTACAAGTTCCCCACCGTGGGCCAACTTAATGCTCCCTATGTAAGGCAGTTCAGTTATCATGAACCTGAGAGGAACATTAATTAAAAGATGGATGCAAGTAAGGCATCAAAAAGACATCTGTAACAAATTAATCTAAAGGATGCTAGAAAATGGATTGTTTCATATTGGATACATTTGTTGATGCCAATCCTAGTTTTATTATCTTATCACTTGTGACAACACAAAAGCAAAAGTGAGCCATTACAAAGCATTAACATTAAAAGAGAAAGGCATGAACACCGTCACATGTCAAGATGTGGTCTTGAGAGGGGCAGCGGCCTGCTTGATTGTATCCTCTAAACACTTCCCTGTTAGATTTGTGTCATCTTACAAAAGACTTATCAACAAATGTCACCGCTCATGACCAGCCTGACAAAGTCTGATTGAAGATGGAGACAGCCTCAAGAGAGAAAGTTCAATATGCTGGGAATCTATTTACACGTAAACTAATCCGTGCCTGTAATCCCTGCACACTGATAACAAAGCTGCTATCTTAATTACCATCACCTTCTGAGTGCTATTCAGAAGCTGCTGTTCATTATACCAGCTTTTCCAAGTCACTCTTTACTTACAGAGCAGTCAGCGAAGCAGAGGATTTCACTGTTTTAAGCTGCTAAGATCCCTGCCTGTCATTCACACCAGTGCAGCATTCATAATTGAAATATTCAGTAATAGTTTCAGTGCAGATAAGACCTTCCACTTGCTTTTCATGAGACGTTGGCATTGTTGTCTGCTGCTAAGCGGTAGTTCATATTACATAAAATCAGATGACTACGCTCAGATCATCTTTTCTTCAAAGGGTTCCACATCATTTTATAGCATTCTGCCATTTTGCTTCATCTATAATGATTCTCTCTCATGCTCTCACTCAGGTCCTGGCAGACGCCGTCTCTCGTCTGGTCGTCGACAAGTTCAGCGAACTGACAGACAACTTCACGTCGCCACACGCCAGGCGGAAAGTATTGGCAGGTGTCGTCATGACAACAGGTAATCTCTTTTTTTTTTTCAGTCAAGTAGTTGCTTCAGAACACATTCAACCCTCACTGAAGGAGATGTGAGATGCTTGTAGTGTGTAGTGTTTGAGGCTGCAGCACCAAATATCAGCGGGATTGGATACTGTGACACTGCAGCTCAACATTTACATAGAGTCAAGTGATTAAAGAGAGGTCTCCACAAAATGTGCCTCAGCTCTCTGTGTATCAGCAGGGACCTGATTCGCCTCCATTGTCCTATTCTTGAGCTGTGATTGTGATGCATTTGTGTTTTTGTGTAAAATATTAAAGCTAACCGCACTCTGAACCCAGCTTTTCTTTCTCATATGTGAAGAGACTTCAAACACATCCTGTCAGTCTTCTGCCTCTCTTTGAGTTTCAGTCTCAGTGGTGAGAGTCTAAGGCACAGGCTCACTAAAAACAGACTGATGGTCAGAAAAGGAGTCTTTTTCTATGTCGTTTCACTGAAAGGTTGTATTTCAAGTTGGCTTCTGTTCCATTAGCTTTTGGTTCTCAGGGTACTTTTCTATTGTGGGTGATTTCTGAGGGTGTCAAACCACAATTATCAATAACCTGGTCAGTCTGGGCTGCTTGTGTTTTCTCCTGTGCATGTATACTGTAAGTGTGTCCACAGCACACAGTAAATCATTTAAACACAGTTACTGTGAGGCCTGATCATGCTTGATATGTCCATCTAGTGTTGCTGTGGTGTCGTACGTTGTACAGATTGTCAAGTGACTGCAATTATGATATTGGGCTATAGTGTGATACTGACTGTATTGGGTTATATTGATATAAACAAAAGCCCATTACCCATTCACTGTAGCTACATCTTTATACTTTCTGACACAGGTACTGATGTGAAGGAGGCTGAGGTCATCTGTGTGTCCTCTGGGACAAAGTGCATCAATGGTGAATACATGAGCGATAGAGGTCTGGCCCTCAATGACTGCCATGCTGAGATTGTGGCTCGTCGGTCCCTCATCAGGTACCTGTACTCCCAGCTGGAGCATTTCCTCAGGTGAGTCGCAGTACAGCAGAGAGCTGATGGCAGTTAGTTTGTCTTTTCATGTCCCCTGATCATGCATCCCCCTGTCCTTGCACCTGCCAGGTCTACAAGCTTAGCTACAGGTCCTTCAATAAATCTATGAAGTCTTGATTTGGTATTTGTGTTTCCAGTAACCACGAAGAGGAGCACCACAGATCCATCTTTACCAGGTGTGACAACAGACAAGGCTTCAGACTGAAGGAGAACGTCCAGTTCCACCTGTACATCAGCACCTCCCCCTGTGGAGACGCCCGCATCTTCTCTCCTCATGAAGCTGGAGTGGAGGGTGAGCAAGATGAGGAAAGGCTGTTCAGTGGACTGACTCGCGAAAAGATAAATCCTTCATACTGGACCTTTTAAATATGAATGAAAACATGCAGTTAACTATCAGGTCCTCAAAGTGTCTGCGCTTGCTTTTCCTCCTGTCTCAGATCAGGGAGACAGACACCCGAACAGAAAAGCCCGCGGACAGCTCCGCACTAAAATTGAGTCTGGTGAAGGAACCATCCCAGTCCGCTCCAGTAACACCATTCAGACGTGGGACGGGGTTCTTCAGGGTGAGAGGCTGCTCACCATGTCCTGCAGTGACAAGATTGCCAGGTACGTTTCATTCCCGATTCACACACTCGCACACTGTGATGAACTGAATGAACTGTGCCTTGACAACATCTTCTTCAAGGAAAACAGCGCAATAGAAATACAACAGCAAATAAAGTGCAGTGAGCACACAGCATCCAGTGGGAGTAAATGAATCAACATTACCTATTATCTCGCTGTCAAACACGCTGAATTTTTCTCTTTCAAAATATTAAACGCAGCCCTGCAGACCCACTTGAGGTGTTGAAGGGTGTTTTCGAGCAGACCGGCAGGAATCCTGGTGATTATGTGCATGTGTAAAGAGGGTGAATTATCTCGGCATCATGCTGCAATCACTCTATTTCTGTCCGTCAGCTGCAGTTCTCAGGTGTCATTAGGCCACTGGAGCCTTGATTAGGCTTCTCAACGAATCTCCAGGAGGCCGCTAACAGCTTGGGACTCCTCTGAGCTGGAATCAGATTTGTATTTTCAGGAAAATTCAACAATGTTGAATTTGCAGATGGTACATCTGCACAGGCTCCATGAGGTCTTATGTTCTTTGTCTCTTTGCCTCTGTGTTTTACAAAAAGACGACTAGAGGACCCCGATCCATAAAGTTGTTGACAAATAGGATGATTATGTGCTTGATTGAACAAAATCGTTTGTTCTGTCCCCCCGTCAGGTGGAACGTGGTTGGATTCCAGGGCTCTCTGATGAGCTACTTCACTGAACCCATCTACTTCTCCAGCATCATTCTGGGCAGCCTGTACCACGCCGACCACCTCTCCAGAGCCATGTACCAGAGGATTACTGAAATCGAGGACCTGCCGCAGTCCTTCAGCTTGAACAGACCACTGCTCAGCGGTGAGAAAGAGACTGTTCTTTCACAAACGACTGATTTCCACAGCTCTGTCACCTGTTTTCCACACTGACAGCGCAGATGTGACATTTTGAAGTGTACCAGGACTGAGTCTGAAAATCAGGGTTCTCACTTGTATGGGACATCAGAACGATGTCAGAATGAACATCATTTCTAAACCAGGAGAGAAGTGTTTTAAGAGATTAGGGCTCACATTTATTTGTGTGATGATCCTTTCAAGTATTTTTTAATGCATCATTCAATACAATATCTGTTGTATAAAATGGATTTGTACTTCTGTTCTCCTTCATGTCCACCTTGAAGTGAGACTCTGCCATGTTTTCATGCTCTACAGGAATAAGTAATGCGGAGGCTCGTCAGCCGGGAAAAGCACCCAACTTCAGTGTGAACTGGACGGTGGGGGACCAAGGCCTCGAGGTGATCAATGCCACCACTGGGAAAGATGACCTGGGCCGACCCTCCAGGCTGTGCAAACATGCGCTCTACAGCCGCTGGATGCGCCTGCACTGCAAGGTAACACGCTGAATGAATGTAAACAGTGAGACGCGTTATACTGACATTAAACCAGCAAAGGCCGCTAATAAATACTGCTACCAGTATTACTATTTCTAATAACACTATTATATTAGAAAGATATTACTATCAGCTATTATCTTTCATAAGTTTCTTTCCATATTTATGGGTATGTATCTCCTGTTTTAATATTTTTGTTGTATGTATCATTGGCTAGTGTTGTTTGTGTTGCGTTCGCTGTCATGTCTGAAGAGTCATGCCGGAATCCCGAGCCGAGTGTCCACACACATGTCAGTACAACAGGCCGTAGTGACGCTTTGTTATTGTTCTTTTGTGCATGCAGGTCAGTTCAAGACTCACACTGGAATCTGATAGATGATAAAACAATCGGATGTGAGCAATAAATCAGAATTGAGCGCTGAGGTTGGCAGTGTGAATGTAGCCAAAGATAAATGAGTCAAACAGTTTAAGTGGACTGATGTGACTGCCTGGCTGCTATATCATTTCCAATCAGTGAACAGTTAAACCTCCAGTGAAATAGCAACAGTTTGTCTGAGCTAAGCGTCCAGCATCCAGGACTTTTCCAGCTAAGGCAATCTGTCTGATATCTGTCCCTGTAGCTGTCCTCCACCCTGCGGATCAGAACAGTGAGGCCCAGCAGCTACCACGAGGCCAAGCAGGCGGCGGTGGAGTACCACAGCTCCAAGCAGATGCTATTCAGAGCCTTCCACAAAGCCGGACTGGGCGCCTGGGTGAAGAAACCCATAGAGCAGGACCAGTTTGCACTCACCACCTGAGGCAGTGCTGGGCTGGTGGTGGCGGTGCCAGACAGAAAACATGTCCGACTGCTCGCTTTACTTTCTGAAACAGTTTTGGTTTCAGTGGTGGAATAATTTCCCTGGACTGTGCATTACTGGGAAGAAAGAGGATGTCAGAACCCGTGGATTTAACATTCCTCCTTCATTTTGACTCATGCTACTTCCTCTCAGCCAGCACTACACAATAATAAAAAAAAAAAAGATTCAGTCAGTTATGCAACTTTATACAAAGGACAAATGTAAAAACAGACTTGGGAATGGAACATTGTAAACAGCATTGTACGTTTCAATGACACTTGTTTATATAAGAGTAGTGATATATTCATTTTGCATGAATAGATACATCAAATTCATAAGAAGTCTGCAGTAAAAAGTTTGTTAACATGTTCAGTATTGTGCTCTCAAATTATCAGTCTTGTGATAACTCAAGAATGTCCTCCCGCAGTTTGGAAAACTGTGCTTTGTTGCAGCTCTTTGGCTGCAAATTTGAGGTCACGGTGGTGTTTTATTTTAAGCTAAGCATACGCACACTCCGATGTCTGAAAGGACACGCCACTATGACATCCACAGCTGCACCTTCCATTTCAAAGACAGGTGAAGACACGAGGCAGAGGGACGGTCAAAACACAATTTGATTTTAGGCAGGTGTGATCGACCTTCCTCTGATCTTCTTCTCTGAATGAGCATCATTCCACAGTGTAAAATGATACAGGTGATGTGTCTCTGGCATCACTCACAGGTTTCTGAAGAGATATTTTAAAGGCTGCATTGCTGTCTTGCCAGAAAATCCAAATTTGGTCAAATTTTTCAGGTGGGAAAAATCAATTGCGAACTGGACTCCAGCACTCAGCTGTGGTGGCTGGTCCAGATCGATGCTTCATTTGGTCTGGTTTGCCTGGCAAAGCAAAGGAATTCCTGACCGTCACCTGTCCGAATCTGTCTCCTCATACCCTTTAATCCTCGCAGTTTGGAGTCACTTCCTTGAGTCGGGTGACACCAAACAGGGCTCCACTGTCAGGAACCCTGATGTTGAGTGTGAGTAGCCTTGTTCACGTTTGACCAAACTCTCCATAGGTTGAACATCTCTCCTTCTGTTGCACTAGATCAGAGTAACAATCCTTATGCAAAGAAACTCAACAAGCATTTCAGAGTTCGTGAATCTTTCCTTTAGTGATAGTCCACACAGTGCTACAGTAAACCCGGACCCTGCTTGTGTTGTTGGTGTTCACACTTCAGTTACTATTACCGCCAGTAAAAGCTCACCAAAGATGATGTCAGCATCTGTCAGACTTTCCAAATGTGTCATTTTCTGTGTTTTTCACACATTCAAATGTTTGTTTCTACTCCTGTATTCTGCCTCTGAACCCTGTATGGCAAACCGTTCAGCTGTGCGCTTGTGACGACGCGTGAAGTGGTGTTTCCTGTGTGATGTCTCACTCTTTCCAACCAAACAAGACATAATCCCAAATCACCCCATTCCTCTATAGCAAATGTAAATTTTAACTTTCAGATTGTTTTTAACTTTCATGGTTTTCTAAATTCATTTCACCGTCAACATCCTCCGGATGGAAACCTCCAGCCTCAAACACACACAGAGCGTATTTAACTACTTTCACTGTGGGTTGAGCTCTTTTCTTACTATATTTTGAATGTCTCTCCTTCTGCTTCTGTTTAATTGCTGAAAATATGTCTTAACTGCGAGCATGTGCAAACCTGTTCCTGTCTCAGCATACCTGACTCACGGCTCGGGCCCTCAGGGTTTTTGGAGGTGCCGACCAATTATGTTTCCCCAGGATATGCACTTTTTAAAAAGGGAAAACAATTGCTTTTTTCCATTGACTTTGAGGTAAAGCAAAAGCCAATGGATAAGCAGGAAAAGATGGACCATGTGTCGATCCTCCCTGTCTGTTTGTTGGCGGTTAGTGAGCCTCTGCAGCTCTGATGGGTTCATGCACTACATTTTTGGCCCTTAAAAAATATAGTATGACTGAGGGGCCTAATGCATGAGCTCTCCCTGTAAAGCATGAAAATTATAGATATAAAATATGTAGAACTGAGTCAAGTCACTGAGTTAGAAATTTAATAAAATGCTATTACAGTCATTTTGTATGCTTGTCTTTGCTTGTAAATAAGGATTATGGCTGGAGTGCTTTGAAATGAATGTTAAAGGATCTTTTCTGTGTTGAATACTCACTCCCAGTGACACAACACAGCTCTGCAAAGTTTGTAGCTTGGTTTGCAGCTGTAGACATCTCAAATCGCTGTTAAAATATTCAAAATGTGTCAAAACTCATCAAAATATCACAGGAAGCCCACTGGCTTTGACTATCCATTATTGGCCTTGGAAATGGTATTTGTTAAAAACAATTCCCAACTAATGTCCATTTACCAGGTTTATCAGGATCTTTTGACTGTTTTCATCAGCAGGTACTGTTTGCTCAGTGGACCTGGAGTTAACAACTGAGCTGGAAGCTGCTCAAACTCTGCCCAGGAGCATGAGATTTAATTGAAAAATGAAAAAAAAAGAGAGAGAGAGAGAGAAATGTTATTGGTGTACAAGAAATATCAAAAATCTGATGAATGCACCTGAGAAGGGCATAGTATATGATATAGGCAGTATAAGCGAAGAAGAAATATATTATTGTTTGCATGCGACAGCTTTCGTGCCGTGCTGTTTATAAACCCTTCATGACAGTGAAGGTGTCATGTGAAAATGACGGTCTTGAGTAACATCTAGTCAATTCTGCGCTGCTTTTGTTGTTGTTGACATATAGCCAGGTAGCTGCTGTTTATCTGCTGCTATCTAAAACTGTCCTGACCGCCATCTCCACATGAGCTTTTAGAGGCCTATTACTTGGTGTCATATCAGCCACCGGCACCTGTGCAACATGAGAGAACCAGATAATCTCACTGTGGATTACCTGTTCTCCCTGCATCACCAGAGGACAGCCGGCACTCCCTGCAAAAAGACAGACCTGTCTAAACTGACACTTTTTTTCTTTTCCTGCAAGAACCTCTGGCTCCCATCCCCTTCCTCGTCCACGAACAAGAAAAAAGTTAAGACGTTGATTTCCGGGCCCTGGGATTTGAGCTGATAGAGTGTGGCGAAAAATGAGAGAAAGGAGAAGTCAAACAGCTTCAAGGTGAAGTGGGATTAGTGAAAACAGCTCTTCATACTTCTCCACCTTCCCCAATTTATCTGCAAATTATGTTCCCCGGCTAAGACTCTGACAGGGGCCAAGTAAAGCAGACCTCGTCCTCAACAAATTTAAGTCCTCCCTTCAACCACTTTGTATTACTTGGATAGTAATTCTGTACTTTATATCAACCCTGTGTCACTTCTGTCTCCTGTTCTGAGGTGATGGCATTTTTTTTCCCTATGTGAGGTGTACATATAAAAGTGTGCCAAGACTCTCGCCTGAGCAGCCTTTCAGTGTGCTTTTGTCATCAGTTCTCATTATAGTCGACAAAAAACTGTTTATGTTGGACAGTAAATGTCCAAACACACTTCAAAAACCTCTCCTGCAGCATTTCTCTTGTACTCATGTGTCCAATCTTTTGGTTCAGCATACTGATGTTTTGTCAAAGTATGGTTTATTCAGTTTTTTTTTTTTTTTTTGTGAGAACTCGTCAAAGCTAAATTCATTCCTGTGAGATAAATGATTCCTCCTCTTCGTAAACTGAACATTGCAGCTGAAGAAGCAGATCTGGAGCAGAGCCCGAGCGTCCCCCTCCATCAAACACTCTGGCTCAGTGGTAGAAGTTGTCCATCCATTAGGACATCTCCTCATTTGTCACGGCTCGTTTCTCCGGCAATCAAACCCCATTAGCCACTTAATGGGCCTCTGCATGAACTTAATGTACATACAGTACAGCAGCACTCAGCAGATGGTCAGAAAAACTCTCCAACCACAGTTCGCCTTTTCTCTGAGATGTAAAACTGCAGCGGTGTTGTAAAAACACACCAACCATTGCGAACTTTAGAATCTAACTTTTGCAGCAACAGTATGTCACACATTGATTTTTCTTCAGCCTTTACCTTAATATGAGCGGCCAAAATTAAACCATCAGAGGCTGAGATCCCCTGTTTTGTGCTCTCTGTGGAGCTTTATCTGAAACTGCCTACTGTACGAGCAGTAAGCACTGATTTAGCCAAAATTTAGCATGTAGCAAAAGCAAAATCTGCAGTAAGCGAAAAACACCCAGATGTCATACCGATTCCTCAAAAATCTGCAGCATCGGACCAGTCGACCTCACCTGCTGTATCCCACAATGCAAAGCGCTGGAACAGTCAGTCAGTCAGACATTCATCACCCATCATAGATATTCTAATAAATACTATACAGGAGACCCTCTCATCTCACTCTCAGAAAGTTAATTTCCCAAAAATGCAACAGTTCCTTTATTTGTTAATGATGATGAATTAATAAAGTGCTCAATATTTCAATATTCAAAATGTAGCTTGTTGTTGATGTCGTTTTGCACATGCTCACAGAGGCTGGCTGTGGACTGAGGAAGCAGGTATCTGTGCTCAGCCGGTGACAATTAAAGCATGAAGCCTGCTGCGATGGCAATGAGAAATCCTTGGAATCAGATGTGGCACACAGACGTTAGCGTCATTAACACCCGGGGATGCCTCACTGGTGTGAGCCCTGTTACAGCCATGACCAGTGATCTGTTTGCCTTGAGTCACCATCCTGTAATCAGTCTTTCTAATTCCTCCCTTTTAGCTTCAGTGGTGTGGATTGTTTGCTAGATTTCCTCTCTTGTGCCACATGGAACAAACTTTGTGAATGACATTATCATTTGACCCACATGTCTGCACTGCCAGTGTCATATTTTCCCACCTGCTTGTAAACATTGAAGACACAAACAGGCTCTGCTTTCACTTGATTTTATTCCGCAATTCTTTTCATGCTGAGCGGCCGTTTCACCTGGCTGCACACACAATGCTGCTGCAGCACCTGCGGAGAGGCTTGTTTTCATCCACTAATGACACAACACAAGGTAATATGAGTCATCTGTCTTATGCTTTGTACTCTCAAGATGAGCTCATTTTGTCTCAGAAATTGTGCGTGGAAATCTTGTATTTGTGTTGTAATTATACATCATATGTTGTCATTTCTCTTTGCAGACCACAATCACACACAGATGCAGCCTCCTGCTAGCAGTATGTATGTCTGTCTACTGCACTCCTTGAAGTGAATGCACTGACCTGAGGATCCTTGCTCGTGCTCTGGAGCTTGCCCGGAATCATCTGTACATCTGCTGAATGAAACCAATCACCTTTCCAAAGGCGCCTGTGTCGTATCAATCTATAGTAAATATAAGACTGTACCGTTACACAGTCTGACGCTCATTATGCCATAGTCAATAAACAACTTTTAAAGAACTGAAAAGTGATTTTTACAGTCAGCCAATGATGAATAATCAATAAAAAAAAAAGTATCGAAGTGGAATTCCAAACACTCTTTTTGGAAACAAATGCTTATGAGTTGGAGAAAGCTCAGTGGTCCAGGTAGCACTGAGGTGATGTAATCACCCGCCATAAATCATACAGCTCAGGTCAATGGGACCCTCGACTCCGTTCAAGGCCTAAATTTCCATTTTAATTTTCTGCTCAGTGGAGTTGATGTATGTGGGGACACAGTGAGTAGCCAGGCTCTTCGCTCCCTTCTATTCATTATGAAATGACGACCTTTCCTTTCTGGATCTATGAAAACTCGACTCTCTCACATGAGACAGGTAGCTGTGCGGACTGCAGTGACACCAGCCTTTTCCAATCTCGTGAAGAGAAATGTCAGACAGGGTGAGATTAGGAATTCATTTTAGATGCAGTGGCCTCAAGATTTACTTACTTTGGCTTGAAATCCCTTGTATGTGTTTACCTGTGCAGTGCTTGTGCGGCTTGAGGGTTCTACCTCTAAATGACAGCTTAAAGGACCATTACCAATGGTTTTGCATGCAACGTTGTTCAATAAATTACCCATGGAAGCCATGGCTTTGATTTCTTTTGCAGCAGAGCTCAACTACACGAGGTGCAGCACGAGCAAGGACTCTCACATTTCAAGCTTGTCCTTGTGCCTCTTTTTCTGACCTCCAGGTGCCCGCTGGTCTGCTTGTCACTGGGAGTTGAAGATGCACTTAGGCAGACATGAGTTAGACGTTCTTCCTGCATGCCGAGCCCATCTGAATTGGTATAAGTTGACAAGGGTTGGCGATGCTGGAGGTGTTTGATTGCTCTAGCAATTATCTTTGATATACTGTATGCATGTTTGTCTTTCCAGTGAATCTTTTTGGGAGGACTCCAGGGCTCTGATGTGTCTGCTTAGCAGAGATCTAGGCCTCTGCTCCATACAGTAGAGTGGGAAGAGCAGATGTCCTGTAGTCAATCAGCTTGCTCTTTTGTATTAGGACTCAGAAAAAGAAGACCTGGTTGCAACTCGCACAACACAAAGACAAAAAGCTACCGATGCTCAAATAACCACTGATGTGGCCATGAACATAATTAAGACAGTGTTAAGCAAATGGCAGACAATCTACAGTGTGCATTTGCATTTAAATATCTATTTTTGACATTTCCATTCAGCGAGCTGCAGTTCAAGATGAAGCAGCGACATCTATATGTGATCTCAGTGACATTAGAATATTCGACATGAATGAAATCAAAGCCAAACATGACATTTTCAGTACCATGAGTGTACTGTGACACATGATGCTGAGCTGAAACTGCAAAGCAGACACCTGTTTCTGCCTTCCACACCTGCTGAGAGACGCTAACTGTCTGAGCCTACAGCATTTCACAAGACTGTAGTTGATCTGAACAGATTTTGCATTAATTTACATATTAATGAGGAAAAATGAATGAAATGTCTGTCGGGTCTCAAAGTTCATTGAGTGTTAATATTGACATGATAACAAGCATACTGATGTACAAATGTGTGCTAATTAATGCATCAGTCAGCTTAGTAAAAGACTTAATTAGCATGTTTTGTTTGACAGATTATGTGGGACAAAAGGCAGTTCAAGTCTCTTTTGTTTTAAATATGGGTGTCTAATTGGTGTTTGGGCCCTGGGGTGACTGTTGGATGTCATCTGATATTATTATTTCAACACATGCGTTCCTACAGCCTCAAGGTGTTTATGTGTTTTATCTGCTGTTTATGTGTTTTTCTCACGCACGGTTCTTTTTGTAATTGTCTGCTCTGAAACTTGGTGTTATCTGCATTTACTCATTTCAGACTGGTCAGCCGTTTGAACTCATTTGATATTTGTCTGAGGGAGACGTTGTTGCAGTGTGAAGCGCTGCTGAGACATTTCTGCCATCTTGTGGTTGCTAATGTTGAGTACAGCAACAGTGTTCCTGGGACCTGCTGTCAGCCTTATTAATACATAGAATTCATTGGGTGAATGCATTATTTATCACACCAAAATGAATGTGCTTTTCTTTCAGTATTGCGGAGTAGGTCAGGGAGGTTTAATGTGTTTTGTCTGTGTACTGAAGCACATGTTACCTCTTCTGGTATGGATATATAGATGACAGATACTTCATTTAAAATGTGCATGTCACGGCCACATTCATTCACATTCTACTACATTTTAGTTTCCCTCCATGTGGTTTTCAGACAGTATGTGTGAAAAATAATATTTCACATTGCATGGGGGGCACTTGAACTCATTGCTCTGGATCATAAATAGACCCAGTATGTTTCCATATAAACAATTTCCTCAAGGAATTTGGGCTCTTTCTTTGAGCTGTTCACAAAGATTGAGGTCTATTGTCACACAACAGCAGTGCTATATGGCAACACAAATGTTTGGCTTTGGGGTATAATTAGGTGTTGTAGAGAAATCAAGGAGTACATTTTTGTACTGACGAGCTTGGAGTAAGCCTCCAGGGAATGTTTGAAATGTCCCTAAATTGCCCAGAGTACGACACAGGTGTCTGGATATTGACACATTTCCTCTAAATAGCTTTGGTCATATTCAGTTGTCTGTTGAGCTGTATGCAACAAATACCAGTACTGTATAATGGAAGACACAGTATTACATTGGGGAATCTGTCAGGAAATACATAATGGAAAGTACACAATCATCTAATTAATTACTTAATTCAGGAATATTTGAGGGAAATTAGTTTCGTTTCATGTCATTTATTTAGTTTAATGTTCTGCCAAGCGACACACTACACTCCAGGCCCCTAGGTGGCGGTAATACGCCTATAAGATAGTTTGCAGGTGAGCTCAAAACTCGAAGAAGAACGAAGAAGAAGTAGTTGTTAAATTTAAACTGGGCTAAACAGCGATCCCAGTTAAACGCAGTATCTGTGTTACTAATTATTGGTAACTCACTTAGTCACTAATGTCATATCCGCTAGCAGTAACAAGCACACAGGTAAAGTGGCCACGAAGCCTTTTTAGCTCCAGAAGCTAGCGCAGCTCTAAAGTTCAAAATGCTAACTTGGGAGCAGATATATTGAAGTATTGTCTGAATTCAGCTAACGCTACGCCGAATCTAGCTAGTTCCTGTCATTTCTGGTCATTTGCAGAGCTTGACGACAACTTCATTCAACATGTGTCATTTGTTATTATTTTAATGAAAGGTCTCGCTTGGTTGGCTCCTTTTACCAAAATAACCTCAACATTTCTAACATATGTTTTTTTCCAATTTGTTGTTGTTAACAGCTCAGCAGGTTTAAATTGACGGATTCAGTTATTGCCAGGAAAGACGTAGCTGTATCGGATCTGCCTATAGATCTGAACACTATTGTTTTATCTCCTGCAGGGGGGCGTAACGATGGAAGAGGTGAGTCAACCTAAACAAAATAATGCTCATCCGAGACTGTAGAGGCTTGTGTGTGGAGTGGGTGGGTGTCGGACAGATGATGGGGGAGTGGATCGGCTTTCATTCATTGTTGTGGTGCAGAGGTGGCAACTGCAGGAACTGCAGAAACCTAATCACCAGTGGGCTTTCACCAGAGGCATCTCATTCTACAAAGGCACTCAAGTCCTGCAATGATTAGAGTTATACTCTTCAGGTGCTACGTTTGTGCTGAGAGGAGGACTTTTAAGAATGGACACTAGGACAGCTACTTTTTTACAATCAAGAAATAAGACATATGTTTATCTGTGGACGTACAGGCAGTTTCAGGTAGTGCTCAGATTTCTTCAGCAGCTTCGTGTTGCTGTGTGATGTGTCTTTCCTCCCTGTGCTTTCCTCTTTTGACTTCAGTCCTGTCTGTATTGCAGCAGGAGCAGGTAGAATGGGATGACGTGAACAAACTTCTGCAGCATCATGGTTTTAAGCCAGTGCATTTTGCAGATCCTGGAGAGAACAAGAACCTTTCGGGTAAGAGTCGCTGGTTCCAGTTTCTTGTCAAAATGAAAGCAACTTGTCATGGTGAAATTCCAGTTTTAAGTAGGACTTGGAAACGACTGTAAATGCTCACATGTGTCCCTAGATTTGGTTCTACTGGACAAGAAGTCAGCTGGTGAGATTAGGATGACTTTGAGGACGATGCTGACAGACTCGGAAAGAAGACAGGCCCTCATCCAGGAGCTCATCAAGTCCAATAACCAACTTAAGTAAGTCAAACAATGGAGCTGTCAGTCATTCCCTTTTGAAATTTAGACATTTGTGACTAAAGTGTATTAGTCACAGCAATCTTTTGCCCAAATATGCAACATATGTGGTGTAAATGGTAAATAGAGTAGTAAAAATATGGTTTTTAGAGGGTTTTGAGCTCTAACCACTAAGAAAATATCAGTGTAAAGTAGACTCGTGTCATCTTCCAACAATGGAAATTCGTACATGCCTGCAGTGTGTATTACTGTGGGTGTTATACGTCCGTATCTGTTTAATAATGCATCTGCTGTGTGTGTCGACCACCTGTCCCCCTGTCATCTAATCTGATCAGCATCAGATGAGTATCAGCGAGATGACTGGGCTTCTGCCATCAGGCCCCCTCTAGGCTCTGGAATTCCCTGTCTGAGGGGATCAGGCCCCCCAGTGCATTACACTATGAAGACTATGAATCTTTTCCACGTGTGTCTTTAGAGAGGAGGCTCATGAGCAAATGAAACAAGCGGCTCAGAAGTCTCAGAGGGCCACAGAGCTGGAGGGGCTGCTGGACGAGGTGAAGACCAGACTCCAGGACCTGGAGGACCGCTACCTGGGCAAGGCTGTCCAACAGCACAGCCACACACAACAACTGCAGCAGGAAAAACAAGAAGCACAGGTGCGTCAGCAGACTTTCACAGCAAGCCACGACAGGCTGAGACTTGTTGCACATAATTTTTGATCTTGCAAAGCTTTTTAAAAATGAGAATATTGTCTATCACCAGCTTCAGTCAAGAAATATCATTTTCTGAGAGAGAAAAAAAATCTCTTGTAGAAACTGTGTCAGGTTCTGGAGCAGAAGCTGTCCAAACAGAGGGAGGAAGCAGCTCAGCTTCAGAGGAAGCTCTACTTTACCATCAAAGAGGAAGAACGACGAGTGGCTCGACAGAGTCAGACCTTCCAGCACATCTGCAACAAAGTCAGCCAGCAGAGCTCCCCTGCAGACCAGCAGTAAGAACATAATATTCTCTTTGACAAAGAAATCGTATCTGAAGGTTCACTTGCAAGCTTTTTCCCACAGCTTTCAACTGCATCGTGTGGACTTTCTCAATCAGAAAATGCTGTGTGGTGAGTTGAATTCTCTCCTGGTTCTCATGTCTGCAGGGTGTTGGATGTGATTGACTTCTATGAGAGTAAAATGGCTCATGTGCTGGACGAGCTCAGGTAACGAATGCCTCCAAAAATTCAGTATCAAGTATCATTTGGCAGGCACAAAATAAAGTTCAAGAAAAGGCTGTGTTGGTGTTGTCTTTCATAAAGGATGTAGATCACACCCTGCAATGAGCACTGTTGCCTCCACTTGTACTAAGCTGTTCATTCTGACCCCAGATCTGCCAGAGGAGAACCAGAAGGATCTCAGGTGGCTCATCAGACAAGAATCAAGAAAGCATCCAGCAATGTTACTCCATCATTCAAAACCATTCTCAAGGTAACCAGACAAACATTCATTCATTTTCACGTTGTTCTTTCCCCGTGTCATCATGTAATACACTTGCATTTCTTTCAAGGCGTACCAGGACCAGCAAAAGGCGAGCAAAAGTCAGATCGCGGAGCTAAAGAGGGAGATTGAGCGCCTGAAGCAAGAGCTGGAGTCGAGGTGTGTGTTGATCCAGCATGAAACAAATGCACGCTCTGTCTTATGAATATTCACGCTGACTGTGTTCCCCCGTGCAGGCCGACGCTCAAAGAAGTGAAGTTCTATAAACACAAACTCCGCCGCATAGAGGGGGCCAACAAAAGCAGTCACACAAGGTCAGAACGGTCGTGAGAATAAAGGATTCTGCGCTGCTCTCTGAATCTTTGTGCATTTTTGGGTCCAAGTTAAAAGACAATCATTCACTGTTTTAAAAAAGCAAATTAGGCGGTGTCTGGTTTTGTCGTCATTTGCCGAGCAGCATCTTTGTTTTAACTTTGCATAAGCGCAGTGGATGGGTGCATCTGTCATCTGGGCCAAACTTTGGAGTTTGAGCATCCAGGTATTGATCTAATCTGATCTGCAGAGTGACGAAAGAAGACAACATGACTGAGATCAGTGAGAACATCAGTGACCAAACCAGGGAAGCCAGTCTGTGTGCCCACTACAACCACGTAAGCACATTGTTTGATTCCACGAGATTTCCTGTCTTCTTCTGTCCAGAGTCCAGTCCTTGTCGTTTGCTAAAATCTACCTCAACCAAACATAACGAACAGGACTTTTCTTCTCCTGAATTCCAGCTGTTGAGTCAAATCAGTGCCATTGTGACGAATCCCAAAACCCCGTTTCGACTGCACAGGCAGAATCCCTCCTCTGTTGGTTCGGAGCGGGCTGAGTTTCACTCCCTCCTCCCCACACTGGAGATTTGGGCTCAGCAGCTCCACCTGCTACAGGTAAACACCACCTATCTGCAGGCTTTAGTGGTATTTACTCCTTTAACCGATTAAAATTCTTCCATTTGTATGTTGGTAGGATTTGCAAAGGGGATTAAATAAATTGACTGCCAGACTGATGCCCTGGCAGCCATCTGATGGCGGCCACGATGGTGCAGAAGCAGTGAAGGTGGAGGACATGATGTTGCTGGTGGACACCATGCTGGAAAACACCTCGACTGACGACAAGGTAGAAGACTTGTTTACTTTTCTACTTATGGTGTAAAACACACTCCATGGTGCATTGATTGACAGATCAGAGGCTGCCAGAGTATCTGACTGATGTGGGACAGGGTCAACTCCAGTGACACTTATTTATAAGTGTGTGTTCTGTGGTGGTGTAGGTGCTCAGGAGTCCCACTCGATACACTCTGGCCTCCATCGTGTCCCACTTCCAGAAGCTGTTTGACGTGACCTCCCTCAGCGGCGTGTACCCACGTATGAACGAGGTCTACACCAGGCTGGGAGAGATGACCAACACCATGAGGAACCTCCGCGATGTTCTGGAGCTAGGTACGCTTCTGCTCGAATCCAAGCTTCATGTGTTGTTTTGTCAGTTTTGGATGTTTGTACGGTAGAAATGAAATGACAATGGAGAAAAATTGTGATGTTTGTGGTTTTGTGTCAGACAGCAGGGTTCCTCCTTCTGAGGTGGTGAACCAGGTGGCCAGACTGGTTTCCTCCACCGAACACACTGCTGGACTGCATAATCTGCTGGGAGATGCTGAAATTGACAGGTGCTCACATACAGAACACACACACACTGTTTGGAATGTGAGACAGCACCAGCTCAAGAGCAGCTTTACTGCAGGGTGACAGGGACCAAACGTGCTCCTTGAAGTGGTTTTATTTTTTTACTCTGCAGTATCATTGTCAAAGTGAGGCAGCACGAGGAGTTCTTCCCTGCTTTCCATGCGCTCATCGTGGACATTTTACAGACTCTTGGTATGTAAGACACAATACACACACCGAGCAGCTGGACCTTTCTGCTTGTTTGACTTGACTGATTGGAGTTTCAGCAGATCTTTAACAGAGCACCACATACGACAAATATACATACATTAAAAAAAAGACCTAGATGTCTGACTGAGGCTGATTATCAGGATTTGGGAGTCAAAAAATACAAATTATAAATCAGATTGATTGTAGCACTGGTTCAGCCTGAGGGTAGCCCGACCAGGAGCAGGTTCATCTGGAGGGATCAGTTTCCATATTTATTAAACCGCCTTCATGAAACAAAATGTACTGAGAATTAATGTGTGTGTGTGTGTGTTTCAGGTGTGAGTCACCTGGATGACATCCTTCCAGCTCTGAAGTCTTTGAAACAAACAGCTCAATGACACGTTGCTTTGACTGAACTTTGTTTTGAGTGCTGCGTTTTATTCAGTGTCATGACTGTGGAGTGATTTTTGTTTTTAACAAAAACGGAGTATTTCTTTGGTGGACAGTAGTTCTAAAGATGATTTGGTACAGGAAGGCATGCTGATTATCCAGACTAACCACGACATTGTCTGTGAAAGAATGCATTGCTTTGTTTAAAGCTCCAATGTGGAAGATTTAGGGGGTTCTGTTCATGACCTCAGAATGAGACCCTCACCGTAAAATGAAAAAGCTGGTCCTCCAGAGGGCGCCATCGGGGAGGGTGAGGCACAGGGTCTTCTGTTGTTCGCAATCTGCAACCATATGCCACTAAATCCCGCTGCTCAGTGTATGCTTTGTAAACTGGGTGAAGCAGCCCTTTACATTGCCTTCTGAAGTCACTTGCAGATCGCCTTTTGTGGCAGTAGATGGAAGCATACTCCTGGTTAATAAACATGGCTGGATTCTGCCTGCACTGCGATTTTTGACTGTGTCCCACCTGTAAGCAGCTTCGACTGGCAACCATTTTTATGGCAAAAAATAGTGAATGCTTTGCTTTTATCCTCTGACTGTCTTCTTATTTAGCATTAATTTTGGGAAAATTCATATATTTTTTTAAAACCCATTATTAAGAAACTTCTTTTCAGCAGTTACAGAATGTCGTTTTTTTCCATTATCTATTTATTTTTTTCATAATGGCGCTTCAGCTGAGCTCATTCCGATCAAAGCAGCAGCCAATCAGGCTCGTCCCAGTTGTTTGTTTTGACTGACAGGTGAAGATGAAAAGTGGCTTTATGAAATACAATAATCATAAATAATTATTCAGCTACACTGAAATAAAACTGACCAATAATCAATAATATATAATAATATTTACCGTGGAAAGCTGTGTGCGTGGCGCTTCACAGTAAGTCCCAGTGATTCACCTTAAGAAGACTTAATCTCTTACACAACCCATGAAACTCACATAATTCTGTATTATTTGGAATACTTCACATGATCTGACTCATCCTTTCGCTTTAAGTGAAATAACAGCAACACATGTTTTCCGCTCAACCTGTACGGTTTTGATCACCTGGCTGACTCAGGCCAGTACTATTCCAGATTTGTCAGTCCGTCTTATGCAACACAGCAACCAGTTCGTGGTTTTCCATAACAAGCTGTAGATATATGATTCACTAAAAGTGGATCAATAACCCAAGACAATCATTTTTCCTGAACTCTTAATAATATATACACGTCCAGTCTTGGTTGATTTACTCGAGCAGCAACGCTCAGCTCACAAACAGGTGGCATCAGTGCAAAGCTGGTAACGCCATTGCCAGTGAGGACCACATTATGAAGGGACTAAACATACAAAAATCTGAATGTGTGTCAAACACAATTATGTTCAAAAGTGTAGAAATAATAAAATATTTTAAAGTATATAAAAAGTGTAAAGTGTATAAGAACTTACGTTGGGGACCATTCAACCTCCCCACAGACTAAATGGTACGGCCCGAAAGTGTCAGTTTCCTGCACTCGGTTGCTAGGAGGCGGAGAACGCCTGACAGCTAGAAATAAAACGCAGGGAAAAGCTCTGCCTCTCACTTGTCCCCACTGAGCATCGTTAACGCTTCTATTTCACTCGTTTCTGTGCCGAAGGATAAGTCGGTGGATACTTAGCTCTGGGACGGTAAGGCTGGAAAGCATGTTTACATGTTCTGCTTCTTCAACCGTTATTCCATCGCTGGAGGTAGAGCACGATACTATAACAAGTTGTCGTATTGATGTTGACGATGGCCACCGACTGCAGTCAAGACGCAATTTTGGATTTTCTGAAGGAGAAAGGGGGCAAAGTGGCAAACACGGATTTAATTGAGCACTTTAAGCCCGTATTCCCCGAGGAGCCAGGCAAGAAGGCGACTGTCCGTAACAGGTTTAAAAACTACGTTGACAACATTGCTTTTGTAAAAACTGAGTGTGGAGTTAAGTATGTCTGCCTGAAGAAGAAGTTTCGCGGTGCTCTGAAAGAGCAGCGTGTCGGAAACGAGACAAATGGGACAGAAACACAAGTTTTAAGTGAAAAGAAAGCCCCAGGTTCAGACTGCAGTCAGGTTCGCGGTGATGACGCAGGGGAGGATCCAGCCCAGCCTCGTGCCGCCCGCGCTGAGGTGCAACAACAGACACCTGGCTCAGGTTACGGAAATGACAGCCAGGTGAAGGTTCTGCGCGATTTCTCCTCTACAACCATTTTCCTGGACGACGAAACTAAGTGTCACGAGTTTGTTTGTTTAGTGGAGGAGGTGGACAGCAGCTCAGGTGAGATGGGAAACAGAGGGAGCTTTCGAAGAGAGAGGAGGGAGTCCAAGAAGGAGCAGGTGGCGAAAGCGCCTGACATACCAGAAATTGCAGTGATTGAAGCTTCGCCTCTCCCTGCAGAGGGAAGTGCGTTCACCTTGCCTGGGCCTGTACAAACTGGTACTGCAGGACAGACAGACGCTGCTGCACTCAGTCCCAGAGACAGACAGGTTGAGACTCAGTGTCTTTCACTGGAAGGCCAGAAGGAAGCAGAGCAGATTCATGTGGTGACCCGGCGGCGAAACTCAACAGGATCCCTGCCTGGACCCAGACAGCTGCAGCCAGACAAAGAGGAGGATGAAGGACTGCTGGACACACATAGTTTGTCTGGGAGTGAAGGGAACAGCTCCCCGAAAGGCAGCCGCAAACACTTCATCGAGGTCATGATGAACAGTTCCCCCCAGGTCAGGCGTAGCATAGTGTTACGCAACTCATTTTGCCTGTCTTCCAAGAGTGATGGGGACTCAGTGTCATTGGTGTCCTCCAACCTGGAAGACGACAGGGCCTCCGTCACTCTGGACCCGCTGGAACATGAGTGGATGATGTGTGCTTCAGATGGGGAGTGGGCCAGTTTGTACCGCCTCCTCACCACAGAGCCCAGCCTCATCCTGAGGAAAGATTTCGTCAGCGGTTTCACCTGCCTGCACTGGGCAGCCAAGCATGGCAAGCCTGAGCTGTTAGCATTGATTATCAACTTTGCCAAACAGCACAATGTTGCTATCAGCGTTGATGTTCGATCCAACACCGGCTACACACCGCTGCACATAGCTGCCATGCATAACCACATGGAGGTGGTGAAGCTCCTGGTGGGTGCCTACAATGCAGATGTTGAGATCAGAGACTACAGCGGGAGGAAGGCCTGCCAGTACCTCACTGACAATGTGAGCGTGGACATACGGGACATCATAGGAGCATACGAGCATTCAGGCTCAGACAAGACAGACCACAAGGACAGAGGTCGCTGGAGGTTCTCCAAAGTCCTCCAGTCTAACCTGAAGCCCCTCAGGCTCCTCAGTCCCAGTGACAGTGACTCTGTGGACAGAGAGTATCTACCCAGAGAGAAACCCGTCAGGAGGAAGTCGTCATTCAGCAGGATGAAGCCCAAACTCGAGAGGCTCCGCTTGAGGACGTCGCAGATCGTCCACAGCACGTCGTTCCGTGACACAGAGGAGCTGGAGGGGTCTATCAGAGGTTCCATTAAGCCCAGACCCAAGACACATTTCTTTGGGTGAGATCAATACTTCCACAGGACAGGAAGCAGTTTAAGGATGTCGACAGTTGAAACACAGAAATGTAGCAGAAGATTTTTACATATTCATATAAAGTTGTGGGATCAAATATTCATATTCGTCCAATCAGATGTAGACATAGTTCCTACTCCTGGAGCGGTTAAAAGGGGAAAAATTACTGTTACTCTCGTCAGTCACTCTGTATTGAAAAATGGTAAAGATACGCAGTCTGAGCCTCAGTAGCATCAGTGATATCTATGTCAGATAGCTAGATTAGGATCATTGATCATTACCTTCTCTAACAGGGTTCCTTAAATGTTTAAGATAGATGTTAATTAGTCTGAAATTGCTGCTCATGCAGCTCAAGTTAGTCACAGTTTTCAAGTGTAAAGAGCATGAAATCGACTTTATATTTAAAGCAGAATAACAATCTTTGATAATTTCAAGGATAAGGCTGCTGTTATTCTGCAGGGGATAAGATATATCAGGCTTCAGTTGCAGACACAGTACTTATTATGGGAATTGCTGGTTTGGCTCTGCATATGGGATTTACATATATATATCACCAGCACATCACACAACGTTAAATGAATGAAATGTGATTAAGCAGCACTGGATGTTTAGTCAAAAGTTTCCTCTTTTTATTTAGTTTTGTTTATGCTCTGAATGACTTTTCACCACAGAAACAACAGCATAAGAACTTTCTGGTGATCTACTGTATATGACTCACTTTTCACTCCAGATCTACAAAAAATGCACACGGAGTTACATTATTTATCAGTTTGGTGACGGCTGGTGACACTCTTTGTGATGTGACTGCAGGTCAGCCCGCTTCTCTTTATCCAGACACAGCTGACACTCAAGCCTCTTGACCTTCAGACTCTAATCTTGGCTCCTGCAGGCAGATTTCTATGTCACAAGGTTGTAGTTTGAGGCCAGGCCAGAAGCAACGCGAGAAGTTCTGGTCTTGGGTAATTTTACTTTTCAGACTTTCCAGGACCAGAATGTCAGTGTGGTGACTCAGGCCACCAACACTGGAGGGTGAAAAAGCCATCTGGACAGGGCTAAATCCAAGAAAGTGGAGGCTTTGGTGAAGTCTGTGCACAGCACTGAATTTTACATGTGGTTTACTTAACTTATGCTTTTTAATATATGCATTTTATGGGAGCCACACTGGAAAATAACATCACTGGATCAGCAGAAAACAACAGTGTGACGCAGCAGGATTATGAATCACACATGATGCATGAACAGATTCATCTAATGCACAACACGCTGCTTCGTTTCAGAACTTGACTGACTGTACAAGCTTTGCGTATCAAGCTGTGTTAACGTTCTTAATGAGAGGCCTGTGGAGATGAAGGTTGACTGCTTACATTTCTTCATCAGTTTTACATTTTCTTGATGTCATATATATCCAGTGTTGGTTTGGAAGGGCCGGCTGGTTTGTCAATCATGCAGAAAGCGGAAATTTCACTGTGGATCATCTCCCTTTTTTCAAATCTGACCAGTGTTTCCATTTGGGGAATGCCAGACTGTCTCTCTGTTATTATGGTAACCAGTCCATTTGCTGCGTGACCACAAGTTCAAACCTCTCAACGTTTTCAGTGTTTTAGTCGTAGCAGAATCTTTTTTTATCTAAGATTTTCTTTAACTGAATGGCACTTTCAGTCTTTTTTATTACATCTTTGCACATTTTAATAAAAACACCTCCTAGATTTTTATTCGCACATTATAATGTGACATATACCTTTACTTTTACAGCTCAAAGATTAGTAAATATTTTTTGGGTTACTTGTACTTGGGTCATTTTATTGATGTGTGTGATGTTTTTACTCTGATCAAATAAATAATACTGACAACTTGTATAAAGGACTGTGTCTGATTTGACTCTTTGTGCGTGCAAGGCAAGAATGAACTTTTCCCACCCAAGAAAATGAATAGTTTCAGTTCCCACTGCTATAATCTGTCTACCCCACATGGCCAAAAGTATATGGACAACTAACTGTTCCTGCCATGTGTGACAGCCAGTCAGCCACAAGAGCAGCGGCAGTTTGATCAACTGGCGACCCACAGTTGAACTCTGTAATATAAAGACGGTTACACAATGAAATTTGATGTGGTCCTCACTCAATATGTGAGTTCACCCACTACGTGGTACCATGGCCGAGTGATCGTCTGGACCTCTCCTCCTGCCGTCATTGTGACACAGAGGTGGATCAGACAGATTGGAGTCCTCACAGGGATCAGGAGCTGCACATAAGAGCAGATTGTGCTGAATTAATGCTTTCCATTGTTTTCGCAAATTCACTCAAAAAAGTGAACTAGGGGTGTTGTGCACTTTATGTCAATTATTTATTTTCATTTTACCTAGATAAGTTTTTCTAATAAAGTTGATATAATTGTGTCTCATGTTATCTGTATAAAATCGTAATGTGCTACTCAAACACAAACGATTTACATTAAGCGAATTAGCGCTGAAATACCGCTCGCATCCAGAAGGTGGCAGTAATGCAGCGTCAGCGGCCGTGAATGACTGACGAAGAAGAAAAACACGCAGCCATACACCCGGCCCGCTCTTTTCAGTCTTGGAGACTTGGTCGCACTGCTTTCGAGTTGGAATAGGTAAGAGACATATATTTGTCACCAGGAATTGTGTGTTGCAGTGTTTGTTTACACAAGATGGAATTTTCTGTTTGTGATTCAAGCCGTGTCATGCAGTTGGCGTGACAGGGCAGTTGTAGTGAGCAGGACGGTCCGGACATGCTAGCTTGGTCGTAGGTAACATTACTGCGTGACCTCAGTGGTATTTAATCCTGGCGGTACTTGCACTGTTGTTTTATTCTTGCTGGGTAGCAGTGTCTTGAACGGCTAATATCGAAACGGTTGTTTCGGCGAGGTAACGAGTGGCCTTATTGTTGGCACCGGAGCATTGAGTATTGACTGGTAGGCGGAGGCTTCATAGAGTCGCGTGGCTGTTAGCAAAATAAAAAGTTCAGTTTGCATCTTTTTCCGCCCAGTGAATTTTCATTATGTTCCTTGCTGTATACAGATATCAGTAAATAACTTGAAAAATTGCCATTTTTTGTTTCACGTTTCAAACAACAACATTTGTAATGTTTACCCTATGATGAGCTTAAAATTAAGGGGCTTTAGGTGTGTCCTATATTTCTTTTTTTTTTTTCTTTTTTTTTTTAAATGGTGATAATATTGGTCATTTTTATAGCAAGAATGGGGGAGAGGGAAATAAAAGAATAATAATAATAATCGTAATAATAATAGTAAGTTTAATAATCATAGTGAATCAAGAAATAACAGCAATCCACAAGCAATAAGAAAGCAACAGTAATAATAATAATAGTAGTAGTAATAATAACAACAACAGCAATAATAATAATAATAATAATCCTCATCATCATCCTCATTTTATACAGATAACATGAGACACAATCATCATCATGATAATAATAATTCGGAGAGGAGGTAACAAAGTAGCGACAGTGAGAAAAATGGATGCTGATAATACTAACAATGTCACTAAATAGATCGTTGATAACAGATACTGCAATGGTGTTCATGTGATGTGTATGTATATGTGCGTTTGCATGTGTGTGTCCGTGCGTGTCTGTGCGCGTGTGAAGAATCGGTGGGACAATCCCCCGTATTTGTCACACAATTACATACATGCAATGACACGCCATGCAAATTGGTGAAACTTGTCCTCCACCTTTAACCCATCCTGGTTGCTTTCCTCCGCAGCAGACCAGGAGCGGTGGGCTGCCATCCGACTGACGCCCGGAGACCCAATCTCTTTCGTCACCACTGATGGAGGATACCCCAGGTGAACACGGGGAGAACTCAGAAAGCAGGCACTGAGCAGCAGGCTCAGACTGAAGGCATGGTGGAGGACACGCCACCAGCGCCAACACCAGTGCCCACAGCGGGATTTGAACCCAGACCTTCTAGCTGTGAGGCGACAGTATTACCACTTGTTTCACCGTGCCACACCGTGTGTGTTTTGTTTGTGTGTGTGTGTGTTTGTATGTGACTGTATGCATCTGTGATCGTATGGCATTGATGGTGTCAGCAGGAGTTAGGAGAGCAAGAGGGGGGAAGCAAGTTAAGGAAAAGTAAATAATTGGAGGAGCAAACACGAATGAGGTTGCAGTCGAGTGAGATTGTCAGGGATTTGTGTTGGTAAATTTTCTGATAAAAGCTACCCAAGTTTTATTGAAGCAGGGTGTGGTATGATTGAGCAAGGCCGACATTTTTTCCAGTGACAATTGATCTGTTAGTAAGTTCTTCCAATGGGTGAGGTTTAATTGATCTCTTGTTTTCCAATTTAGGAGGATTGTTTTCTTGGCGACAGCCAGGGCTGTGAACAAAGTGGTTTTATTATGATTGTGTAATTGTACAGCTGACATGTCTCCTAAAATGCAGACTTGTGGGGTTAAAGATTAAAGGTGTGTCCTATATTTCAAGTGTGGCACATTCAGTTAATGCACAAGCCTAACGATGAAGTGCTCTTTATCTAAGCAGCTGTTAAGTCTTTAAATTAAATGCTTTTCAAAATTTGGATTAATTATTAACAACTGTGATATGGCATTATTTTCTATTTAAGAGCAGAGTCCAGTCAATGACCAGTACCTGTTTTTCAGGTTGAGGCATCCAAGTTCCTTGTGGAACTTGACCAACACACTACCCAGCTCATCCAACGGTTCAAGAAAAGAGGATCTGCAGGGAGCAAAATTAGCACAACTTTGGCTCCAATCACACAGGTATGTTTTTCTATTTGTAGAAAATAGATTAAATGCACTGACATCAAGACCTTGATTGACAGTGGAACCACTGATAATGTCCGTATGAAGAGGATTTGATCATTGTGCCTTCAAAGTGGCTCCAGACTTAAATTTTGCAAGAGAGATGCTTGTTACTCTTATGTGGTGCCAATGTGTGGTTAGCTATATTCTTGATACTATTATTTGGTGCAAAGAAAGGTTCATGTTTGACACGTGTGGACCAAGAGGCACCAACATGTTCACTTAATATCTGACGTGTTCATCAATGAAAGATAATAACAAATGTTTGGATCTACCAGATTAATTTGTGTGGGACCTGTTGACAAATTAGGATTGAGTCAACCCAATTAGAAAAAAATAAATTCAAACCTTAATATTTCATTAACATTGCATATCACTTGTGAAGCTGGGCGGCATAATTGGAGTAAAGTTTTTGGCAGATTAATCCGCCAGAAGCAGTGAATTTCTTCTTTAAGGGTATGTTTCCAAAGAGATGCCTGGTTTGACTTTTTAGCCAAAAAGGATAGAGATGTCTCCTCATGAGTGTTTGCCTGTCAGACTTGATGCATCTATCTGCTCTCAGGATTAGCAGAATACCATTTTCCTGTCGAGGGAGGCTGCCTTGAAATATCTGCGAGCTCACTTTAGAAAGAATAGCACAAATCAAGGAAATATATGTGTGTGTGTGTGTACAGTCGCACATTATTTTGATGTAATCCATGATTTTGTGTATCCTGTATTCAATACTGTGGAAGAAGTGTCTTATGCACCTCATGCAGTGTCAGTGCAGATGAGATGTATGAACATAGCGTGTTCACATTTGATGCAAACACTCCCATACAGCTCAGTTTAGACTGCTGCCATCATGCCGCCGCTTTAACTTAATCACGGCATTTCACCGTCCTGCGACAAAGAACAACAGCTCATAGTCTTTTCAAGCCGTAGGATCACTCAAATCTGTAGGAGCTACAGCCGATAATGATAGCTGCTCCCATCTCAGTGGAGGGCTTCTGTTAATGCTGGATAGTTAGGTGATGGAGGCTAATTAGTGCAGTCGCAGGAAGAAAATATCTGATCAAATGAAATATTACTGAAGTAAGTAGTATGTAGTAACAGACAAAGTTAATACAAACACGATAAAAAATAACATTAAATGATAAGTCGGACGGCTCAGACACTCAAAGGCAATTTGTTTATTGGTGATTAACATATTCTTGCCGTCGGTGAAGCATCTTTCTCAATCTGCCGGCGTGACATATATTATAAAGTAATACACAACTGAAGAAGGCATCATTCACAGTGATCACGGTAAACCATTTGTGTGCAATATACAATCAATAAATTGAACATTTAATTGGAATGAATTGAAATGAATGCAGTAGAGAGAGGTGGCATATCAGTAACAGGCCAGAGGACATTAGAGACACCATGCCTCTTTTTATGTTAGCAGAAAAGTAAGACAACACCTTCAACCTGGACAACATGCTCAGTAACACTGAGAGCTTCGATAAATAACACAGTAACTGCTGCACATGGAGGACAGGTGTCTGGTTGAGGACTTTGAGAAGTCTCTTCAGATCTTTTTGGCCAATCAGGCAGATGGGGCTGTTTGATTAGACCTTTGCTGATTGGACACCTGCATGTTAAATCAAACTAATTCACAACTGATCATTAATTAAACAGAACAGAAATCACATGCTGCGTCTTAGTAGGTGTCCATTACTGCTTTCCTCAAATTTGGAGATGAGATGGGACACATCTGGAGTCATGTTGTCTTGATCAGCAGACAGGGGACACTGTACATTCAACTATACCAACCAATTAAAACTTATAATGTGGCAGCTGGCAGTAGTTCAGTAAGGGAACGCATAATTATACTTCCTGGTGGTTCAAAACACTCATAATACAAATGATTTCAGTGTATTTCACAGATTCAAACTACCATTGAATCACAATACTTAAATAGTTAATAATAGTACTTAAATCGTTTTTCTGTCAACTAAAGCTAGAGCTGTTAGTGTGAGGAAGCTCTTTGATTTCTCATATAATTTCTCTTAATCTGCATGTAAGTGTGGATTCATAATATATATGTTAGAATGGATTTACATTAAGGCTGCATCCTATCCTAAACAGTAAATTTTGTGGTATCCAATGGGAAAATCTACCAAAAACCTGATGTTATTTATTTATTTTTGACATAGAAATAAATTCTTAAAAACATGCTGAGAACTTATTTCCGTAATATGAATATTTTTCCAGAAACAAACAAAGTTCAGGTGAAAAATCTGGATTTTTTTTTTTTTTTTTTAACATTGAATCCTGATTCTAAACAATTCACATTCTCACATGACATCACATTTATTGAAACATACATGGAGGCTGTGCAAAAATATATGTTTTAAAAGTCATCTGTAGGCTTAAACTTGCACGTTTAAGGCACTTCGGTTGCTCCTGTGATCAGATTGTCTGTGATTATTCAACACAACAAAGCTGCTCGACTAGGAAGAACACACCACTAAAGTCTGGCTCAGTGTCGATAAAGACAATAAGTGCATTTGGCAGATGGAGAACTTGATGTTTCGCTCTGTAGCCGACTTGTTCAAGAACAACAAAACATACAGATGAGACTTAATTGTGCACGGGACAGAAGGAGAACCATGTCCATAAAGAGTAGCTAACAGTTTCCATTGTATACACAGTTTGACACTTAATGTACGCCACAGAATTTGCTTTTAGCACAGCGATAGATTAAAATTCTAGATATTTAAATGCTGGGACAGTATAAAGTGAGGCACTAAGCTCTGGATAGCATCTCTCAGATGACTGATGTGGGTCACATCAGGTTGCCTTGGGCTTCCTAAAGGCCCACAAGCTCACAGCTCTTCTTCCAGAGCTTGGCTTGGAGCTCGGAGTCGTAGGAAATGTCGGAGGACTGCCTCTTCTCGCCGTTGTACAGGTAACAGCCCCCGACCCCCTCCATCTCCGAAGCAGCTGCAGCATAGATGGAAATGGATGCTCCCTCTGCTGGAGTCTGAGAAGGAGATGCGTGAAGAAAAAAAACATCAACAGTTCGAGTTTAAAGAAAAGGTGTCCGAATAAGTTCAGCTCCTCAAAATTCTGAGTCTCATCAGGCAGTTTTTATGTCTGAACTTTTGTGTTTGAACTTGTTGTCAGTCTGCCTGCACTGCTGCGACTGCGGCTCAGGAGACAGAGCGGATAGTCCACTAATCAGGTCAGTGGTTCGATCCCTGGGCTCTTGGACAAGATACCGAAGCTCAGATTGCTGCTGGCAGCTGTGCCATCAGTGTGTGCGTGAATGGTGGAATACAGCATGAGTTGTGAAGTTCTTTGAGAAATCGGTAGACTAGACTTTAGAAAAGTCAAGATATCACCAAACACGAGGATAGACACTGTAAACAGATGACAACTCGTATTATTAAACACGTACCCTGAACAGTGTCTTGGCCACTGGCTTCTTCAGCAGCTGCGCCAGAGTCCACAGGTTGTCATACAGCGCTGTGTCCACCATGCCGGGGTCCACGGCGTTGACGATCACCGGGAAGCCGCCGGCCGTCAGCTGCTCCTGCAGGTAGTAGGTGAAGAGGACCATAGCCAATTTGCTTTGGGAGTAGGCGCCATGGGAACTGTAGCATATGCTATAGGAAGAGAGAGGGAGGGCCAGTGTGCAGGTTAACTCTGGAGTCATGCTAGCATTGAAATGAGCACAAATTCTCAATGTGGCGTATCACTTTGTCAGCTTCACACCGAGCCATGACTGTCAATTATAGTTCAGAGCTGAGTTGTCAATGTTGGTTTGAAGGCTCACGTCTCCTGAGATGAGGAAAAGCCATGAATCAGATCTCTGTATTCCTCTTTGTGCTGTCTGTGAGTGTTTGTGCCACTGCCTCGTTTCAGGGTTTCCATCGTTCCTCTTACCTCCTGTTTAAGTCTTCCATGTTCATAATTCCTGCATAGTGTGTGGCAGAGGACATGTTGACAATTCTGGAGCAGCAGCCCTGTCTTCCTGCCTTCTTCAGCATATCCAGCAGCAGTTTGGTGAGCAGGAAGTGGCCAAGGTAGTTGAGTACAAAGTGGAACTCAAAGCCGTCCTCTGTTTTCCTTTCAGGAACCAACATAGTTCCAGCTACATGAGAGAAATAACAGAGTACAATGCACATGCAGTCCCTCAGTATACATTGTGTTTAACCAAAATGTAATTTGAGTACAGCCTGTCAGGCATTTACCGAGACAATGAAAGCAGCCTACCATTGTTCACCAGTACATGGAGGGGGAGACCCTTGTCTTTGAACTTCTGCACAAACTGTCGCACGGATTTCAGCGAGGTGAGGTCAACAAACATGAACTCAGCTGTCAACAGAAACACCACGTTAGCACAGACTCCAGAGAGCTCTGTCTGACTGAAGAGAGAAACAGATGTATGATTTCTGACCGGACAGTTTTTAAAGAAGCATATCAGGCACAATTTTTCAGAAATTCATCTGGAATATTTCTGTAATGCAATGCTGATGAGCATCTTATTGACAAGATGGCGCCGCGGATGGCTGCCTCGGTACTTCGCTCTCTAGCACTTTGCGTGTTTTTGTGTTTTTTTGGTGCTTTCTGCAATCCCTCTCTGGCCACTTTCAGTAGAGAGGAACTTCTGAACATTAGAGATACGTCTCCAGATCTTTTTCCACCAGTTTTCACCAACTCGGAGACTTTTACAGAGATTTTGGTCGGAGGCGCAGCTGCTCTCTACGGGATTTGCCGGAGACGCCGACGGGGGAAACGAGGAGGAGCGCTCGTTAAGCTGAGGCAGCGGGGACTACGCACTCCGCTCCCGGCTACACACCTGGCCAACGTCCGCTCCCTGGCAAACAAGATGGATGAATTGCTGCTTCTCAACCAAAATAACGTGGACTTTCGCAGATCCGCCGTCCTGTGTTTCACTGAATCCTGGCTCTGTGATCGCATCCCGGACAGCGCACTACGGCTGCCGGGCTTCCAACTTTTCCGCGCGGACCGTTGCACTGAGCTCTCAGGGAAAACGAAGGGAGGTGGAATCTGCTTCCACATAAACGAAGGTTGGTGTACAGATGTCACAGTGTTGGATAAGTCATGCAGCCCTAACTTAGAGACACTTTTCATAAACTGTAAACCGTTTTATTCGCCGCGGGAGTTCTCCTCGTTTGTTTTGGCCGGTGTTTACATTCCACCCCAAGCTAATGTAACACATGCGCTACAACAGCTTGCTGATCGGATAACGGACATGGAGAAAAAATTCCCGGACTCCCTTATCATCATTCTAGGGGATTTTAACAGTGCAAAACTCACCCAGGATTTACCAAAATATAAGCAGCACATCAAATGTCCCACCAGAGACACTAAAACATTGGACCACTGCTACACAGTCATTAAGGATGCCTACCGCGCTGTCCCCTGTGCAGCTTTAGGACTCTCTGATCACTGTCTGCTTCATCTCATCCCAACCTACAAGCAGAAATTAAAATCTTCTAAGCCTGTGGTTAGGACTGTGAAGAAATGGACAAAGGAGTCTAAGCTGGAGTTACAGGCCTGCTTTGACTGCACTGACTGGAGTGTTTTTGAAGCTGCAACCACAGACATCAGCGAACTCACTGACACTGTGACATCCTACATCAGTTTTTGTGAGGACATGTGTGTACAGACCAAGACATTCTGTACATACAGCAACAACAAACCATGGTTCACTACCAAATTAAGGAAGCTGCGTAAAGCCAAGGAGGAGGCCTACAGGAGTGGGGACCAGGCCCTGTTTAGGCAGGCCAGGAACAAACTGACCAAGGAGATCAGGGTAGCAAAGAGGAGCTACAGTGAGAGGCTACAAAACAACCTCTCAACAAACGACTCTGCAGCGGTTTGGAGAGGCCTGCAACACATCACCAACTACAGGAGACCACACCCCCACCCTGTGGAAAACCCCAGACTGGCAGATGAGCTAAACACCTTCTACTGCCGGTTTGAAAAGGACTCATTCACACCTCACAGCCACACAAAGACCCCACCTGAAATACCCTCCCCCCTGCCCCTGCTCCCCTCACCCTCCCTAACGATCTGCGAAGAGGATGTGTGTCGACTCCTTCAGAGACAAAAGACCAGGAAAGCTCCAGGACCTGATGGAGTGTCCCCCTCCTGTCTGAAAGTCTGTGCTGAGCAGCTGACGCCCATCTTCACCCGGATCTTCAACCAATCCCTGGAGCTGTGTGAAGTGCCCTCCTGCTTCAAACGCTCCACCATCATTCCAGTCCCCAAGAAGCCCTCCGTCACTGGACTAAACGACTACAGGCCTGTCGCCCTGACGTCTGTGGTCATGAAAACATTTGAAAGACTGGTGTTGAGCCACCTGAAGGACATAACAGGCCCCCTGCTGGACCCCATGCAGTTTGCCTACCGGGCAAACAGGTCGGCGGATGATGCAGTCAACATGGGGCTGCAATTCATTCTGAACCACCTCGACTCCCCAGGGACGTATGCAAGGATCCTGTTTGTGGACTTCAGCTCAGCGTTCAACACCATCATCCCTGAACTCCTCCACCAGAAGCTCTCCCAGCTCACAGTGCCCGCCTCCACCTGTCAGTGGATCACCAGCTTCCTGACTGAGAGGCAGCAGCAGGTGAGGCTCGGGAGCATCACATCCAAAACCCGGACCATCAGCACGGGCGCCCCCCAGGGGTGTGTCCTCTCCCCACTGCTCTTCTCCCTCTACACCAACGACTGCACCTCCAGTGATTCTTCTGTGAAACTCCTGAAGTTCGCGGATGACACCACTGTCATTGGTCTGATCCAGGACGGTGACGAGTCTGCTTACAGACGGGAGGTGGAACAGCTGGTCCTGTGGTGTGGTCAGAACCACCTGGAGCTGAACCCGCTCAAAACAGTGGAGATGACGGTGGACTTCAGGAGAAACCCCCCCCACACACACACCCCTTACCATCATGAACAATACGGTGTCTGCTGTGGATTCCTTCAGGTTCCTGGGTTCTACCATCTCCAGAGACCTCAAGTGGACCTACCACATAGACTCTGTAAAGAAGAAGGCCCAGCAGAGGTTATACTTCCTCCGACAACTCAGGAAGTTTAACCTGCCTAAGGAGCTGCTGATCATCTTCTACAATGCCATCATCCAGTCTGTCCTCTGCACTTCCATCACAGTCTGGTTTGGATCAGCCTCCAAACGGGACAGGACTGGTCTACAACGGACAATCCGGGCTGCGGAGAGGATCATCGGCGCGGAGCTGCCCTCTATCCAGGACCTGTACCGGTCCAGGGTCAAGAATCGAGCAGCAAACATCTCTGCAGACCCCTCACATCCGGGACACAAACTCTTTAAACTCCTCCCCTCTGGCAGGCGTTACAGATCACTGTACGCCAAAACCAGCCGGTACAAGGACAGTTTCTTTCCCCAGGCTGTCACTCTGTTGAATGGTTGACTTGTACTACCTCATATCACTTACTACCTCATATCATGCAACTTTGCACATTATCAGACCACTACTGCACTACTGCACTGTTAGTACCTCTCACCAGTTATAGTTTATAGTTCCATAGTCATAGTTATATCTTCTCCACTTAATTCTAGCTTTTTTTTTAGTTTATTTATTTATCTATTTTATTCTATTTTTATTCTATTTTGTAAATTTGTTAATTTGTGTCTTACTGCACATGAGAGTGAGAAAACCGGAGTCAAATTCCTTGTTTTGTTTGCAAACTTGGCCAATAAAGCTGATTCTGATTCTGATTCTGATCTTGCAGACTAGTCCTGTCTGCACTGACTTGTGAGTATAAAGCCAACGACTGCTGATCGGTGCAATCACCTCTTTCAAATTCAAAAACAAATTAATAGATCTTTTTTTGAGCAGTGCTAAAGTACAGTTCTGATATACTGGTACTGGATTAGATACTACTTTAAACTTCTACTCCACCATATTGTATCTCAGAGGGAACTATTCGATGATGATAATACTAGTGCTAATACTAATAATTATTACTTGTCATTATCATTATTTGGTTGAGAAATACTGGACTAAACTAGCTAACTGTGTGTTATGTAGATCAAACAAGCCCCGAGCTATAACAGTATGCTACTTACACATTTATGCATCAGTATTAAGAATCTAAAAATATCTTTTATAATATATTTGAATGATGGATACTTTTACTTTTGATACTGACAGCAATCAGTAACAATATCAATAATAACTGCTAATACTTCTTTACTTTTATGTAAGTAGAATTTTAATTGCAGCATTTCAACTTGTAATGGAGTAGTTTATATGCTTTACTGTATTTACCGGGGTGTCTCTTACCTTGATAAGAGCAGAAAGCAAGAGCAAGAAAGACGTTAAGAAGCTCTGAAGTTCTGAGAAGAACAGCAGAGGTCGTGATTATTCTCGGTGGGTTTGTCACTAAAAAGCGAACCCTTTCACATTACACAGTTAACCACTGCTATTCAGTTCCTCAAAGGATAAAATGGAACTGAAAAAGCATATCATTTCTGATAAATTTTTAATCTGCAATGAATGATCCCTCAGGGATTAAAGCTCTGGAAGCTCTTTAAACTCTCTAAACAGTCGCATTTCTTAGCAGCTGCAGGAATGTCAGTCTTGAGGCACTTGCTCAAGTACTGAGTTAAATCAACTGAAAACACAATTGCAGCATATTCTGCATGACACTAATTGAGATGCCTGACGAGAGGGTTAAACTAGGGTCTGAAGTAAGGCCACTGTAGAGAATGTCGACGTATAGAAACGTGAAAAAGCCTACTGAGAATTCAGTCGATCACTGGTGTAATTAGCGCTGTTCATCACGCACAGTTGGGCTGAAACAAAGAGCTCTTTGAGTGGATATTGTGTGATCCTCTCTCGCTTGTGTTCAGAAGGAAATTCACTTCAATCAGGTTACAAGCAGAACTCAAACATGTTGATTTTCTCTGTCAGCGATGTCTCAGAAGTGTCATGAATTATGGGATAGCGTAGCTCATGCCACATGCTTATGTGGCGTTTTTAGCTCGCCACCTCCACAGTTAATGTTGTCATATTGTAGGTCTTTGTGAATTTCATTGAAGCCAAATAATTGAGTCAAAATGATGTCTTAACTTCTATACATATATTCAAATACAGCAAACTTAAAACCTGTAGTTCATCTATAAATACTGCAGAACAAGCCTTGGTTTGAAGGCTCTTGACATTTTGTGCCAGACTGTTTCATAAAAATGTTTTGTTTTTGGCTAAAAAAAAAAGAAAGTGCAAAAAATGGGATGATGTGACTAAAGAGAGAGATGGAGGCAGACAGATGATTACCTTTCCCTTTGCTGCCGTCGTTTTGAATCATCTTGAGGGCTGCTGCACCTTCTTCTTTCTCGTTCCCAGCTGGAGATGATGGAGATCAGAGAGGCTTGTTGGGCAGATGTCCAGCAGATGTGCCTTTCAGATCAATCCCTCAATTTCTAAGATTATCAAATGCCCCAAAAACAGAACTTTGAAAAGAGGACAGCACAAATTAAAGGCCCCTCTGTTGAGTGTAATAATTAAATTTGGATTTTTCACAATTAACGGTGCATAAACAGTGTCTTCTTTTGACTTCATTTGCATTATTTATTTATGCTAAAAAAAATTAAGAGGAAAATTGCTAATTAAAGCTGGACTTATTATCTGGCTAAAGGCATATGATTGGACAGGAGCCTACCTATGACAACATGCATGCCCAGTTGTACCAGGTGTCTCGCTGTCTCAAAACCCATTCCTCTGGTCCCCCCAGTCACAATGGCAACCCTTCCATTTTGCTTGGGTAAGACTGTGTAGGAGGAGAGAGGGGACCACATGAGAACATGATGCAATCCTTCATTTCCAGTTGTTTTGGAATCAGTATCAATATTTCATTTGTTAAGGGCTAGTATTAAAAGTGGCATCGCAGGCAGCTCACTGATCAGATTCAGACCTTGCAGGGAGGAAGGACTCTTAATGCTTATCTGCAGCAGTTTACGTGTCAGATAAGATGCTGCCACGCAGGATTTAAAGCAAGAGAATGGAAGTCCAACCAGTCCAGGTCACTGTTTTGCAATGAAAAGTGGACCCTTTCAGTTGACTGACATGGACCAAAAACAGAAGGTTAAACTATGTGGACTATGCATGCTATGTTAGGTCTATGCAGGAAGGTCTAATCTGTAAAACAAGAATGAATTAATACAACTGAATCTGTGCAGCAACATTGCAATAAAAATGGAAGGTCTGGACATCAGTCAGGCAACGTGGAAAACAAAATTTTTACTTAAATAAAGCTCCATTACATGATCATTTGGATGTGCTGTTCTGCAGAGCAAGACATGTTTTAAGTTTGCCCGTTGTTAATGCTGAAATATCAATATGCAGTAGGTGTTTTTCATTCCCAATTTATCAAAAACAAAAAAACAAACGAAAAAAGCTGAATCATTGAGCCTGAAAAGAATGCAAATTTCCCTTGGGAATGAATAAAGTATCTATCTATCTATCTATCTGCTTCACGCTAAGCACGGGGTTTCTTGAGCAGCACTAGGTTTCTGAAGTCTAACAGTCCCCAAAGTTGTTGTATTTGCCAACAGATGCCATGGTGGAGAAGTCATGAATGCAGTCATAAATAGGCCTTTAATCACTGGTCTGTTGGTTTCTTCTGATTTTCAGACATCTGACATTGTACTGCACCGAAGAAAAATGTGTCTTGAAGGTCAATCCATATTCGTTCATGACCAATCAGAGAACCTATTCCTGACATGCCCCGTGAGTACACTGTGAGGCTTTCCCTTGAATGTACACTGTGTAGTTTCTGCTGCTATGAATCCCTCAATCACAATAATAACAAAAGATGGAGTTATCCGATAACATAAAATCCAGATACATTTTTTATTGGAGCCAAGTATTGACTGATTTGGAGTCCAGATCAGATAATTAAGTATAGATTTCGTTGTTTACACATTTACTTGAAGTCTATGAAGTCTTCTGCATACAAAGCGATGTAGATTTGAGAGTTTTAGGTGCTCCAGAATGTACCAGGAAGTCTTATGTTTAACAGTCTACGGTCAGCGCTTTGCAAAGCGTTGAAGACGCTCAATTGATCTTTTAAGTATTTGAAGTTTACAATAGAAGTGGTTTAACTGTGTTTCTCAAGCGAAGAGGTGTGTGTGCAGTGGGGGGAGAACGAGTCAGCCGATATGTTTCTATGAGAGAGAAACTTCGAGCTCCAAAAATAATTAGTTTGTAGCAGGCAAAGTTTTACTGTTCTGGGCCATTAAATATAAATGAATGTAAGTGAAACACTGAGTGAAGAAATGTGTTGATCGGATCAGAGCCAGACTGAAAAACTAAAATCCTTCATCTGGTTAAAAAATAGTTAAAAAACAACCAGGAACAACCACAATGAAATGACATACATAACACGGGTCAGTCTTTTTTAGACCTTTTAATATAGAAAAGGTGCATCTTGCACTTTCATTCACAGGTTAACTGTCATGCACAATAGAGTTTGGTCAATTTCCGGTTTTTCCAGTCTGGTCCAGTGTCGGAGCTTCAACCACTCTGAATTTATGGACGTCGTCTGAACCGGCTTTTGCCATTACAACAGGGTATGACAGATTAAAATGTATTGTACATTATCAGCTTCATGGTGCTCAATCCAGCTTGTACTGCATTAGTCATAAGCAAAATGACAACATAATTCATATATTATGTTTGATCAAGTCCTCTTTCAACAGGACACGGATCCAGAGGAGAGGCAGACCAGAGGTGTCAAGATGGCTGTTGTCACATAGATGATCAAGCACCTTCCTCACTGCCCACAGTCAACAGGATTGCTGACAAGGCAGCTTAGCAGTAAGTTTAAACAAACAAACGGAAAAAAAAAATGCTGCGTAAATATAAGCCTTGTTTTGAAAATGTTCAAGCAAGTGTGAAAGTCAAGTGTTTATTTAAGTGTTTGTTTGTTTTTTTAATAAACATGTTAACTGAACTGGCTTTGTTTGTTATCCTTACAAAAGTAATTAGTTGGCATGACTTTTATTTTTCAGAATTCTTAGTGTATAGAACTCAAAATTGTGAGTTTTTTTGACATACAGTGAAGTAAAATTGTGATATCAACCATTGCAGTGTTTTGTATAGTTCTTACAGGCTTTAATACACTCATTCCATCTTGAGGTTGTTGGTTTTTTTTTTCTTTCTGAGATAAGAAGATATATAAGATTTATTTCAATGTAATTTTTGCATGTCAAGTACAGAGTCAGGATGTGGTTAGGTGAGCTTAGCTTGATGGCTACAAGGAGGGGAAACAGCTAGCCGGGCTTTGCTCAAAGCAGAAAAAAGTCCAACAACACCTCGAAAGCTAATTGCTAATTAACACCATGTGTCTTATGTCTTCACCGCATACATGTGTGCCCCTAGAGCCACACCACTATAAACAAAAATACATGGTTTTATGGCGAGTTACGTGTTTGAGCTACGCTTTCTTGAGCAACAGGAGCTACATAGTGTTTTTATACTTAAATCTAGAGATTAAACAAATGGGAGTAAACGGATGGGCTTCGAAGGTGTGTCTTAGAACGTTGGACAGTACAGGCTAGCCGTTTCTCCTGTTTCCAGTCTTTGCTCTGTACTTAATGTGGGGACATGAGATAACAATCTTCTCATCTCCCTCTGAGAGAAAGCAGATAGGACTTTTCCCCCAAAATATTACACAGTTCTTTTGAAATGAGCCGACAATATATGCCAAACCATTTTCATGCAAATTATTGACCAAAACTTGAAGAAAGGTCATTATAGCAGATCCATGAAATTTTAATACTACTGTATGCAGGGTATAGATTGAAAAGATTACAATTCTTTGACTTTTTGCACTTTAAAGCATTCAGTCATTCAAGCGGCTGACCCAGACAACAGTTTCCCTCCCAAACATTGTCCAAATCATCCTCACAAGGCTCAGGCTCATAGTAGCTTCGTGAGTTCTCGTACAAGAAGACCTGCTGATCGACTAAAGCTGGAGCTAAACGATTCCTTTTTCCGCACAGAACAGTACCAGAGGAGCTGAACAGCCTGTGACAGGGTACACTCATGGCAGGAACACACCAATACTTCTGGAGCACCTTCGGGAGGGTGGGAAACAAGGGTGCATGACTCGACCACCACAGTAAAGGGTCTTCATTCAGACCTAGGACTCGTTGTGATTTGTAGTTACTCAGCTCCTCTACCACCTGTGCATGCAGCTCCTCCTGGCTCTGGTCTGCATCAGACTGGCAAAATATGGCAGCCAAAGGATTGTCTTGGCTTGCAGTGCTGGCTGAAGATTCTCTTAGAGGTGTCTGCTTTTTGCTCGGTGGTTCATCAGACACCAAAGAGAAATCATCTAGGCATGTTCGCTCAGCAATTTGCTTCTCAAGGATTGCTTTTGCCTCTTCGATGAGGTTATCCTCAACTTTGGAGCGTTCCTGAGTGGACAGGAAAGGCAGTTTCTTGTACCGAGGATCAAGGAACGTAGCAATGTTGAGGAATGTTGAAATTTCTTGTGAGAGATGTGAATTCTGAGAATAGGTGCTTGATAGAACCTTTGCGATAACTTCTTTGGTCATGCTAACCTCTTTGAGGTCCCCCTCCTTGACCTTGAGGGTGTTGTTCAACAGCATATGAAGCACAGGCCTAACCATGCTAATGGTTGGATACCTGCAAGAAGTTATCATGTTTGTCACAACTTTAAAAGGCTGGAGGACTTCAATCAAACCCCCCAACAAGGCCCAGTCAGAACCATCAAAGCTGAAATGATGGTTGCTGGAACTCTCTATAAGTGTTGCAGTGACAGCAACCTGTTGCTCTTTCAGTCTTTGTAACATTGCTAACGTGGCCAACCAAGACCGACACCTGTCTGTGATGAGTGCACACTGAGTGAGGCCATGCTGCTTCTGTTTATCCCTCAGCAGATACATTGCTGGTTCTCTAAAATGATCGACAAGTTTGCGGCAACATCCCAAAAAGTTGTCGACTCCCGGCAGCTGGAAGGCTTCATCCATGGCACGGTTGATGGTATGTCCAAGGCAAGGCATTTCCACTGATAGCTCCAGGAGCGAGCATGCTTTAACGATGTCCACTGAACCATTTGTGGTGGCACCGCTGACTTTATGAGTTATCCCCCATTCAACAAAGGCTTCATACATCGCTCTGGTGATGTTCTCGGCTGTGTTGTCCTCTTGTACTTCAAATGTTTTTAGGCACTTGTTGGTCAAAGAGAAGCCAGTTGTGGTGTTGTAATTAACTGAATGCATAGACAGTGAAATGTATGTTCTATTCTGGGTTTGGCTTTGCCAAAGGTCTGTCGTAACACCACAGTTCACAACCCCAGTAAGCTCACTAAAGACCATGTCCCGGGTACGGCAGTACATCTGAGGAAGCATTTTAACTACGAGGTCGCTTTTGCTCGGTGGAGAGTAGCCAGGATCAACGGTGCTCATTAAGGTCTTGAAAGTAGGCTCTTCAACTACAGATGCAGGATACAAACCCTCGCAGATGAAGTTGATGATGGCAGCAGTCAGATCATTGTGTCGTCTGTTTTCATAGTCTAAGCTCTGCCTTAAGTTTGTGTCCTGGGGTTGTTGCTGAACTTGTAGACCCGCCGGCTCAGTCTTTATCCTGGAGAATGCTGTGGCGAATGCCTCGCGCATCTGATCTGTGTTGCTCTTCACAAACTCACTGAACTCTACAGGGTGGTTCTTTTCAAGGTGGTACGACAGATTGGAGGTGTTTCCAGAATAAGCAATTTGACTCATACATACGCGACAGTATATCCGTTTCCAGTGCAAAATGCAGCCATCTGCATCTGTGTCAAAGCCAAAGTATTTCCAGACTTTGCTTTTTGCCCGTGGGTGGGCAACCAGATTGAGGCCAGAGCATGAAGGTCCTGCACTTTTAGCCTCCATTGGTTCCTTCAGTAAGCAATCCACTTGGATGCCTTCACTTATCAGTACCTAACAAGAATAGTGAAATAAACAATTGAGGATGTTGATAAAAACACTTTAGCTATTTTTGAGACGACACTGAGACGGTATTTTAAACCCTTTCTGCGATGTTTACATGTAAACAACAAATCAGATTACTGTGAGAAATCAGGTTAAGGCAGGAAGTGTAAAACTTTCATCTGTTCACATGCAATGCAACAATGCTTCTTCTGCCAAGTCCATTATATCTTTACTATTATGTTCAATATTACTTCCCAGAATGCAATCTCACTGAAGGAAGAAAGCCTGTTTGGGTTAGTTTTAGTTTTAGTTCAAGTCCAATGATTGATTTATGTTTGACAGTGAAAGTATGATGTAGACATGGCATCTTTTGTTGGCTGCAGCGTGTTCGTCAAACACATGACCACGCGTGAAAAAGATTAAACCCACAGTAGAGTCTGGAAGGAGCGAAACATCGTTGCTGTGGGCTCTATAGGCTGAAAAATTTAAGTCCTCTGACCACACCCAGAATCACAAGCTGGGTGTGGTCAGGCGTGGTCTGTCGTCAGTGGTCTGTAAATGGGGCAAAGAGGGAGAGAGGGGAAGACACGCAGTAAATGAGCCAGAAGTGGGAACCTGGCGTCGAACCTGCGGCAACCAACAGCCTCAACCACACCCTACCAGCTGAGCTATAGGGGCGCCCCGACCGCTTGCATTCTTTAAGAGATTAGGGTGTAATTCTTCTGGCTGGGGACACAATCATGTCTTTGTCTTGAAGTGTAATGCAATAACAATTTCTCACTCTGCCGTGGTCACATGTTTCAACACAAAACCTCCTTGTGTGAAAAGAATTGAGATTAAATGCTAAGAATAGTAACATTCAGAAGACCATCACTATAGTTTGAGTGTGTACGAGACAGTTGATATTCTAAGGCAAGCTGTTAAGATTCGTTTGAACTAAATGTCCACTCACTGACATTTTCCACAGCTTCTAATCACATTTCATGATCTTCAGCAGATGGGCATGAGGCTCAACTTCAACTGGACAAACTCTAGAGAGCCTGTTGGACATGGGGGAGCTTGAGTTGAGATGATTTCATCGAACAACTGCTTCCAAGGTGAAGAGTGACGTTTGAGGTTGAAATTCTTAAGCGTTACATGACTTTTGAAGGCAGGTTTCTCTGTGTGCACATACACTTTAATTCAATTAACAGTAATTAAATACATTTTAGGGTAATTACCACATAATTTTGCGGCGCATTTATTCAGGAGATGTGCAAGGAAATTATTCACAAGCTCGTGCTGCTCTGTTTCTGTCATATTTGAAAGAGAAGGTCAAATAATGTTGGAAATTGTGATTACATGCTCTCATGTTATCATTTTACAAATTCAAAAAAGGAACTAAATTGTTATTAAGGCTTTTGTTTATCACATGTAAAGAATTTGGTCGTAGAGGAACACTGCTGTCTAAATCCCTTTGATTAGTTGATGTGTAATTTTGCTTACAGTTGAGATATATCCCAATATCAGAAAATATCCTTATTAATATTGGGAAAATATTTTCACCAAGCATTTTAATGGAGACAAACTACTGCTGCTCTCCAAATGAAAACATTAACTTTGGCTTATTTATTTTTACCCTCACAATATGTGATTATGAAAAAAAACGCAGTGATCCGTCACATGTTCATAATCCATGTACAGACAAAAATATTGTTTTCTGCTCAATATATTTTTGAATGAATACACACATTTCAGTGGATTTTATGCGACAAGCATTATCCCTGGACAGACAGATGTTTGAACCATGATGAATGAACTCACCTTTTAAGCCAATGTTTTCCACAAACTGCTTTTTATAATAATAGCAATATGTAACATAAAGGTCACAGCACTCCTCATACTCTAAACTTTGACCACTTTTATTTAAAAATAAAAAATTATCTCAGGTTCTATTAACGAAATTCGTTAGTCAACAAAGGACATAATATTTCTAACTCACATTTCCACTGAGCTGCATGCAAAAGAAAGAATGGCGCGCAGTGGAAAATCATAATCTGAAAGAAGAGATTAGCAGAGCGTAACACACACGTAGGAATGAGAAATTGACCAAACCTGGGAGTGTAAACGATCTGTTGAACATCTGATAGAAAAGAACCTTCATTCCGCAGTAATACAGCCTGACAAGAGGCACCAGCACTGCGATTAGCCACATCACTCCGCTTCCGACTCCAGCTGTGCGTCGCGGTAATGAATCCGACTCGCAGCCTTCATCGCATTTGTAGCTTCTGTGGTTCCGCCCCCAAGACAATTGCGTCATATGCCGAGCTGCACGAACTTAATTTCTAATTCCCCCCCCCCCCCCCTTTTTGCATGGTGCTCCCCTCCTTTTTTTTACTCTAAAGTTGTGCAGGATGAAAATAATACACAGATCTTCATTTTTAAAATCAGGTAATCTTTTACTCACTTTCATTTCATTTCATTACTATTCACAGTCAGAAATTTTGTCAAAGGCAGCCTGACTTTTGCATGCTCACACCAACACATACAGTCATGAGATAAAATTAGGACACCCTATGAAAACAAGTGTTTTTTGACAAATTTAAACATATGGATATGTAATATTCATCCAAATAAAAATGTAATTTCTGTTGAGGAATAAATTAGGACACCCCCACATTTTTTTCCCTCTTAAATTGGCTGAATTCACACACAGGTGTATCACATCAGGTACACATGATTACAACACTGTCACTCAGCATTTTGAAGGAGACTTGTCCTATTTAAACCTCAGTCGTTCAGTTTGGTGTGCTCCTGGCTGTTGGCGTGAGAGTGAACACCATGGTGAGATCAAAAGACCTGTCTGAGGCCCTCAGAAAGAAGATTGTTGCAGCGTACGAGTCTGGCAAGGGATCTAAAAAGATCACAAAAGATTTTGAAATCAGCCATTTTGCTGTCCGGAAAATAGTGTACAAGTGGAGGACATTCAAAACAACTGCCAACATGCCCAGGTCTGGCCGTCCAAGCAAGTTCACCCCGAGAGCAGACCGCAAGATGTTTAAAGAAGTCTCAGAAACCCTAAAATCTCATCACAGGACCTACAGCAGCCACTAGCAACTGTTGATGTGAAGGAGGTGAAGGAGGTGTGCAAGGAGGAAGCCTTTGCTCTCTAAGAGAAACATTAAGGCCAGACTGAAGTTTGCCAGAGAGAACATAGACAAAGAACAGGACTTCTGGAATAATGTTCTTTGGACAGATGAGTGTAAAATTGAATTATTTGGACACCAGAACAGAGGACATGTTCGGCGCACACCAAATACTGCGCTCCAAGAAAAGAACCTCATACCAGCTGTGAAGCATGGAGGTGGAAGTGTCATGGTTTGGGGATGCTTTGCTGCAATAGGACCTGGCCAGCTCACCATCACAGAATCTACCATGAATTCTACAGTGTATCAGAGGGTGCCTGAAGAACATGAGACCATCAGTAAGAAAATTGAAACTGAAGCAGAACTGGACCCTGCAACATGACAATGACCCTAAACATACCAGTAAACCCATTAAGGACTGGCTGAAAACTAAAAGGTGGAGAGTCCAGACTGGGAATGGCCCAGTCAAAGCCCAGATCTTAATCCCGTTGAGATGCTGTGGGGTGACTTGAAATGGGCTGTGCATTCAAGAAACCCCTCAAACATCACACAGGTTAAAGCATTCTGCATTGAGGAGTGGGGAAAACTTTCCCCAGACCAATGTCAGAGACTGGTAGAGGGTTACAAGAAGCGTCTCACTGAAGTTATTTCAGCCAAAGGGGGTAACACTGGGTATTAGGGGGTAGGGTTTCCTAACTTTTTCCTCAGTTAGAATATGTATTTATAGTGATGTCGTTTGTTCAATGAGTAAAACAGTATTATTTTTTGTTGTTATCTGTAATTAGATCACTTTCTTTTCCAGAGATAAATAAAAACAAGATTAGACATCGATATGTGAACGTTTCTTAATGAATAACTGAATATGTAATGGGGTGTCCTAATTTTTTCACATGACTGTAAGTCCGCAAATGTTGGAATCAGCCTTTAAAGTGGCCGTCTTGTGTAAGAATTAAGCATAAAATGTAATTCCCCCCCCCCCCCAGGTTTCAAAATTCCCAAATTCCAGGAAAACACAGACCGCTTTAAATGACAGTACAGAGCATCACTGAGATAACCATACTCCTAAAATTACATCACATGGACTCTCACAGCTGTGTGGATATGGATAGTACAATGTTTTCTTTGATAAGTGTTCATATTGTTGGTGAGGCAAGATCCAATTTTTTATATTAGTCTCACACAGAGCTAACATTGCTTCTCAGTCCTTCACTCGTGATTTGAAACGACCATAAAACACAGATTATTTCCGGAGAAGAACAGGGTTTTTTTACTTCCTTTCCTCAGTCATGTGTGGCACTTTGGTCTGGATGAAGCTGTGTTCCCCATTGAATCTTTCGTCATGGTTTGCCGTCACACGTAATGTGGCAGGACATTCAGGACACATTATAGCATCATATTATCTGTGGCTGCATGAAAGAAAGCATTCTGGCTTCTGATTTCTGACTTCATCATGAAAATACATTCTGATCAAGCAAAACATTGTGACCACTTGCGTTTGTCCCTGTTTGCTGCCAAAACAGCCCTGACCCATTGAGGCATTGACTCCATTAGACCCCTGAAGGTGGGCTGTGGTATCTGGCACCAAGATGTTAGCGGCAGATCCTTCAAGTCCTGTAAGTTGTGAGATGAGGCCTCCATGGATCGGACATCCCACAGATGTTTGATTGGATTGAGATGTGGGGAATTTGGAGGCCAAATCAACACCTCAAACTCGTCGTTGTGCTCCTCAAACCACTCCTGAACCATTTTGACACAACAGCCAAGTGACCATGAAATGTGCTGAGCCGAACATCGACTGCAGGCTGCATGATTTCTGATGAGAGAGCAGGGTCGCACGATTCTTGAGCTAAGGGACAAAACATGTCCTACACAGAAAAGCCTTATTTATGATAAAAGATAAATCCATTGCTAATAATAAAATGGCCACCATGGCCCTATTGTCTACACCGGGGACCAGCAGATAGCGGGGTCTGAGCCCAGCGAAAACATTACAAACCAGTCCCCCCCTTGATCATCATGGGAAACGTAAGATCTCTGTCAAATATGATGCATGAGGTAGCACTGCTGACTGAGCACCAGAGGGAGCGTAGCATTATGCAGTTCAGGGAACAAACCACCCTAACTCGAGACATAACCACTGTGTTGTACTGTTTCCAGATGAGGTGGGTAGACAGGACAGAGGAGATGAGGAAGAGGAAGGGGGGAGTGCTGGCGTGTGTGGGAGGTGTTTTGTTGTGCTCCTGGGGAAGACTGACAGCCTCGCACATTGTGCAATGGGTAATGGGCTACATAAACTTCTTGTATGGGGAATCCACCACGTCCGTATGGTGTTTTTCCAACAACAAAACTTGGATTACTGCTGACATAAAGGCTGTCCTCAATAAAAAGAAGAGCATCTTTAAGTCAGGAAATAAAAATGAGCTGACGAATGTGCAGAGGGAGCTGAGTGGATTGAACAGTGGAGTCTGAAGAGCCTATTTAGGACTGAAGTGGATGAGTGATCTGAACTATGTGAATATGGCCTGCGATCTGTCAATATGGCCTTCGTTCTCAGTCCATTCTACAGTTGGTGGTTCCCAGTGTTAGAACAGAACATGTTTGCCCTGCAGGCTGCCATGCTGCAGTCCCGACTCCCCTCCCCTTCACCCTCTGCACTGCAGACTCAACACACAAATCAGCTAACCGCCACCTGCAAAAGTTCTCCTTCCACTCTGCAATCGTCAGCCTCATCACAGATAGGGACGACACACAGCACAGAGAACAGGCCAGGGTAAGAGTGTGAGAGGATTTTGGAGGTCTGATTTATGGATCTCAGCCTACTCAGGTCTATTTCATCTCTGACACAGTCTCGGCTCCACCCTTCAACTTCCTGGAACAAAAAGAAAAGACCAGATAGGCTCACCCCCAGGGCCGCCACATGTGTTCCATTCAGCACTTTCACATTGCTGGGTGGACTGAATATTGTAGCTTCAAAGGGATGCTGCCAGAAGTTTTCTCTCTTTCTTTTTTTTTTTTTTTTTACCAACTCATCCAAGTTTTGCAGTGACTCAGTAATATCTGTGCACACTGCTTCCCATTGTCGTCACCAACAGCCCCACAACTGGGATTCAAGTATCTTCTGAACCAACACGCTCTCATACCTCAACAACTGAATAAGTTGATTGCCAGTAACTCCCGAAATGACACATATGACCATTGGAGCTCACCTGTGGTATGTTAAGTTTCCATTTTTCCGGGTTGAAATGTGGAAAAAAATGTGTAAAGGTTGCAGAATATTTAGCAGATAGCATTAATATGTTGTGTTTGTGGAGCTTTTGTTTTCAGGTGGAAGCAGGATTAATGAGGATTACTTCTGCTCCACTGGTATCCAAGTTCTCCAGATGTGGAACTTTTAGACTGACTGAAACATCTCCACAGCTACGGGATGGGTTGCATTTAAATTTTGGACATGCATTGAGAATGAATCCTTCTGGCTGGGTAATCCTATTAGTGTTCCTCTTCCTTCACTAACAGGCTAAAAGTTTGACTGTCTGGTAAAATATCTTAACAGTGATTGGAAGGATTGATTTAAAAGTTGAATTCTTACCCCATCATAATGTCAACAATTGAATTTGTCCAATGCTTAATCACCTGCAATGCAAAAGTTACTCCTTAGAATTCTGCAATCTGTCTATAATTTTATTGTTTTCATAGATTTTGTCTTGTTTTCTGTAAAGGATTCAGATGGCACAGCAGTTCAGAGGAAGCTGGTACGGGTTACCCTTGGCATTGAGAGCATTAGGTGGTTTTTTAACCTAATTTTTGATGTTGTAAACACAGTAACAGTATTTAAAAAGTGCTATATAAATCAAATTTTGTTGGTATTTTTTATGAAGAAATAAAGCATTGGAATTAATAATACATTATTATTCATGCAGACATTGAAAATACATTTACAGTTATAAGTATAGTCTTGTTTAACACAGATGGGTGTAAATTCTGTTCGTGGTATATATCAAGTAAGTACAGACTGATTGAGTCATTCTCACCAGTAATTGTTCTGTTTTGAACAGATCTGTTTTTGTCAGGTTGATAAAATTTTTTCGCAATCCACCTTTTGCAACAGCCCTCGCCGAACGCCACACCTCGTATGTTCTTTAAAAGGTCGGAGTCAAAACAGTGAGCGGCACACGACATCTGCATCTGCAAATTCTCCAGAAGCCGGTCTTAAGTCGTGGTGAGGAAAAGCTCAAAGCTCTGGTCAGGATGAGGTCTGGTTTGCAGCTCGCTTTCCTTCTGCTTCTGGTTACAGTGATGGTGAAAGGTAAGACAAACCTGTGATCACTGCATAGTGATCTTTTGAAGGTGATGCCTTGAAGGCTTAGAGGGTTTATACAACTACACAGGAACAGTGGTGGTGTATCTGATGTATTAGATTTTTTTTCTTTTTGATGAACACTGGATTAGTTAATGTAGTTAATATTTACAGAGATCTTTTTATTACACGGGATCTCAGCTTGTAAAACCACTTGAACACCTTGTCAGGCTTACCTCTGATGAGGTGCTCATCATCATATTGTCAATACATTTTCAGAATTTCTCGTCACGACCCGTTTAGATCTTGGTCAAGAAGTATTGGTGTACACATCTGGTGTCCAAAGCTGCTCAGAGTGTCAGTCAGTGCTGCATAGAAAACAACAGCTGAACTGAACTGTACGACTCTCTGCAACATCCTGACACTGAGCACACAGGCCACAGACTAATGGAAAGAAAAGGACAGGACCGAACACAATTCACATCAGGAAAGATTTCATGTTTTCCTGCTTGGGAAGGCTCCAACTCTTTCTACCAGTGATGTTGATTTGTAATGGTCTTGCTTGTCCTTCTTTTCCAGGATCTGACCAAGATGATAATGGTGAGTGACCTTTACTTTAGTATTATATCGCTGCTTAAAACCATCCTTACAAGTCCATTTTAATGAAACTAAAATATTGTTGATATGAACACTCGGGTCATCATTGGGTATCAATGTATTTGAATGAAGTGATAATGGTTTTATTCATAATCTAAAAGAGCACAAACAGGATCTGTGGCTGTTGCATTGGCAGGAGATCCTACAAGCATGAACTCTGTTTGTGGTTTAGTGGGATTAAGGCATGAAAAGAGATGAGTTGGGACGAGGTGAGCAATGTTGAAAACACTTTAGAAGATGAGTAAGGCTGCCATGTCTAATTGCTGTCCTAATGAGGCTGCTGCCTGGTCGAAACAACAACAACATGACCTGCTTGAGGAACAGGTACTGTGATACTGACAGCTGATCACAACAGATTAACACATCAGCGTTGCACCACTTCTGTTGCCACCCAAGTCATCACAGTACCACCCTGTCACAGCGGCCCATGCACGCAACATTTTGATTTATGGACACTAATACTGTCTTGTTAACACAGCCTGGGGCCTCTGGGGCCCTTGTGGGTAGCTGCTCATTGTACACTTCATAGTAACCTTTGAGACTAATGCAGGTGTTTAAGTGAGTAGAGCAACTTTATAATAGTTTGTAACTTCCTTTGTTAATTAAACATGTATTAATTCTTTAGTAATTATCCATTCAGGCTGTCTTTCAGCTTCTTGCTCTTATGCTGTGTTCTGTTTTTTTGATGTACTTGATGATGATGTTTCCGTGCTCACAGATCCCAATCGTGGAGAAGCTCTTCACCGCTCTAAGCGCAGTGAGTGTGCACATCAAATTTGAAAAGAGGCTGAAATGCATTTTAAAGTCACTATGTTTGTTTAATAGTCAAATGTTCTGCTGCTTATAAGGTCTGAGCAGGACTTCACAGATCCACACCCTGATTTTCCCAGTAGCGACCACAAATCCCCAAAACTTCATCCGGCCACGAGTTGATGTATGGAAACTCAGCTGTTGAGTTTCACAACATCACGAAACTTTATGTTGGCTGGCAGGGAGTGGATCTTCAGATGGGCGTTAACCTTTTGTTTTTCATGTCTTTCTCAAACAGGATTCAGCGTGTACGATTTTCTTCGCGGCAATGGTGAGTAGCAGATCAGTGACAGATCAGTTCATCAGAAATGAAACCTTGGACATGTATGTAGCATCTTTTACCATTTCATTGTCCTTTATTTAAGTCTAATTTATGATTTTAAAAAAAGAATTTGAAAAAGTTCTGCCATTGTTAACATAAAGAGTCTATTATTGCAATGTTATGGAAACCAATGACAAGAGCCTCAGGTGTGCAGGAGCACACAATAGTGAGCACAGTCAGGCCTTTTGTTTATGCATCTATATGTTACAGGAGCCTCGACCGTGAGACCCAAACCTACTAAATCCATTGGAGGAAGTGAGTGTACAAATGTCATACCAATTCAAATTCAATGCATTTTTAACACTTTGATTCAATAATGATGACCTATGTTTTTTCTTTTATATTTGACATTCTTAGATGGCTTTGGATTCAATCTGGAGGATGCTCTTAGTCCAGGTAAAGCTCATTTTTGGATAACTAATATTGATTGAATACAGATGATAGCAGTAATTTAGGCCAGTGTTGGTTATAATAAAAGCTGCATTAACTAATATTTGGCTTTGTCTGTTCCATAGATGCTCAGACCTCTCAGCCTGGTGGAGGAAGTGAGTCCACAAAACCTCAACTTGCTCATTTCTTGCTAATTCTTGAGCTATAGATAAGTGACAGATTCGTCTTCATACTGAAACCCCATATATTATCACCTGTCAACCCCAACAAACAACTGATTTTTTTTTTCATAATAACAAGAAGACATTCTTTTAGAGATGTTCGGTAAAGCCTCGCTCATTTTAAGAATTCTTGTGTCTATGTTCTTCATTCATAGACGGCTTTGGGTTCAATTTGGAGGATGCTCTCCGTCCAGGTAAAATTATTCGTTCAAGGTTTTTTCCTGTTAAATATAATTAAATCTGTTGTGCATTCATTATGTTTATATTGTTATTTCATATCTTAAATTATAGATGGATCTGAAACATTCTTTGCCAGAGACATTGATAACATAGCTCTCTTGAACTGAACGTGATAAATTCACATGATGTAAGCACACGTGGCTCAGTAGGCACAGTTGGGCCATTGGCTATGGGGATGCCATAATTCCAAATAGAGGTATTTTTGGAAAAACTGATCAACACAACCAGTAACTTGTCCAGCAGCAGCTCATCAAGTCAATGACAGCTTGTGAGATAATAGAGAATCCTCATTGATTCCCTGACTGTGATTGATGAGTTGTTAGAACATGTTTTGGGTTCCATTTGTCTGATACTTTGTCTTAGGCTTGTTGGCTCTGTCAAGAATATCTTTACAAAATAGAGATTTCAGTCAGATTTGGTGGATGGAGATATTTTGGTGTGGATAGCACCACCATGTGGCCATGCACAGAGGCATTTAATGTTCCAGCCAACACCCAAACTTCTGAACCTTGTGGTCTAGAACTACCATTTCTATGATAGTTATCCAATAGCAGCCACATATACATAACAAGAGCACACATCAACGGTGTGATCCTGTGATGTCCTGATGGCATTAACGTGACATTCAAACATCCGTAACTTGGTTGTGGCTCTGAATTGCTTCAATCAGCATCATCTCTCTCACTGTGTGTCTTGGGATGCAGATCCAAATGCAGATTGCAGTTCTATTCTATTAAAATAATACATTCAGATGATCATGCAGTCCTGCAGGGGTATGCGCTCTTAAGCGACCCTGAACATGACTATGTTGTTGTAATGTTTGACATTCATGTTCCCACAGCTCCAAAACCCACTGATGGAGGTGAGTCCACAAACCTCAACTTTTTCTTTTATTATTTGATCATTTGATATTGTAAGGTTTTAAAGATGAAAAAGGTTTCTGTTTTTAATTTGAAATGAAACTACCTCTATCACTTTGACAGTGTTAGAACCTCTTCCTATAATCAAATGAATTTCTTAACTCTTCCTCAGATTGCAAAAGCAATGTGGCCCAAAAGCTGAGCTCAGTCATTGAGAACCAACATGAGCAGCTCAGACTGCTGCTGAAGCTGGCGGCTCGCTTGAATTAGGCCCACGAGTTCGGTGTGGAGATACAGGAAGAAAGGTGTGAGTCCAAAATCAATGTTTTTCCACAAATAGTTCCCCATTTTTATTAAAGTGGCTTTAGCAGATATCTCCAGCATAGAGACACATTCCTTATCGTCCATCCTTTGTTCACTTTTACTGATTGAACTCTGCTGGTGTTTTTAGACATGAAGAGGACGGGTTCGATGGTGACACCTTCCTGAATATGCCTGAACTTCTCAAGCCTTTTTCCCGATCAATAAACATTCACAAAAAGGCCATTTATATATTCAGCGTGAATTAATTCTTTCCATATAATCTACTGTATTTTAAATGCACAGATACAGAAGGGGACAGAGGGTTTATCTGCAGAATGTCCAAAGAGAATAAAAGCTTGACACTGGAATGTATAATTGCTTTTCAACTCGAGTATAATGAGTTAAACAGTAGGCAGGACTACATGCTAATACCCCTGAACTGCACGTGTTCACCATCATCAATGAAAAACAATTACTTTAGATGACACCATAGTATAAATCAAGAGCAGCCCATACCAGAAGCAAGAATTCAAGATGAAAGCTGGATCCATATACACTAGGGGGCACACAAGCTTCAGTAGAAACTGTTGGTCCATGCTGGATGAGCTGAGCACTGGCCCACATCTATGGGCCACCTCCAACTACTGGCTTCACAGTGACAATAGGTTTGTCTCTGCCTTCATTTTAGCCCTTTATGTTCCCTCTTGTCTACACTTCAGTGTTGCATGAAACTGAATTAAAGGAAGACAATATAATGCAATGATTTGATTTGTTTGATTCTATTAAGCGGTGCCAGTTCTTCAAAGATCAGTGAATGTCTGAACCTTAAACCAAATGTCATTCAAACTTAAGTCTATTTGAGGATGTCATTATTTGTTCAGTAAAGGACGATATAGTGGAGAATTCATCTTCAGCTGCTCAAGTTGTACTTTATTTCAATAAAATTGCAGCTTTTGCACATTGCTTGTTTTGTGTTTTATGTTGTTTTCCTTCCATAAAGTCTATGGACAGAAAACATGAGAATGGGATTTTAAGTTGCTATTTTACCACATATTCTGTGCTTGACATGCGTTCACTAAAAAGTTGTTGTTCAGCTCAGATTTTGGGGGGAAAAAAGTTGGCATATTGTGTTGAAAGTCAATAAAAACAGGACACAATCGTTTGCAAGTGGTGAAAGTCACGCATTACTTTTTCTAAGGATGGCCAAGGCATGACCCGCCCTGCTCTGCCTTTGATAGGCTAACCCGAACCAATCTAACTCATGCCTAGACCTAACCAACCCAAGCAGCGAGAGCTAACGACAACTAGCCAATCACAACCAGAGTAGGGCGGGCCATGACTTCGCCATCCTAGGAAAAAGAACGATAAAGCAATCCTCGCCCTTTCTCCCACCATATGGACGGTGTATGTCGGAGGAATGCTCCCGTTAGACCGTTGTCATGACACTATCACCTGTTTTACTTGTGGAATGTGCCAGAATGATTAGCAACTGACCACATTCTGCCTGACCACCATATCTCTGCGCGTCTAATAGAAAAACAGAAAACACTTCAGGATTAATTTAGCGTTCTTTATACAAGCGTTAACGCCCCTCTGACAGGCTGCCACACCCAGTGTGTTCTTCATGGGCAAAGCTGACTCACAACGACCTGTAACTAGACACCAGGCGAGGTTTTTGCAGTCCAGTCAGGACAAGAAAGCAGTGTCCACAAATACTCCGCTTGCAAGCTAAAAAGAGACCCATGTAACCGTCGCTGCTGCACTTCGCTGCATTAAAACTAAACTGGAGTGTCTGCGAAGAAAAGCCAAGTCAAAATGAAGTTTTGTTTGAGGATTGTTTTACTTTTCTTTCTTGTTACTGGGACATTAACGGACGGTAAGCTTGCTTTGGAAGTTATTATGAAGGTTGTGTAATGATTGTATTACGGTTATGGTATGTGTTCTGCTGGTCTTGCCATTTTTAGAGAAGATTTATGGCTAATTTAAGGCTTCAGTTACCCCGAGTTTCCACGGCCATTTTATTTTAGCCCGACAGAAAAGTATGCCAACTTTTCTTGAGACAGAACTCGCTTTATTAGGAGTTACCTCATCACAAACCCTGTCCCAGTTTCCATCATGTGGTCGCTGTGTGCTTCAACCCTGTGGCTCCCTGTCAGCTTCACAGGCTGAGGAGTCCATCACAGGGGCTTATGTTAACAGGGCAGCAGCTTTAAAGCAAGGCCGCGCTGGGTTGATTTGAGAAGATCATGAAGTTATAATGAGCTCAGTCGGAGGAGTGACACGTCCGATGAGTCTGACAAATCCTTTTATTTGATGTTCAAGCTCATGTCCCCGCTGTGTGTTCAGTTTCATGGATGAAGAAGTGAATCAGAATTAACTTGCAGAGGAGATCAGGCGTGATTCAGCCTTTATTCACAGGACTGGGAATAGATGGAGGCTGTGTGGGTTATTGTGTTGGATGACTGGGGTCATATAAGGTGATCGGTGATTTCAGATTTTCGGATTCTGATTAAATCATGATCAAGTTTGTTTCTAGAGGTTAAACTCCTTCAGGTTGCAAGAAGATGAGATGGTGGAATATGATGGGGGTGTTCATATGTAGTTGAAGTGAAGTCTGCAGCTGATGATTATTGTCATCAGTGATCAATCTGCTGATTATTTTCTCCTTGAATTTAATGATTGTTCTGTTTAATGTGAGAAAATACAGAAAAATGCTGCACAATTCATTAAAGCCCATATTGATGCTTTCAATATGTCCCAGTAAGGCTGCAAATCATGAAAAAGAAATTCATTGAAATTAATAACACACTGTCAGAATATATTGATTTTCTCATCATTTCAGATTTCTTTTATTCTGCAGTAATTTACAGAACATACAATGTCCAAACTCACACTCTCCACGCACTTCTGTTTGGGGCTTTTTGTGGTTTGGACATGGTCCCTCATTTGCAGTTTGGGGAAATCCTAATACTTCAGGATGCAATGACAAAGACAATGGTGTTCTTCCAACTTTGTGGCAACCGTTTGGGCAAGGCCATTTTCTACATACAAAGCCAGGTCCATAAAGAAATGGCTCAAGCTCACCCAACATGTTTGGGATGGACTGAAACACAGACTGTGGGTCAGTTCAAATCACACATCAGTGCTGGAGTCTCACAGGGATGAAATGTTCAGCTGTCCACATACTTTTGGCCATGTAGTGCAACTTAAATCATTACTTAAAGGACACTGAAAAGACAAGAGACATCTAAGTCATCTAACAGACAGAAATACTGCACATTGATTGAAGGTATGTAAACTACAGCAAACTAAAAAGAAACATGCAGCGTCAAAATAACAGCCAGTTAAAAGACATTGTCTTTTAGATCAAGTCCAAGTACATGGAGAAATACTCAGAATTGTTGCAGTCTTAATATAATACTGTGTACTCTGCTTCCTGTGAAGGGGAGTGAGGGCTAGCAGAGTAAACCACAGGCATGCAAATGAGAAGTAGATGGCACGCAATCCGGCTGAAGAAGGTTAGAAGGATGTTGCCTAGCTTACTCATGGCTGATGTTGATATTTTGCAGAGATTTAATGCCTTTGCATTTTACAGCATTCATAAATAGTTATTTTTAGATTATCAGCAGCATCTGGAACATGGTAAGACTGCTGAAACCCACAAAAGAGAAGTATTTTTAGTCCAATTTTTCTGACGAAATGGAAAAAGGAGGTAATAACCTTAGATTTAAACTTGGCATGGATACTCTTTTTGTCTCACCATGGCCTAAAGATGAAACAGCAATACTGAACACACAGGCCTCAGCCTTTTAACCTCATATACCCAGTCCACATACATTATTCATCAGATAAAACAACACATAAAACATTGGTCTCGATAGACAGATGAGAGGAGGATATGAGGAATGCTGAATCACCAGTCAGCTCCTTTTAAGCCAAAAGGCTCTGATAAACCCACCAGGCATTATCTGCTCAGCAGCAGGCATAGTCAGAGACGAGCTGGTGAACGTGGTGGAGCATTTAGCAGCTGAAGAGCCAGATATGTCCCTCAGGAGATGGAGGAGACCAAAAAAAGACTTGAAAGGAGAGTGAATATTAGACTGGCATTCATCAGGTGGACATTTTGGTCTGTAGAAAATATTGCGTAGTTTTCTTGGATTGAATGGTAATTTTGGTTTTGTTTGTGAGATGAGACTGTGAAGCTCGGATTCGGACACATCGTCCCATGGCTGCATGCAGCATGACACTGTGAGATAAACTAAAAAAAGAAGGTGCCTAAAAGATAAGCCGGTCCCTGACGTAATTAAAACCAAAAATATTTTAACTAGGGATGCACATTTTGGATTTTTTTTATGACCGTTAACTGACGCCCTTTAACGATTAATAACCGTTAACCGATAAGATTTAAATGCCCTTCCATGCTGCCATTCCGACATTCCGTCATTCCGACGATGCACACACGATGCACAAACACATTAAATCCGTCATTTACCGCCAGCTGCAGTGTATGTGCAAAACAGGGGATCGAGTCCCAGCTGACCCGTCCGGGAGAGTTGGCTGCCACGATGTCGCGCGCGTTGTCGTGGACGCATGCGGACACTTTCCCACTAAGTCCCCACGTCTCCACTGCAGCAACCAGTTTAGCTGTGAGGTTATCAGCTGTGTGTCTACCTGGCATGCTCTGTGTTAACAGGACGGCAGAATTAACTTTCCAGTACTCATCGATATAGTGACATGTAATTGTCACGTAACTCTCTGCTGTGAGCGCGGTCCAGCAGTCCGTTGTAATAGCCACGAACTTAGTACTTGCAGGTCGCGTTTTACCCCCATGAGTTGATTGAATTACGTAGCTTAAAAACAAAATTGACCGTTAGTATTAATCGGTTAGAGTTACTGTTATCGGTTAACGGTTAAACGGTTAACCATGTGCATCCCTAGTTTTAACCCTTTTCTCAGGGAGACCTGGCCAGGACAGACACACACAAAAAACACACGTGGAAAGGTTCAATCCAACTCAAATTAGGCAGTTGCATCTCTCAGTTACATGCACCTTTCACATGCTTTTAAATTATTAAAATGCTCTGCAGATTATTCCAAATCCGGGCAGCAAAGGAGGAGAAGGCTTTTATGGGTGTCTATTTCACAGCATCAGCCTCTCTAACTTGTGTGTTCGACAGCCTCCGTGGGTAAGAAGTGTCAGCATGTGCTTTTCTGTGCAGAGACGACTCGTTTCAGTCCTGATTCATGCTTCAGTGCTGCCAGGGCAACCAGCGAACACACAGCAAAACTTCCTGTGAGGCTCAAACACAGAACACATGTGCTTCTGCTGCGGGGGGGGGGGGTGAACACTGTCCTGTTAAAGTAGCACTGCTGCTTTGTAATGGTGTTCCTTCTGTCTTCCTCATACAGAACTGAACCTGTTTGATGCTTTGGATGATGGTAAGTGACTGAGTGTTGGAGCAGAATGATGATGATGATGATTAATTAGTGTCTGTAGTCAATTTAAGTCAGCTATTGAGTGTTGGGAATTCACTCAGTATAAGCATCACTAGCTGTGCTCTGTGTGTTGTTGTGATAGAGTTTAGAAAACCTGAGATGAGGCTGAAAGTTCATTCTTGACTCTGGAAACAGGAAATAAAATTGTCTCAGTTGTCCTGACAAGTGTGGAACTTCATTCACGCCCCAGCATGTGATTGAGAGATCTGTCCGTCACAACGGAGCAAAGTCTGATTTGTGGAGGAAGAAGCTAGGAAGCGGACCTTTAGTTCGCTTCTGTGGTCCGACTGAAATTCAAGAGGAGCATTGAGGCTCAAGGGGATGCTGGGTAGAAATGCTGACTTGCTGTCAGACAGTAACTGTGTTCAATCCTCTTTGTTCCTTAGGACCAACCCCTTCAGCACCCAAAGAGCAACCGAAGGCCGCAGAGAAGCCCCAAAGTGATGGTTTGTGTCCTTTCACCTCTTACAGAATAATATCTATTATTCAGAAGAACCACGAGTTTGAAGCATAGATAACAGTATCAGTCTATGGTTAGCCATACTGAGACGCACTGTTGCTTTGAGCTAAATGCTAACGTCTGAACATACTCTTACATACTCACCTGTGACTTACACTTGAGGCTGATGGGGATGTCATTAGTTTTGCAGGTATTTGGTCAAAGTTTGTGTATTTGTGTGTTACAGATGGCTTTGGATTGAATCTGGAGGACGCTCTCGGCCCAGGTAAACCCGTCTCTCTGATATGAAAATAATATATGCTTCTAATTCGGGTCTCACCAGTATTCTGAATGCTGATAATACCTCTGCACCCACAGACCCCACTCCCAAACCTGACAAACCTGCTGTGAAACCACCAAGTGGCGGAGGGGGTGAGTCTCCAAATGTTTCAGCTCATTTACCGTTTTGGAATCTTTTTACATGTTTATCCCGTCAGAGTGTATCCGACTATTAAGCGTGTGTTTGTGTGTTGTAGGTGGCTTTGACTTGGAGGATGCTTTCGGCCCAGGTAAACCTGTTGGAAAGTCTCTCTGCTGTGAATACGATATGTGGTGGTGTGATGTGTGTCCACCCAGCTGCTGATGCTTTCATGTTTTTATTTTTATTTAGAGCAGACTTAATTTTTGCCTCCATCAGTTGACCATTCACTCAGTCCCTCCCCCAAGCAGACATGGCTTGCTACGGTCTACACCTGCTTTGTGTGCAAAGTGTTCTGAGATTATTTCTCTTATGATTTGGCGCTAAATAAGTAAAACTTGACTGAAATCTTATTTAGTCTGTATCGTTGTGAACAGACTCATAATGATAACTTGACACTGAAAAAGAAAAAGAGGTCCAAACTTCAGGAAGGCCTGCTATAATGCATCTGCTTTCTCTCTGTACTCACTGTCTCTGCCCCCACAGACCCCACTCCCAAACCTGACAAACCTGCTGTGAAACCACCAAGCGGAGGGGGTGAGTCTCCAAATATCTCAGCTCATTTCATATTTTTGCATTGTGAATTTACAAAAACAAAGGCTGGTGATATTTTTTTGTTCTTGTCAAAATGTATCCTCCTATTAAGCATGTGTATTTGTGTACTGCAGGCGGCTTGGATTTGGAGGATGCTCTCGGTCCAGGTAAACCTGTTGGAAAGTCTCCTCCACTGTGAATATGATATGTCTGGAACAGGCGTGGTCACAAAGCTGAAAACAGGGCTGTTCTTTTGAGCTCATAAAAAGCTGACTTTTGAAAGATTTGAGCTTCTCACAGGACTGCGATGCTACAAACATGTGATGATCTTATCGAATTTGATGCATCGCTGTAGATTAAAGCACCCAACAGTGCATGAAGTTGCTAAAATGAGCTTAAACATGTGCAGCAGTAAATGCAGCAGTGATATTAACCCAAAAACATCAAATACAAATAAATTCAGACTAATGGGGAATTGTTAGGGTTTGTGCTCTATTAAAACCCAGGACAAGATAAAGGACAGTAAAATATTAATGGCAATATTTTGTACCCACAGACCCCAACCCCAAACCTAAACCTGACAAACCTGCAGTGAAGCCACCAAGCGGAGGGGGTGAGTCTCCAAATATCTCAGCTCATTTCATGTCTTTTCAATTCTTAATTTACACAGATGTCGAGAACACAAAATGTAAACCAAAGAGGTTTTGGAATTTTGGAATTCTGTTTTTTTAATCCATTTTGCTGCTCATTTCTCAAAGGCGGTGGATCTTTTGACGACGGAGACTTGTTCGATCTTGCTGGTGGGGACTACAAGCCTGAAGGAGGCCGCCCAGGAGGAGGTAAGACAGCACTGCCGCCTGAAGAAGTTGATTTTGCTTTTAGTCCCTATGCCGCTGCTCTTTTTACACCTGTCCATCACATTCCTGTGAGTTTCTTCAAATTTAGTCCAAACCACAAGCTCGCTGGTTTTGCTGATATTGAGCTTCAGGCGATTGTTGTTGTACCATCTGATGAAGCTCTCTGTCAGTCCTCTGCTCGGCGGTAATTTTAGCTATCCCTGTTCTGCTTCTGGTGCCGGCTGCTCGGTCAAAAGTCAGTCGGATTTATTGCAGCGCCCCTGCACTGCAGTGTGCTTTTAATGTTATGCAGCACAACACAGTTTGTAGAGAGCAGGAGGAGTCTCTGGTTTGGCACAGGATGATTTGGGTTTAGGCTTGAGGAGTGAGATTGGTTCGGGTTAGGGTAGGCTGAGAATGTCAGGGTTAGCCAATCGGGGCAGAGGAGGGCGGGGTCATGCCTTCGCCATCCGGCATGCTGGGTAATGAGAAACACAGGGCATGAGTGGGAGTCATTAATGGACGCGCTCCTTCAGCACAACACTGACTGTGCATATTATGGGGTTGAAACATTTGTTTAAACACTTTTATTCTGAATACCAGATACCGTGATCTAAGGGAGCCTTTCTTCAGATCTTCCCCAAACATGTTCTTCATGTGTCCGTTGTCACTTTATTATCCTTTCACTCATCTTTCAGACAAGGAGTGACAACAGACTTTTTTACATTGTGCTTTGAAAGAAATGGTAGAAATCAGACAAAGACACTGCCTGTTGTTTTGGACAGTCTTGTCTTTTGTGTCTCTATACTGCTGTTTAGTCAGAGCATGGAAATAATTACTTGTTCCTCTACCAAAGAAAGGAAACGGAATAAACACCCACAGGCTCTCCAGTGTAATTAGAGCCACATGGTTGCTTTTCAGATCTGATTGTGCACGATCGTATATATGAAGCAGTAACTACACTAACTTGTTATTAACTGCAGTTTACTGCACACAGTCAGAGTGATCAGTTGGGTCTGTTTCTGTTTAGAGAGCCAGTGCAGCAGTCAAACCCAGAGTCTTTCTGCTGCCTCCCCTCAGGACTCCACCGTTCAATGGAGGGAAGTTTTCAAAGAGTTTTTAACTTGTCTTTTCTCTCTTTTCTTTTGGATCCAGGCCATGCAGTGGACCCTGGCCACGATCCCCAAGGTATGTTCTTAAATCACAATTTCAATTGATCCATTATTATACCTGCAAACCTCATAAGACGATGATCGTGCTCAGTATTATAGGTGCTAAACTTGGTGATCGTGAGCACGTTAGCATTAGCATTTTAGGTTGAAGCTCAAAAGGTTCCTGGACTCGAACAGGGGATGTTGTGGTTATGTGCAGTACTTCAGGCAGCTGAAGTTAGTTACTGAGACCCAGTACAGATACACAGCTGAGTCTGTACAGTAGAAATCTTGCATTTGTATTTAGTGTCTTTAATAGTTTCAGATAATATCTGACCACCATGAACATTGTATTGATTTTCATTCTGTGTTCCTGACAGGTGGTGCTGACCAGCCTCAAGGTAAATCCACATTTAATCTTGATGTTCTTCCTCTCTTTGTTTCTGTGCTGTGTTATCATCACTGTGGGGATCATTATGTCACTTGCAGAGCTGATCAGTCCTTGAGCTCTTGTTGGGAATTTCCTGTTTCCTGTCTTAGAGGAAGTTGTGCGTTCGCTGCTTCTGTTTGTTGCTGATCCCCCAGTTGTTGTGTCGGTGTTCTCGTCATCGCAAGTGAATTTTGTCGTTATGCTAGTGGCTTTGAAAGCAGTTTATGACCTTGTTGTGTAATTGTCAGATTCTATTGTCATCATCTTGACATGAGGACTGTCCGTTGGATCATTCAGACTTCAGATATTTGATCAGTTGTATTTAGTTTCATTTCACTCGACAAAACCAGCATCTTTGAGGATTGACTGCTTTAGTTTCTTACTGGTCTATTCTTCGTATTGGTATCCCCGGTCTGGTGTCTTTGGCTAAAACTCTGCTACGATTATGTGTCGTTGCAGATCCAGACCTTCTGTGGGGCCAAATCCTGAAGATGCTAAATGCTAACATGCCAGAGGAATTCTATATGTGGATTTCCAACGTAAAGAAAACTGTAATACCTTTGTTAGAGAGGGCCATGGAGCTGCTACAAGCTATTCAATGATCCATCAATCCATATGTTATGATCGGCTGTCGGGTCTGAGGTTGCCTTCAACTCGTGGTTTCCAAATGTTTGCTTCAAGCTGACTCAGTCTTGAAAAGTGGATATACATACAAATATGTGTATATAACAGGGTGAAAAGTCAAGAATCAGACAGGAATCGTGCTCTCCTGGGCGAAGCCAAGATTGTGGTCATTGGGGTTTTTTTTTTTCACGTTTCTTGTCGTTTTTTAATGTTCTGTTGAAGGATTTTATTGCAGTGCATCTCTAAACTCTGTAGCTAACCTTTTGCACTCAGTGTGCTCTGGAGTGCTGTCCTGGATGCGCTTCCTGTGCTCTTTGACCACCTGACCACTCACAGCTTGGGCACAGGTGTGTGCTTGGGCTGGAAAGGCTGTGTGATTGGTGTAAAATGCAGTGAAATGCTTGCACCACTGAACCACACAAGACAGTTAGAACTAGCAGGACTGCCAGAAACACCATATTGCTGACTTTAACCCTGCGATGCCAGGCTCACAAGATACCCTGTATTTGGGTGTGTACATACATTCCTCTTTCTTTCACTCTCCACCCAGCTATTCTTGACACGCCATGACTCATGCATATGTTACCGTGTTCATGTTGCAGTGGAGTGTGAACTCTTCGTACCCTTCTTTTAAACACCACACATGTATTTGGGAAAAGATTTTCAGTGCATGCTGTTTTAATGCTTGTAGATCATTGTTGTCTTGGTATTTTTTTTAGCACTAAATAAGCTCATATGACAGGAAGTGATTCTTCTGATTTGAAGTTGGTGATTAGAGCGCTCTGACTGAAGGGCTGCTCAAGAACTGTGCTGTGCTTCCAGACTCCTAAACAAATAGATTTTAGTCTTCTTTGCAAAAAAAAAAACCCATTATGTTTGCATCAGTGGAAAGCAAAGTGTTTCAGAGTTTTTGTTGCTTTCATCACTTCATGTCAGGACACGCCTGGTTTCTGTCTGTGCACTCACTGTTAGTCCAGACACCTTGGATCCTCCACAGTCAGCAGCAGTCTGCACACATTCTTTACATACTGCAGGCAGCGTTCACAGCACTCTGCTGAGAGATCCAACACGCAGAGCTCAGTTAGAATCCTCTCATTTAAAGTGTTTGATCAGATGATGGTTTTTGCCTTTGGCACTTTTTAGCTGATGAGTAGTTCTTTGTGTACTCTTTGGTAACTGGCTGTATATTTGGTGGGTTCTTTGTACTGTATGGGATTTGTGACATTGCTGCAATGGTTGCAATGTAAGAAAGCCTTGAAATGTGTCATGCATACTGAATAAAACAAACCAGCGTCAGCGTTCTGGTCACAATTCGTTTGATTTATGACACGTGCAAGGCTGGAGATCCAGCTGAGCAAAGTGAGCAAACGACTCAGGCTCCTAGACCCTCATTGATTAATTAGAAATATGCACCACTATCACAAATCAAAACCTAAACTTGATAAGAGCCTTAGCGTGCTTGCTCATTTTTATCTGATATTTGCATCCTGTATGGTTATAGTTTGAATGCCTTTAATATTTCAGTTGATCTAATGAACCACACCCCTTCGTCTCACAGTCAAAACTCTTAACACACAGAAATCACACACATACACATACAGTACTTGTGGAATCAGCGTGCCTCACTGTTTCCACTGATTGCAGCTCAGCAGCCATAATCCTGGAGAAACACCAAAGTCCTTCTTACCTTGCACATAGCAGCGTTATGTTTCCCGTTTGCGTCTTATCACCTGCATGATGGGAACTGTAGCTCCAAGACCGTGAATGTGTTTATCCAAATAAATATCAGCCTTTTGTTTTTTGGAAGTCGGGCTCGACAGGCTTCTTTTTAAATGTATTACACTCAGGCAAAATAGCTGCTAAGACTTTGACTGATCCCTGACGCATGTTCACCTGTGACAGCAGCACAGAGACAGACTGAGAGGTTCAAAGACAACAAGAGGTGACAGTAGGTATCAGCATGAATGATAAGAACAATATACATAATGAATTATAAAGTATATATTGTTACATGACATATATGTGCAGTATGTGTAATATACAAACACTACACAGTACCAATACAATACCATGAAGTATATATGACAAAATGCAAGAGAATACTACGATATAGCTTGTATTACAATCATATAAAAGCACAATAACAATACAGTATTGTTATAAATTGATGCACAGTAAGTGAAATGCTGTGTTAGATATGTTGCTACTTCAGTAGCACTGAAGTGCCGATCCTGACCGTGCCTGGAGATAAAGGGAGTGAAACCTGAATGGAAACAACCGCGGGCTCAAAGGGTTAATAAAAGAGGGTGCGATCACATTATCTTAAAGAACAGACAGGATAGGATTCAGCCCCTTGGGGTTGGTCCAGCACAAAATCTTGATTGCAATAGAAGCGAACTCTGAAGGCGTCTTGCATGTGTGTGGGAAACAACACGATCCACATGCTCAGCATTTTCCAGCAGTTACTCACGCTGCAGGCCGGCATCCCGTGCTTTTTTTTATTTTTGTTTTTTTTATGTCCAGGCAACGCCCTGTTTTAGTACACTGCTCCATCACAAGACACACCTCTCCCACATGACTCACAGTGGTTTTCAGGTCATGCCAGTTAACAGCGCAGGCTTATGATTCATGCAGCCAGTGTGTGTGTGTGTGTCTCTTGGTGCTATCATCCCTTTGTGTGTGCCTTGCCTCAGTGCTCGCCCCTGCCCTGGAGCTTGGGCGTGTTCACTTTTTACTTTTAATCCAGCTCTCTGGACCTGGTTCTCCTTTATTCTCTGTGTTAGCTTTACCACTGAATCCCCAGTTTGACATGGACGCTTTCAGTCTTTGTGTCTCTCATGTTCTGGTTTTCACATTTTCACTACAGTTTTCCCTGACAGTTGGTTTTGGCAGCTGTTTTGCAAAGCATGTCAAAAGTTAGTGGATGCCACCTTGTGCAAAACTGAGGTTACAACAGTTCACAGTTGAAGAACTCATCTTAGATTTTCAGTTATATGTTAAAGTTTATTTATGTGATTTCTTTAAAATGGAGAATATTCTGCTCCTGGAACAGAGAAAACGTGTTTTAAGGGATGACAAAGATGCATGAAAAGTGCAAACAAAATCAATGGCCGCTTCATTCTTGTTGTTTGCACTGAGGGTTGCAAAAAACAAATCAGAACCAGTGATGTGGCATCCAATCAAATGTGTGTTTGGAGATAAAAAGCTCAGCTGCAGTGAGAAGACTAAACGACCTAATAAGACCTTCTGAATTATACACAGTGCTTCAATAACAGATCCAAAAAATCTTAAAGGCCCAGAAAAGAAGCTGTAAACATACATAAACTTTGACTTTCTCTCACAAAAGTGCAGTCTGCTGTAACAGTGTTTGGTTTTGCTCCTCGTCCCACAGAAGCTGGATCTGGACAGATTGCAGGAATTGTCAGCGCCATAGGAGTCGCCCTTATGGGAGCAGCATCCAGTTACATTGCTTACCAGAAGAAAAAGCTCTGCTTCAAGCTGCAGGGAGGTCAGTGTGTTTCTCTTAATTGACATATTTAATATATTAATAGAATGCATACATAGAGTCACAGATAAAAGGAAGTACAGCACTGTTATCACCACAGGTGTTGTCACAGGGATCGTATTCATGAAATGTTCTTTATTTAGGGGCAGATCCAGAGAGTGGTAAAGGCCATCATGGTAATCAGTCTGATCCTCAAGGTAGGTTTCTTTGTCTATTCAAAGGAATTGTATCATATGTAAAAGTGCTCAAAGTTTCTATTTTTGTGAAGCACTTTGTGACTTGTTTTTGAATAGTGCTATAGAAATAAAGTTATTGAAATATTGAGTTATAAGAGAATTAAAAGACGGCGCTTTAAAACCAAAGCAGCCAAACCAAACCCAAATGTGTGCGTAGCCTGACATCAGGTGGTCAACAGTGGGAAGTGAACTGAAGGTTTAGTCACTCTTTTACTGAGTCAGACTTCTAATTGTTCTGTGCTTTCAAATTTCAGTGTTCAGCAACCTGCTCAGGACGTCCTAGACACCTTCTGCACACACAAGACAAGTCAGTGGCCTTTTCTACAAAACTCAACTTCATTCAACTTTCAGTCAACGTGTCATTTGTCACTTTCATCTAAAAATGAGACTTTCTGTTCTATAGCCTAGTTTAAACTATGAAAACAGCTTAAGCCTAAATTAAGCTGTTTGTTGTGTATCATTTATTTTTCCATTCACTGAACAAAATTCAAATCTTAGTTGTCCGTAGAGCTACTTTGAGTACTTCAGTGATAATTTCTGCAGGCAGTGGTTTTGCAGAGATTTTTGTGTTCATGTGCTTTGTCTGTGTGTAACTACTGTACACATGAATGCATTGTTTCGTTCTCCTTACATGTCTTTTAAACCTTTTACAGTCGAGTTACCACAAAAAGTATGTTTAGTTTAACAAAGGCACTACATGGATAGGGTTTACCTCATCAGACAAGTCAACTTAGGCGTTTGTTACAGAAACGATGTTCTAAACTAAAACCTTCTGGATTGTAGCAGACCCCCTGCAGATGGCATCTAAGGAGGACTGATTAAAGTTTTGGTATTTTCATCTGTTTGTGTCAGAATGGATGCTGAGCATTGTCTTTTGCACCTTAAATTCTAAAGGGTTTGTTCACACAAACCCTTGCCCGTGCATTTCCAAAGCACAAATTCCATTATTACAATGACAGTCATGTCATGCTCACCACTCTGCTGCCATTAATATTTCCTTTTATCACAAACACTGTTTTCATTCACTAAATACTCCAATTGCTTGTAGATGTTTCAAATTAAAAGCCTACTAGGAGCAACCTACTTTTTGTCCTATGAGCTGCTGAGTTTGGTTGATGGTACCTTAACAGCAATTTGAAAAATAAAAAACAGCAAAATGTATGCAGTTGGAAATAATTAATGAATAAGAACATTTTTATTAGAAAAGAGAAGCTTGAAAGAGCCAAGTGGTGAGTGTGACATGACTCTGTTATTGTACTACTTGAGTTAGTGTTGTGGAAATGTACAGTGTACTGAATTTCTGAAGTAAAACTAAACAGAAAAATGTGTGCATCAACAGAAAGCAGCATCAACAGCAGATTAATTGCTTAAATATGATAGAATATACTTTTTAAAGAGGGGAAATTACAAATAAAGGCCTGCTTCAAATAAAGGTCAGGTTCTCCTCTCTCTGTGGTTGAGGTAAATATAGGTTCTGGCTGCTATTTGAATTTACAGTTGTCCTTTTCACAGCACAACACAAAGTTGTTTGAAGTTGTACTGATATGATTATCGTGTAACTGGATCTGATCCAGCAGAAGGAGCTTTTTAATATAAAGTAATGATTGTAATGACACATAGCAGAAACTTGCTAGATGTATACAGCCAGGGAGTATACACAATTAAGTGGCATGTGAGATTGCTTAGGATCTTTTTTTTATGACGTATAAAATTGTAACATACAGTATAAGTATCTGTTCTTTGTTGTTTTGTTGGAGATTGATCCCAACTTTGTTTGTATTGCAATATTCATTTTTGTCTGTAATGTGACTCGTGTCCTATTTTCTTACAGCTGCATGAATCAATGCACCGGTGTAGGTTAAATGTCTTTCCACTGCCCCCTAGTGATAAAAAAGTGAAATATGAAACAAGCAAACTTGTTTCAAGAAACTTCTTGAAACTTCTTCTTTTTGTTGGAAACGTGGACATATTTTTACCACACTGACCTGTTTTGGTTCATTGTAAGAAAATAAGCTTTTTGGGAAGTAAGACAGAAAGATAAGATGGAAACTTTTGCAGTCTGTAGTTCATTGGGTTTATTACTCAGCTTTGATGCTCTTTTTACTCACTAGCAGAACAACAGTCATGAAACACTTTGAGGCCAGGCTGATTCACTTGTGTACGCTGGTTCGCTCAGACTCGCCCACATGTGTTTCAGTTTGACTCTCGAATGAACTCATAAAGTGTCATAAAATCAGAACTATTGCATCAGGGGATTGGAGTTGGAGAATTGGTCTTGCTAAAATATTGAAATGAGTTATACCCTTGTTAGCTGTAAATACTTGAGAATAATGTGTATAGATGCCTGCTGACTTTTGCGTTTGGCTTGATGTTGCATTTCAGTATGAACAACCATGATCTCAGTTTGTGTATTTCTGGAGGTTTTTATTTTCAAACTTGTCTCAGTTTTTCAATCATGGACTTAATACAGGTATGTTACATCTGATGATTGGAGCTATGTTACTTTTTGTGTGTGGATTTAGTGTGTGTACATGTTTTCATTAAAGTGGTGTTGTAAAGTGTATCTGCTTTTTGTCATTTTGTCATCGCATGTTTTATGTTTACTCATTTCACTTGAGGATGGAAGTTCCTCCTTGACCTTGAGATTAGTGAATATGACAAAGTAATTGCAACTTCCTAGTTTCCGCTTATGCTTCCAAGAGCACTCTTCCACAAATTAGTAACGTGAAGTGCATGTGTTTCCTAAAGTCATTAATTTTCTGTATGAGGAATACAGCCCGCGGGCTGCCAGTTAAAATCACTGAGCTATGGGCTGTGTCCGGATTGATTTGCTGTTTGGTCTGGATGCAGACCAAGGTCCAGAATTTGAGAATCTAAAAGTCAACATACTGTGTTTACTGTTTTAATATATAAATAAATATATTCTCATGTTAGCAGCAGCTCAATAAACAGTGATGAACATAGAGACTCAAGGTTATACCTGCACTGATGCACATACAGCCACAGTATTGACTGTGATCCAGGGACAGTTCTTTATTTTAATTGTTATGTTGAGTTTACATTGTTTATTCCTCGCCAACCATGTACCGACTACCATCAGACTAACCCAATGACGACTTGTGAACCTTCAGTGATCTGTGACCCTTGCTTAGTTTTTTTTTTTTTAGTCGTGTTTTTTTATTTTTAATTGTCATTGCTGTAAAGTATATCTATATGGTTTATGCAAGTAACTACATTTGACAATATAACGTCATGGAGTAATGTGTTTTTAATGGTGTTTGGTGGATACGCGTTGAACTTGTCAACGTCACGTGACGGCAGCCCATGTATTGCCGGCCTCCGATTGGCTGCTGTTTCACTGAAGGCGCCTCGGTGTGCAGAGGTCACGTCGTCCATCGTGGGGCTAGAAGTAGAATCGCAGCCACGACTGTTTATTTTGAGACTGCCAAAAAAGTTTGTTTCACGGTCGCGCCAAGATAGTTTAACCCGGGATTATCGCCAATTTTCGGTGAAGGATGAGGGCCCACAGAAGAAACTCTCCAGCTCTTGGCAGTGGGACTCGAGACGGGCGACGCTGGACAGCTACTAGCGTTTGGTGAGTTACTGTCAACTTGATAGGGCAACGTTTACCGTACAACTTTTGTGACTTGGATGTTAAGGTGTGTGTGAACTAGCTGATTTGTGTGTACGGCACCTTGGCTAACTCAATTTAAGATAGGCAGACCGTCGTGCAGTTTACAAGTAGCTAACAGTTAGCTTTAAAGCTAAAGCGTTGCGGCTGAAATGAATTGCGGATTGGCGGCAGAAGCCATAACAATACATAGTTTATTTATTTACGTTAGTCCGATTAATTCCTTTCCTTAGAAGGCAGAGATGAGATGATGCTCAACAGCCAAATGTTGTGTCGGTTCATTTTTTAAGAATATGCGGTTTGAAGGTAAATACGTGCATATTCATAGTCCTATTACTTGCCAAGTGCAGTAGTACGACTGAATTTCCCCAGTGTGGAATCAATAAAATCTTATCTTTTTTTATTATGTTATGTTAAATTTAATTTGGCTTTTGTGATTGTCAGCCATTGTTGCGGCAATAGCTGCAGGACATAAAGGTTGCTAATTGTGCTGTATTTTAAATATGAGGACATTTGGAGCTTTAGTTGATGTTGTGGTCTCATTTGTTTGAGGATTTCTGCTGAAGAATGAAGAAGTTTCCACAATGACAGTTCACCGTATTTGTGGTGGTTATATAAAGACTTCAAGTGGAGGCTGTGCAGAAGCCTCGTTGGCGCAGTAGGCAGCGCGTCAGTCTCATAATCTGAAGGTCGTGAGTTCGAGCCTCACACGGGGCACATGTTTTTTGCTCATTATTTGACCATATATTTTACAATGAATGGGGTGAAAATAATTGCCTGCTTCTGAGAACTTGTATGCATATGCTGAGCTGTAGGAAGATGATGTTTAAAATACAAGCATGTTTTAGCAACGAATATAGTGAAAAGAGGCTCTTACAATGCAGACTGATTTAAGAGGAGAGTTTAGATAGTAGTTCTATGCTTACTATGTTCTTAAAGAAAAAACACTAACGTAAGACTGTAGTTCTTTCAGCAGGAATTTTATCAGACTGACCAAAGCCTAGAACGGTGAATTTTAAAAACACAAGTTTTTCTGTTGTACCTAAGGCCCGGCTAGCTCAGTCGGTAGAGCATGAGACTCTTAATCTCAGGGTCGTGGGTTCGAGCCCCACGTTGGGCGTGAAACTTTTTTTTTTCTCTTTCTGGAGGACACCGATTTTGGAGTGCAGTTGTGTCTGTACAAGGTTTAAATTCGGTTTGACAGTTAAACTGATAATAAAATTGATATGTTTGCAATGATGGTGTTAAGGTAACATAACCCAACCCTGTATTGGCTGTCCTTGTTGCCTGACACTTAAGCACTGACCATTGTTTTGAGCTAAGTCGTGGCCGAGCTAGTTTTAGATATGTTGAACATCACAAGCTCTGTATCTTACAGACAATTAGCTTATCTATGATTTAGCTCAGATTAGTTGCTGTTATTGGCATTAATTGACATATAAAGTTTGTCCTTGGTTATTGGATTTGTTGAATGAGAAAGATAGGTTTAGTTTTAAATTTGTCAACAATTGAAATATGAGTGTTGGTGGGTAATGGATTGTTTAGTTGTTGTCTATATGTGAGATGAGCTATTACAAAAACACATTTGAAAATGTGTGTACTATGCAAGCATTGGTGGTTCAGTGGTAGAATTCTCGCCTGCCACGCGGGAGGCCCGGGTTCGATTCCCGGCCAATGCAGCTCCTTTTTGTTTTGTTCCACCGATGTTTTTAGACAACAATTACCTGATTTTGTATTTCACTTGAATTTTTGTTAAACAAAGAAAAAAAATTGCTTTAATCAAACCTTTTGGGTATTCAAATGAGTATTGTCCTCTGTTTCACGATCGTTAGAGGAAATGAGAAGGTGCGTACTTTACATATGTTTTTCTCCAGTCACCAAAGAGTTATCGTGCACATTCAGGTGATGTTTGTGGGGAGGACAACAAACAAACAAAAAAACTCAAAAGCAATGTGTACTCCCCGTCGGGGAATCGAACCCCGGTCTCCCGCGTGACAGGCGGGGATACTTACCACTATACTAACGAGGAGGTGTTTGTGCTTGTGTTCCTGCTCTCTTTTCAATGTCCACTCCACCACAACTATACCATTACATGTTTTGCCTATATGACCATGATCAAGCTTGACTGTCTGTCCCGCTCCTTACCACATTTGCTGAGCTATGCAGTGTTATTATATGCAGTAAACTGACAAGCAAATTGTGTGTATGATCTGAGACAGCCTCCACTGTGTAATGGTAGGGTTGAAGGTCATGTGAGCATTGGTGGTTCAGTGGTAGAATTCTCGCCTGCCACGCGGGAGGCCCGGGTTCGATTCCCGGCCAATGCAGCTCTCTTTTGGAAAATAATGTATTGAAAGGCCTGCAACATAGTAGTCACAATTATTGTGTAGTAATAGCCGGAAACACTAACATACTCCTAATTTGGTTGTTTTGTAGGCCACTTAAACACAGTCAGAAACTCTCTACTCCCTTGCATTATCTCCAGTCACATACAGGCCGCTGTGTAAATGTAGCAAATATGACAACTTGAATATAAGTGTAATATTTGCGCGCGCTCCATGAACCATTGATGTTAACAATGATGCAGGCCTCGTTGGCGCAGTAGGCAGCGCGTCAGTCTCATAATCTGAAGGTCGTGAGTTCGAGCCTCACACGGGGCACATGTTTTGTTCTGCTTGTGGTTTCATCTTGAATCATGGACAACAACAACAACGCTGCTTGTTGGTCAGCCAAACTCCCCCAAAGAGTATTAACTTTATCCAGGTGCATTTGTCCTGATGTATGAGCATGTTTTTGGTGTCCTCTTTCATTACTGTGAGCGGGTCCCCTCAATCTCACTTAGGCACAGTGTCTTGCCATCAAGCTAGCTTCTGGACACTATAAATGGAGCACATTTGACAATGTGATCGAAAAACCATCCATTTTGTTCACCTTTCAGGCCTCGTTGGCGCAGTAGGCAGCGCGTCAGTCTCATAATCTGAAGGTCGTGAGTTCGAGCCTCACACGGGGCATGCCTTTTGTTTCATGCCCACATTTTTCTGCATGCTTGTTTCGCCGGACTCATGCTTTTGTTGCATTTCCTTGCTGATGAACCTGGGTCATGATCAACTTTGTCTCCAAATACTTAAAATGTACTTGGTCTCCCTTATTGTTTGATTTCCCTGGAGGTTATTTGAGACCTTCCTACTTTTCCCAGTACAATACTAAACAACTTATTACAACTTATGTAGCATACAGATGTTGGTAGAAATAAAGGAGTGATTTGAGAAGTTTTCATGAAGATTTTTATAATATAATGTGTGAAAACTTGTGACCAATGCGTTCTAAGCAAATAAAATCAAGCTGAACACAGTTGCCAGTTTTGGTCCAAAAAAAAGGAAAACAAGAAACAATCCAGAGCCACCTTTAAAACCTGACAATGACAATAGATGTCAGGTGAAGTGTCACTTTAAAAATCAGTCGGTTTGACAGTGTTTTTCCTCTTTGACAAATTACATCTTTAATGTGGGTTTTAAATGTCGTATCTGTTTCCATAATAAGGCTTCTGCTGATGTTCATGTGTTACACGTTGCTCGGAGAAAATGTAAATAAAGTCACGACTGAGACATGAACCCAACTATCGGAAGAGTCTACAGTAATACATTTTGTCCTTGGGAAAATGTCTGTTCCCTTTTTTTTTTTAAAGGGGAAACATTTACAGCCATTCACATGGACAAAGTCTTGACCACTGTGGCCTGAAGACGGGGGAACATCCTGGGTAGTTGTGCAACTGGGTAACCCCAGGATAAGCAAACACACCTTGGCTTTGCAGGTAGAGAGTTTTTCAGTGGTCACAGAGGACAGAAAGCCCAAGTGACATCTAAAAAATAATGCAACGCTATATCTTAAATTCGTATAGCTTAATTAAAATCGGAGGGACAAGAAGAAGAAGAAGAATCGGAGGGACAATGCCCTTTATTAGTCACAAAACTACATACATGCAACACATGCCATGCAGATTGGTGAAATTTGTCCTCCGCCTTTATCCCATCCTGGTTGCCTTCCTCTGCGGCAGACCAGGAGCGGTGGGCTGCCATCCGACTGGCGCCCAGGGACCCAATCTCTTTCATCACCACTGGTCAGGTGGTGATCTTCATGCATGTTTTTAGTGGGGGTATTTTTAAAAATTTTTAAATTGTTCCATTTCTGTCTTCCAGCACTCACATCATTTTCTTACGCGCGTTCCGTGGAAGTGATGGGGAACAAAATCCACACTCCTTGTGACGTGTAAAAATGAATTCCTAATAATATCTGTTTTTATTTTCCTTTCAGTGTGGACAGTTTCTGGCTCCAGAAACTGTCAGATTCAGCGCATGCACTACAACGGGGTCACTGATATTCCTGAAGGGACAATGTAACAGTAATCTTCTTGTGGAAGGGATCGTTTGTTGCATTAAAATATATAATATTGTCAGGTGTCCTGGGTTTTTCCACACTCTGTTTGTATGAATGGTGATAAAACCGATTTTGTTATTGTACAGAAATTGTTTGCTGATTGTTAGATGCCTTTTGTTGTCAGTGTTATGTTTTGTCTGTGATATTGTATAGGTTATTTTTTCTCTGTAGAATTAAATGACCATTGACCAAGAGGAAAATGTCTTGTTGAATATGAATTAACCCTAAATGTAAGAAGGGGTTGACATAATTCCTGCCCTGTCGTTCCCAGGTAAACGTTGTCTGAACCCCCCATCAGTAGAAGCTGAGGCTTCCCAGGAACAGTCTTGACATTTGGATTGAACGTTTACAGAAAGCATGGCTCATGTGTCTGTTTACTTTCTGTATTATGTAACCTTTAGAATCAGACTTCAGTGGAACTTTCCCACAACCTGCCCTCCCCTAAAGAGGCATGTGATGTGTTTCTGAGCAGCCATGATGGTGACATCTTTGAAGCGTTCTGAGAGGTGTGTCTCAACTCTTTGATTGCCATTCCTGCTGTTATATGTTTAACATGATATTCTGTTGTCAGAAGGCAGGCACAAAAACTGACACAGAGATAAAAATATGGTTGGAAGTGTAGGGGGATTATAGTCATTTGTATAGAGCTTCTCACCTCTGGCTTAATTATACCCATCAGCAGAGCAAGCTGGTCCTACATGAGCAGAAGGTTCAGTTTTATCTTTGTGCCCAGACCTGTTTTGCATGACATGTTATCAGCAATGACTAGCTGGTCATACCGCTTGGCAAAAGGTTATTTGAATACACACATTAGATGATATTGTCTAGTTTGTATAGCTCGCTTTGAGCAGCACTTCCCAAACAGCGGAGTCCAAGAAAAAAAAAAAGCAAAGCCAGAGTCCAATGCGGCTTGGCAACCTGACGTACCTAAATACCAAGAAGTTGTACATTCCAACCTAATAGTAGAGCCTGAACGTTGAGTCAAATGTGGGTAAGGACGAGCATGCGCACTCGCTGATCCACTCTCCAGAGCAGAAGGTGGCGGTAACGCGCTAATCACCTGGACGACAACCGCCGTAAAATTAGAAGAAGAAGCCCATTAGCTGCCGCTGCTGCTCTCTGGCAATGATACAGCAAACACGGGCTCGGTAAGACATATCGAGATGGACTTAGCGAGTACTTTTCATCAGTACAAATACGGATATTATGTAGACACCGTTGTCTGTTGACGATAGACGGAGTTTATTCTTCGCCAGGATCATTTTTGTTTCGGGAAAAAGGATACTCGACGTCAGGGAGAGGAATGGATGCGACGACTGGTTTCCTGCGACACACACCGGCCAGCTAAGAAGCTTCCACATTCACTTTGAAGACCACCTGAGTGCACCTGAACTGTTCAGGGCTAGACTTTCGGCGCCTGATCGTGACGCTATTATCCTCAAAATAATCGTAATTGGTGAAAATGTACACTGAGTTGTAGAAGAGAGTGGATAATCGCTAGTGGCGACCCAACAGCTCGAAGCTAACCGACGACTAGCTGAAATTCGCATTCTTTGTTTATTTTATTTGCTCCATTGAATACAGTGTTTTTATCTGTCAGAAGTTGGACTCATACTTGCGTTGGGTGGACGGACACTGCTTATAAGCTAGCCTTTCAGCCTAACTACAGGCCGGAACGTTGTACTTGATTTTTAAAGGACATAAATCATCTGACATCTCACTTATGGCTCTTTAGTGCCGCGGTACTGCAGCTGACCCAGCTAGCTAGCATCTGTGTTAGCTAGTAGGTAGCGCAAACAGCCATCAGCCATTTATTGGCCTTTAATAAGTCGTTGATAGTAACGATGCACCACCAGGACTTCACGGGAGACCCGCCTGCGACCGGGAGCAGGAAGACGGTGTACCACTACAGGAGGGGCAGCAGCGGTGCGTCCGCCTCCGCCGCAGCCGGTGGCGGTGGAGTGAATACGGGTGACGACAATCCGTCCCAGGCTGGATCCTCTTCACCCGGACCCCACCACCAGCCCCAGTCCCAAGTGGCTGGCGCTCAGGTGAAGAAGAAGAGTGGCTTCCAGATAACAAGTGTCACCTCAGCTCAGATCAACGTGAGTGGCAACAACAGTTTAGCAGATGACACTGAGAGCTATGATGACATGGATGAGTCACACACAGAAGACCTCTCCTCCTCTGATATGCTGGATGTGTCAGTGTCCAGAGCCACGGATACAGGTGTACCGGAGAGAAGCTCTTCTGATGAGACATTGAATAGTCTCCATGGGGTCGACACACCTGGACTTGTGTCACCCAATGAGCCCCTTCACCCTCATTCCATCCCTCAGGGGTCTCAGCAGCACACCTCTATGGTGAATGGGACCATGCATCATCATTATTATCCCCAGCAACACAGCCAGACCCACCATCAGCACTCTGATAGCTTGGGAGGAGGTGAACACTCTTTGCCAACTCTTCCCATTGCTCCCTTGGCTAATTCCAGCCCGGCTCCCAAAGCGGGGCCTAGCCAGTCCCAGAGGCCTCCGATGTTGGATAACACTAAACCTGCAGGTGGAACAAACCAACCATTAGCCCCTATTATTGGTGGGACAGCCACTGAACCACACCTACAAGGCAATGTGAACATGTCCAATGTGTCCGCTGTCACTGCTGCTACGGTTCCTCCTTCTGGTCCTGCAGGTTTTGACAACACTAGTGTGAGTGGGCAAGTAGCTTCTGCTGGAGGAGGAACAGGCCTGTCTGCTGCCACCTCCAACACTCAAACCCAGCACACCCAAACTCAGACAGCTACTGGGTCTCGTTTTAGGGTGGTCAAATTAGACACTAACTCTGAGCCGTTCCGCAAAGGAAGATGGACATGTACAGAGTATTATGAAAAGGAGATTCCTCAACCAGCTACAGCCGAGGCACCAAAAGGTGCAGATGTGGTTGCAGAGACTGAGGCAGGTAATGCTGCGATTAGTCAGAGCGTACCTGCTGTACAGCCACCTCACACCCTGCAGCCCTATCAGCAGCCGAGCCAGGACTTCACAAGTCCACAAGCCATGCAGAGCCCACCACAAGGGCTGGCCCAAACCAGCCCTCTGACCTATGTTTCACCCCAGGAGGTTGTTGGTGGGGCTCACTTGCAGAAACCTGTGGCCCCTCTCACTCTTCCTACAGCAACACCACAGGCTGGCTTAAGTCAGCCTCCCTCTGTAATACCCCAGCAGTTGCCATATGCTGTGGATCCCCACCAGGCTCAACCCCAGGGAGGAGGTTACCCTGCACCTCAGCTCCCTGCAGGGGTTATGGCCCCAGGAAGTGTCCGACAGCCAGACTTTATCCAGCCCACTGCACCTTTCCAAAACCAAGTGCAACCTCCGCTGCCGCATGTTACAACAGGAATCTCAATAACATCAGTTCCAGGGGTCACAGCTCAGCAACCTGTCAGCATAACTCAGCAGCTGCCTCACCAAGGTCAAGTAGCCCCACCTGCCCAGGCAACTTTTGCAGGACAGCCACAGATGCTCCCAGCTCAACCCCAACCTCACCTACAGCCACAAATCCAGCCCTCTTCCACAGCCACGGTCCCAGGGGCACACACTCACGGGACCCCCTACATGCCTCTGACTGCTGTCCTCCAACCCCTCCTCACCCCGGGTGCAACCTTCGCCCAGGTTCCGGGAGGAGGGAGCTCCATCAAAACCTCCCAGTTAGAGGATGCACAGAAGCTTTTACTCCAGCACCAAAGCCTGCTGGGACTGCCCAGGCTCGGGGGGGTGGCGGCAGGTGGAGAGGGGGCCGCAGAGGCCCACATGGGGATGTCAGCTGAAGCCAGCGCCTTCATGGCTGCTGCTGCAGGCCTCAGGACTCAGCATGCTGAAGGAGAGGAGGACAGGTGAGGATGGACGGCCTGTGCTGTCAGAGCCGCTGATTCTAAAGTGAACTTTGTTTTGCTGATGGAGGTTTTTCAGCAAACAAAAAGTGAAAGTTATTATTGATATATTGTAGTTCAGGCTGCAGCACAGGCGGATAATTTGGTTATTTTTAATTGTAACATTTCATTACAATTACTTCCCTTTGCAGTAATTTTGAAACATATTTATTTTCATGGCAATAAGCACAAAGAAATAGCGTTCCCTTTCTTTCCTCATCATGGAAACAAGCAAGTATGATTTACACAGTCTGATTATGGTGTCTGGCTAGATCCGTAATTGTATCTCTGCTTGTGCGCTTGGAGCGGCATCCTGCCACTGCTTTTCTGTCTGGTTTTGCTGTAACTGCAGATGAGGAGTTTGATGTCGACCTACAAGCCCAATGTCACATTCATCTGACCCCCTGTCCCCCGAGGTCACTCTGCTGGCCTTCTGAAGGCAGCGGGCGAAAAAGCAGCTCACTGGACATTATTGTAAAAACATCAGTGGCTTGAATCGAAGCAGTGGAGTTGCTGAGTCACTGAGGATGCTGGTGACTCAGCAGATGCTCTGCCCTGGTTGACCCCCCTACCCTCACACATCCACCTCCATTAGCCCATGGCTCTTTCTATCATAAGGCTACAGTCTCCCTGTTGTACTGCCTGGTGCTATCCTTCCTTACTCGTTCAGTATTTGCGTCTCTCTTTCCCCCATCTCCCCTTAGGTTTAGTCTTTTATTAGACACTGGATCTGTTGATCTGTGCTGCCCTGAAGGAACTGTGCAGTGGTTTATTTACGTGTACAATTACTCAATCCCATGTTCCTTTTAGTTTTGCTGCTCAACAGTGGTTATTTCAGCTGCAGGTAGTGTCTAAAAATACAAGGTCAGTCAAAATGAAGTCAGTGCCCTGGAAAAAACTGCCATGCTCCATCTGAAGATGCAGTGTAAGTGTTAGTCTTGCAGAGTCTGTGTAGGAGAGACCGTGGAGGGCCTGATCTGGAGTTGCGTTGCATGCATCTGCAGAGAAGAAGAGCACTGTTCTGGCAGCAGTCTAGTGTTACCACTGTACTGTTCCGTGTTCTGGTTTAGCAGGAGATTCATGTTGTGAGTGCCACAGTAATGCCTGCAGGGTATGGAGGAGGTTCGACAGAGGACCGTCAGCCTCACCCAAGCACCCGTAACTGAAATACAAAACCTACTCTTGAATGTTGTGGTTTTTATGTAGCTGTTGGCAACAAATGCAAATGGTCTAAAAAGTCTTCTCCCCCAGTGGTGTACAAATGCATGCTAAGACTCCTGAGTGCATGATTAAAACAACAGTTGCTGAGCAAACCAGTAAACAAACTTCAAACCCAATTATCAGCACGGCAGGCCATTGGTGACCTGAAGCTCACCGTTCATGTATTTTCAGCTGTTGAGGTCATTTCTGAACTCAAGGAACAGTGATGGAGGCTGCTAGAACTGCTGCTTCAGTGTTGACACAGTCTTAGTCAAGTTCAGCTGCAGACAGAGCTGGACTGTTGACTGTGTGTGGAGGCTTTTGTCAGCTATTCATGGCACCCCATCATGACTGTGTGTGCACAGTCCCTGCATGCCTTCTGTGTTTCAGTCCATTTGTAAGCCTGTTTTCTTGTCATGAATTGGCCACTCTCCTGCAAGACAGTCTTGGTGTGTGTGTGCGCATGTGTGTCTGTTTTGTTTATAGTCATGGTCATGTCATGCTGCGATCTGGCTCTGCTTTCTTTCTGTCTCCTATTCTCTCTTTATTTCCCTCTCTTTCTTTCTCTCTGTGCATCATGTCAGCTGTCCAAGCTGTTCTCCTCTGCCCTATTCCCGTAGACACTAGTCCATTCTCCTCTTTCCCCTCTTAAAATATCCCTCTCCTTTCCCTTCATACATGCAGTCTTCTCTCCAACCGAATGGCATCCAGCCCTGTGCCATGATGAAGTCGACAGGTTTTTCCTCTGTCAGGCACCTGCACCCATATTTACCGCTGAAAGTGAGCATGAGCAAGAGTGTATGAAAGGCTGTGAGTCAGTACCCTTTGTTAAGATCTCACAATGACCAAGAACAGCCCTGTGACTGTAGTGACTGTAGTGACAGTGCCAACATTAGGAAAGAAGGCCACTGCAGAAGCAGTACTGTTTTTTCCAAACATCTAAACAACCAGATTCATAAACGTATGCAACAGACTCAGAAACTCTTTGAATGCTTGAACTCTGTCACTGACAAATTGACCTAAATGATTAACCAGTTATTTAAATAGTTGATTTATCAACTTTAATTTGGGTTGACCCTGAACAACAAACCAGATGCAGCTGTGAGAGGAAGACCGTGTTCAGTCTGAGTTTCAGCAGTGTTGACCAGCTGTCAGAGTCCACCTTGTGATTCGGCTGTAAAAAACACCTGACCTGGCACGGCTGTGCATGGCTGCTGCCGTGGTCAAGCCGGGATGTGAGGGTGTGTGCGTGCTCTGCAGCATTCTGCTCGTTTCTGTTCACCTGCTTGCCGTCTATTTGAATATCTGTCAGTGAGGTTGATGTCAGTGAGAGGGCTGGACTGCAGCACGGCGATATTAATCAGGCCTTTCATCAGGTCCTTGTGCCTCCTCGGGTGGAATTTCAGCCTGCAGGTTGTTGCTAGTATAATTTGACATTTGGAGAGCTGCCAGCATCGGTTCACAGTAGAAGGAAAAGGTGTGCACTTCTGATACACTTCACACCTGTTGCCTCTGTCTCACCCACACACCTTTCTCTCCTTCCTGTAGAGAAAACAAACATTGCATACAGGTTGCAGAATGACTATAGCATTGCTTCCCACTGTTTGTAGCCTTATAGATAGCAGTATACTGTATCAATAGAGCTATTTCACCACTTAGGCAAAAAGCATTACTCTGCATGTTGATGTAATGCATAAATGGAGCATAATAATTTCACTAAGCAACATAGGTGCGACTGAACAGCCTATGTGCAGCACAGTCAGTGTCCCCCTTCCAGCATTGCATGTTTTGGTAATGAGCCTAAATGTATTATACCTTATGAGCACTTATGTGTGCATCAGTATGTTGAGCACTGGTCGAAGGCCTCATTTAGGAATCGTTTACCTTGCCTAAATAATTTTCTGTTCATCAGTCAACACAAGAATCGAAAGAATATTTCCTATGCCCATTTTCATTTGTTAAAAACATAAAGTGGTAACATGCATTTCACAGCTAACTGCATGTCAAAGACAGATGACATGTCATCGTAACTGCAGTTCATACACGGGCCATTTATTTGTATGCTCTCGTCCTTCAGGGCCATGGTGATTATTTGCATGTAAAACTTGTGCACGCCATGTGTCAACTGCTTTGTACCAGCAGCCTTCTTTTTACATTTGGTGTCTTTCAGTATTTTTCTCCTATTTTAGTCGAAGTGCACACGTGCTCAGCAGGCAGCAGTTGAGGTACAGTTTAAACATAAGTGAGCGGTCATGATATTCCAGTGTGAACTCAGTAATCATTAATCAATCAAAGACTGCCTCCGTAGCAGTCAACAGGTGGGCCAAAGGTGGATGCAAGAGAGTCCCTTTGTTGTGCCGGGCGAAGCACATTAGGTTGTTAAAAGAGCCTTGTTCTAATAGAGACTCATATATTGATAAAGTGACAATGAGCTGTGGGATTTTATGGGGATGCAGGCTTAGTTTCTGATTGTGAGCTGGTTCAAATATACCATCAGTTCTTAGATAAAGCTTATCTGCCTGTAAAAGCCGTTTTGTGACTTCCGAGCGTCAGTCTCTATCACCCGTCGATGCTCAGGCGCAGCTCTAACGTGGGCTCACATATTAGGCCTTATTCAAAGATATGGCTCCTTTCAAACCCTCTCTGGCTGTGTGTTTAATGTTGGTGCGTGACTGAACGCTGCTCTGTTTTTATGAGGCGCTTCAGTCTGTCAATCCATCACTGTTTCAGTGACAATAAGCTGCCCGTCGAGCGCTGCTGTTACACCGGCTTTGACTCGTGATTTATGTTTTGTTAATATTGACACACCTGTTTTTGATTGACACGTCATCCAAAACTGAGTTTTTATGGGGTAGACGGAGTCCCGGATGGCTAAGACCTAGCACGGATGAATGCTTAGAGCTATCGTAAAAATAGAGTTGATGGGGAGCTCAGGATTACTTGGCAGTAATTTAAAATATTTCTCTCATAAATGGAGTTCGAGCAGTGCATTGAGTCACATTTACAAACCTAAACAGCGAGTCATACTGAACAACGAGCATGTTTGTGAACCACTGCTTTGGCGAACACACCCCAAGATAGGAACGCTGGTACACTCATGCATTGTTTACACAGCCTTAACATAACGAGAAGAACAAAGACACATCATATTAAAGTGTAAAAAGTCTTAAAAGTAATTTCACAGCATGAAATTCCGTGGTCTTTAGTTCAATATTTATAATTATTAATCATTTCTTCGGTATCAGATACGAATCCAAAAGCCGTGTTAATGCCTTCTGCCATGCTTCCTGCTTCAGTCTCAACAAACTCATGCTGCTTTGACCAAACCTACATCACTTGATTTAATATTTATTGGGCAATTCCAATGTGAAATGGGAACAAAATGAAATGAAAGCCAAATTAAGAGGAAGCCTGAGGCGCAAAATCAGGACAGAAACCACAAATTGGCCCCTCTTAACACACTATGCCTACAGCCTGCCATTAAATATATACTATTGCACCTTTTCATGCACGGATACCTGAAGCCTGTCTGGTCTTCCCATTGTTTCATTTTAAATAGCTTTTATAAAGTATTTAAAGTTAAGTCAGATTCAAGCCTAAAGACTTGTCTGCATGTACATTTTGTGTTGTAATGTGTAGACTCATCACTGTACACCACAGGCAGCTGTAATAGGCAAGAAGCAGATGTGCTCATGTGTACCTCTAATGTTCTGTCTTTGCACACTGCACATGCAGTGTATGATAGTGTTCATGTTTCACCTGCTTGTGCACACCATTTGCAGTTGCTGAAGCACAAACAGCAGGTTTCTGTTTGGCTGCCTTGTTCCTCGTGTTCGCTGGGTCTTCTGGTCCAACTGCAGCTTTGTGAGTCAGTGTAGTGGTGCCTCTGGTTTCCTGGGCGGCATCTCCTGCACGTCAAGCCCAATAAATCACACCTGAAGGTAGTTCAGTCATTTGTCTGTTAATGAAACGTGACATGAAGTCATGCTTCAGCAGAGACATCAACTTGGCCGTCCGTTTCCTCTCTCACACTGTCGTGCTGCCGTTACCCCACAGGGTGGCAGTGTGGGCTCATAAATCCTCCCAGCTTGGTCAACAGTTGTTTATGTAACCTTAGCGTGCTTTGAGAAGCTGAGCTAAAATGTGCCTAGCGGCTAAGTGGAAGTGTCCTTCCTGCACGCAGTGAATGAGTGGTTTTAGATCTTTTCTCTGTAAAACACTCCGACCCCGTGTACTTGCTGTCAAAAATGAGTGTGTAATGTGCACCAAGTGTGGTTTCTGGCTGCAGAAGGTCCCAGTGGCACAGTTATTAGTATAATATATCCATTGGCAGGGTTCGTCACACAGTAGGCGTGCTTGTTTTTATGAGTGGACTGATTTTATTTCATGTTAATGGTCTAACTTTATTATTTGTGCATGCATCACATGTTCCTACTCCGTAATGTTTGAGTCCTTGTTGAGATAACATCAGATGGGCGATGTTTTCAGGCTTAGCTGTCGCGTCTTGATGTGTGTGAAGATCTTAATGCAGCCAGATAAGAACTTCATCTGGCTCTGACAGATTCAGCTTTAGGCAGCATGGGTGGGGTTTTTTTTTTAGAGGGGGTGCAGAGCTAAGTAGACGGGTGTCACGTTTGCTCGCCTTGTGCCTTCATGCACAACTGCAGATTCTTGAAGAAAGTCGCAGGCCAGAGAGACGTGATATGTGTCCGTGCACGTCTGCTGAAGCGCGTTTACGAGCTCGCCTGTCAGGATGCTGTGTACATACGTGTGAAGCTGGAGGCGTCAACAGGAGACGTTTTAATGACAAAGAGGAGGAGACGCAATGTTTCTGCTTTTGACTGGCCGCGCCACGATGGCTGCTGTGACACCTGTGCTGTTCTTTTCCTTCTGTCTGTCGTTTTCCTTTTTTCGATAACTTCCCCTTCTGGCTGTTCTCACAGAGAACAACACAGTACAGTTTCACGTAGCAGGAGAGAAATGGGACATTTCACATCCTATAATTGAAGCATCCAGCTGAGCTTTTACTGCTTTCGTGAGCTCTCACTAAAAGAGAGCGACCGTCACCTTCCACTGTAAACTCACATGATGCAGGAATTGTAGTAAATTGTTCTTGATGTCTGATCCTGAAATGTTTGAACCTCGCTGCTGTAGTTTGAGACAGTAAAGCGACCCGTAAAGGAAGCAGGGGTTGTGTCTCGCTAAAGGACACCTCAAACTCGTCCATAGTAACGTGACATTCCTGCTGCCTGTCAACGCACCCCTTCCTGGTAAAGAACAGCCTTCACGGTAAAGAGAAGAAATAATCGTTCTGCGTGAAGCAAGTTGTGTTTGTCTTGTCTCAGACCTTTGACCTTTCCATCTGCCGAAACACATTCACGTCACCGCACGAAGGCTGCACACCGCAGAGAGCCTTGAGCAAAGTTTCTCAGCCGCCGCTGAGAAGATCCTCACTGTTAATGTGCTGACAGTGAGTTCCCCCGACTCAGTTTCCATTCACAGCGAGCCCTCGAACCATGAAACAGAAACACTGTGCAGATCCATGTGACCGGGGTTTGGTAACAACTTCCTGTGACGTTTTTAATGTTGTCGGCGTGTAAGATTGTGTAATGTTTGGTTGTATAATATTTATCTTAACGCGGCATGGTTGAGAGAGAGACTGGGGGGCTGTGAGTTTTGTGACACAGAGCAGGAAATTATTTTTCTGACCTTGTGTGCGCTTACAAAGCTTTTACAGCTCACCTGCCTTTTGCCTGTTTGTGTGCTATTTAGACCGAAATTGAAGCAAGAGGAGATACGTACACACCATCTCATCTAATCGATCGATTGTTTTAGACACTTTTCAAGCACATTTCCTAAATCCAGCCGCTAAATATGAGAATATGCTGCTATTCTTTGATTTTTGGGAAATAATGATTGCTTCTGGTAGACATTTCATTCAGAAAATGATAACCGGTTAAGAAAACTGTTGCCTGCGTGATAGCATCTCCTCTTTACATCACCATTTAGACTTTCTTAATATATAACACCCTCCTGGCTAAATGTGGAAGGCTAAAACTCCCTCTATTTCCATCTCTTTTAAAAATGCGTCCACCCTCTGCAGCACATGTGGACTGTGTCGGGGTGTTGAAAGTTAATACCACATCCATCAGAAGAACAAGGCATGTCTCCAGTGTCCCTCAACCAGTGGAGATGTCAGAGCTCGGTCTCCTTCCTGCGCCGTCTCTCATGGTCCATATGGCACAGAGGCTGGTTATGTAAGACGTTGCGTGCATGGCAGAGACCGATTCGCTTCTGCTCCAGAGAGCCGCTGCCCTGGAGCTCTGTGATGCCATGAGAGCTGTTTGAGTTTTGGGGCGTTCCCGCTCTTTGTTTTGTCTTTTTCTGGGCGAAGATAAAGAGAAATTATCCGCAGCTTGCAAACAAATACAAGGTTATTTTTGATTGCTAGCTCTGTATGCATCTCCTACTCAGGAATTATACCTCAAAAGCAGAGAAATGATTGCATGCTGCAGGTCTAAATTTGATTACTTTCCAACAAATCTTCATTTATATGCCTTTCCTGTCTTGTTTTTTGGTGTGTGTGTGTGTGTGTGTGTGTGTGTGTGTGAGTGTGTGTGAGTGAGTGTGATCTTGCTGTCGGCCTCTGTTCTCCTACATGTAAATGCCAGCGCTCAAAGCCTCCGAAACCGGATTCTGCCAGTTTGCAACACACACACACTGGCTGCTACGACAAACACACAAACGGGAGGCATGCACGCACGCACGCAAGCTTATTTCTCCCAACTGCTTCAGGACAAGTGATGTGGAAGAAGGCGGGCGAAGCACAGAGCAGCACACAAAGCGATGAAAAAAGAGAAAGATGGAAATGATTAGATGCCGGAAAACGCTGTTGAGGGATGTAAAAAGTGAACCCAGTGTTTCAGTGCTTGACATAATCCAGTTAAGATTTGATGCACACTATTTTGTCTTGAAATGAGCTGATAGCTTCTAGTTGTGGTTTTCGTGGAGGTTACATTTCATGTTGCGCTGTTGTTTCCAGTCACTCCTTTGAATCGCTTTGTGTCCTCGCTGCTTTCGCGCCCTTTGCTGCGTTCATGTAACTTACAGTGGTGGCAGAGCTGGACCCTTTCCAGGACCACACACTGCAGCCTGAGCGGTGGATCCCCGATTGAGCTCAGCTCTGCTTTCACTTGAACCGCATCATAAAGTGAGGCGGAAGCATTACTTACACCCAGCTGGATGCTTTTGCGAGAGGGAACGCGGATAAAAGCAGGGTTGCTGTGGTTAAAAGGGGGTATGTCTCCTCCTGTATGGACAGCAAATACACAAGAAGGCATTTAGGTTGCTGTTAGTGCTTATTGATTTTACACTTTTCCAGAATGCCTGATCACTGGAGCTTAAGGATACCTCCTCTACTTGTTGTGACATGCCTTTCTTTTCCTGGCACCTCATGTTGGTTGTGTGGTTTTGAGAATGTTTCTGTATAATAAAGATGTAATCTTACACACTCTTAAAATATGAAGCAGGCTTCTTGTCTGCATTCACGTCAGCCTCCTCAGTTAAGCTGCCCCAGTTTTTGTCTTTTCTTTTTTTTTAATGACTCCTATCTCAGATTGAAAGATATGGCCTGAGGTTTGACTGTTCAGTCCTGATAGTACAGGATTTAACATTTCTTCAACCCCCTTCCCAAACTTCAAACTATGGCTTGGATTTAAATATAGGCGTCACTTTTCTCAAATATAGTTCACTCCTTGTTTTGCATTGAAACTTTATATTTTTAATTACGTGGGCAATGCAAACACCATCCGTTCTTTTTATTCCCCCACTTTGTCTGCTGCCACACTATGGCTACACATCCGCCCTTATGCAAGCTGCGCAGGGTGTGGCGAAGACGAACACCGCCACCCTTTTCTGTTGAGATCTGCAACAGAAAAGGGTGGCGGTGGCTGTTTTTATGAGGGCTCACGGTGTGGCTGGTGTGTTGTCAAAGGCTTAAGGGAGAGTTAAAATAAGCCCTAATTGATTTGTTAATAGTTAATTGATTTATCCACAGTTTGGCAAGGTCGAGAGCTCACTATCGAACCTCTCTGTCTGATAGCTTGGTGGAACGTGGCCATTAAAGGAGATTTTATTTTAGCGTCGTTAGCGTCGTTTCTAAGCCTCCTAAGCACAGTATGAACATACATTAAGCTTTAACGTAGCGGTTAGATAATATGTGGGTCAGCCCTTTGCACATGCCACACACACAAGCCTAAGATGGACATGGATAGACAATGAATGAAAGCATCCCCATCTGTGATGTCATGACGTCAAGATCTTGCCATTGGCAGAGCCCGGTCTGTTGCGCCATCTGCGATTGGCTGAAAGTGAACCTTGTCCACATGAGTGAACGCTTCCCTCAGACGACTTGGGAGCCTTTTGTTCTGCACGGGCATGCGTACACTGACCCAAACCTGCAAGTACACAGTGTACAGTTAAACGGGATGCTGTTAAGAGTTGCATGTCAAGTGGCAGATAAAGTAATTGCCACTAATCAATAATGGTACTTTTGAGTAGAAGGTACAAGTGGAGAAAATATCTGTTGTGACCCGTTCTTAGTCTTGTGTCCGGCCCTCAGCTGTTTCTTGGATTAGTGACATACAGTGAGGGGAAGAAAAGATGTGACCTTCACCTAATGAGGTTAATAATTTCACTGTATGCATTGAGCTAAATCCCACCAACAAACTCACTCACCGCGCCCCTAGCCGCCATTTTGTGGTCCCAACAACTGCGCGCTCCCTTCAGCCAGGGTTGCCGCCTCCCTTTGTTCTCTACAGTTGCTCTACTCAACAGTCAGTGCCGTTTATTTTTGTTTTCTACTGCGAGACGCAGTGTTGATGCTTTGAGTTTTCTGCGCTCTCCATCAGCTGCCTGCCCGATCTCCAGTCCAGCTCGCCATCCTGTTTTGATCGTCTTTGTTCAGACTGCAGTGTGAACTGTGTGCGCGTCTGCGTGCGAGCCTCTTAGCGCTAGCATGGAGGTACACGTGAGCCGTGCTCCAGTGAAGACCCATGCTGTGAGAGTGTGCGTGTCCAGTGTGCGTCCACTGATGAGGAGCGACAGGACGACTAAAGGCGTGCCTGGTACAATGTACACATTCTCCTTGAGTGAAGTGAAGCGGGGGGCACAGTCTGAAGAAGTGTGAGGAATGCAGGAGGTAGATGTTTGTCATGTTAAGGGAATTTAAGGGCAAATGCATCCATTCTTCACTAGAACTGATACGAGGAGGTTTGGAGTGGGGTACCACTCCTGTGCCCATCATAGGGTGGATGTTGCAGGAAAGAAGGACCAGGCTGATGGCAGTGAGCGTGCAAACGGGGTGTGTGGTCAAAAGTAGCTCATCCTATTGGACAGATCACCCTAATCTCCGCTGACAGTTTATATAACAACAGAAGGAGGAGGTGACATGACTCCTTATGCAGTGACATCACAGCCCACCCTCCTATCTCCCCTCACCTTGCGCCCAATCGTCTGAGAGTCTTTCTATGATTCAGGCTTAGCAAGGGGGCAATCAGGAGGACTTAACACACTAATGCGTGCTCCCGTTGTACGCACACACACTCCCACTACCACTCCCAGCCCTGTCCTACACAGCTCCATCCTGGTCTCCATTGTTGGTCAGGCTCCCTATGTGAAGCTCCCACTGCTGAGGGGAGCAGGGAGTCAGGGGCCAAAGGTCAGGAGGACGGAGGAGGGTGCAGTGGTTGTGTTTGTTTTAGGGGTGTTTTTGGTCGGGGTCAGTGTGGGGGGGCCTTCTGCTTTGATCGGAGTGTGTGTTTTAGCCTGAGAGCATCAATGAGAGAGAAGGGGCTGGCCGGGGCAGGAGGAGAGCAGGGCAGGAGCACCATGGCTCTAAAGCTGCTCTTCTGGGAGCTGGAGAAGCATCTGAAGAGGTAACAATGGCTGTGGTGTTGTCACGTTGTCGGGGGTCGGCGGAAGCAACCTGGGGGTTAAACAAGGGCGGACGCCATGGGGGTTTTGTGTTGATGCGTCTGCCTGATTGTGTTTTTTTGTTGTTGTTGTTGTTGTGGTGGTGCTCAGTTGATCAAATGTTGTGGAAAAATACAAGTGTGGCCTGCAGTTATCAAAGCATTTATCCAGGTTTTCAAATCTAACCCTTATCAGCGTGGGAATTTGGCACCCTGCATCAACACACATCACCTCAGGATATTCAAACTCCCGCTCAGCCGCCCTGAACGGTTGTAAATGTGTTTGAGCACACAGTGTTCTCGCTCACGCACATGCATGTCGCTCCGCTGGAGTGTGTGTGAGTATGAAAGCGTGTGTGGCTCACGTTCACTGCAACATGCTCCTGGCCAGATCCAGAACAAGAGGAGTGACTTTGTCCCTCGCCTGCTTTCAGTTGAATTTCCCCTCCAGTTTCAACAGCCAGAGATAAGCATCATGTTTAGTCCCTCAGCTGATCCACTTAGCCCATATTTGCCTCCCTTTGCTCAGTTATCAGGCCACTAATAGAGCCCAACAAACCAGTGTGTGTGTGCAGCCTGTCCAACATGAGGTCTGCAACATAGACAAAAACATTTCCCAACAGTTGACAAACTGCAGATGGAGACTTTGAATAAACAGGGTCTCCATCACAGTGCGTACGTGTGACGCCGCTAGTTTGGATGAAACAAAAGGGGAAGTCGCCACAAACGTTATTTTCCAGTTCTCTAAAAATCACTCGATCCCGTCAGAGTTCCATGACCACAAAGCCAAAGCTAACCATAAAGCTGGAGGAAGTCAGATAGAAAAACACAAGGAGTTCGAGGGTGTTTGTCTTCTCCGACATGTTTCTGATCTCCCAGCTTGATTCCAGTCAGTGAACGTCCCAGCCAGAAACAGTTCAGGTGTATAAGCAGGTGTTTGACAGGAGCTCTGTGAAAGATGCTCTTGTGTGTGTGTGTGTGTGTGTGTGTGTGTGTGTGTGTGTGTGTGTGTGTGCATCCTTGTCCAATCAAACTCAGGGAAAAGTGTGAATGAGCAGCAGTTTGGGGTCAGTTAGCTCGTGCTGATTAAATAAAAATGTGTCAGTATGTGCAAAGAAAACGGCGCCCTCGTTTTCCGGGACGCCGTGGAATCCTTTTTATGTCGATTGCAGCTGTTTACACCAAACGTACTTCCTCTTCCTTGTGTGCTGTTTATTGGCTCTTGATGACATCAGTTCATGCCATCATACAATCAAATCCCATTTGTGCCAAGTAATATGAGTGAAATGGCTGTGGCTGTGAGTGAATCAGAAAGAGCTGAAAATCTGCCTTGTGTTACAAATCAAAGGTACCTTAAATTAGGGCTGCAACTCGCTATTATTTTTATTATCTGGAGTCTTCAGAGCACTTGTCATAAATTATTAAATTCAGTCAATTTAAAGCTGATTTGTACAGAAAGCTCAAGTAGCTGAGGAATTCTTGATAAATTGATTGATCATTGGCCGATACTGGGACAAGATAGTAAAAAAATAGTTCATTCATAACGATATGAACAGGCTGAAACCAGCAAGTGTTTGCATTTATAGTTTGATATTTTGGGTATTCGTTTCCTGTCGATTGACTCATTGTTTTGTACTTTAGAGGCAGTTCCCAGATGATTAATATCAGAGCCTCATGCAGAACAGGGGGTGGTCCTCACTTCAGTCAGCTCATCTTCTGCTGTTTTGCTGCCATCTGACTCCTTCCTGCTTCTCCCCACACTTTCAGACTTTCAGTGTTTGTTTACTCTGAAGTGACATCTGGACAGAGCTCAGGTCAGCTTTTGGCGCAGGGTCAGCTTGTGATCAACTGATTATGTGGACTCAGATGACATGATGTCTGTGTGTGTGTGTGTGTGTGTGTGTGTGTGTGTGTGTGTGTGTGTGTGCGTGTGTGTGTGCGTGTGTGTGTGACCTCTTTACAACACGATTGATAACCGATAGGTGGAGACATTGTTTCACAAAACAGCCAACTAAAGTCGTTCATAACCTGCAGCTCCACATTTGAGCATGAAACCCGACATGAGAACACAGGACGAAACAGCCGGTTAAAAGCAAAATGTCCGCCGGTAAACTTCTGTGTGGACGCTCTTTCACGCCGTGCTGTGTAGTTTCTTTCGTATGCGCGTTTTTATAGAGGACGGCGCAGCAGGTAGAGCGCCGCTGAATGAGTTATGAACATGAGCGAGCTCTCCTCCAATCAGGCACGCCGCGGCGCCCCCCTCTCGCCTACATTATGCTAATGAGCTGCCTCCTCAGCCAATCACGCGGCTGCTGGCGCCGTTCTCCTGCATGTATTATCCAAAGAGCGAGCCGCGGTCTGCGGAGCTGCAGCCCGCCGCTTCAGTCTTTGTGTGCTCTGTCCCGGCTGCGAGCGCTGCGGTCGCCCGGAGAGCAGAAGCGACGTCCTGCCCTCAATAATGCGCTATTTTTCTACTTTCATACCGCTGGATTTCCAGTTTGTACAGCCGGGGAATCGCCTTTGGGGGGTTTAATGGACGGGATAGCATGAATTCCCAATGTTACACAGTGGCGATGGATCTTGGCGTTTGTCAGCTGAGGAATTTCTCGATTTCGTTTCTGTCCTCTGTGCTCGGGAAGGAGAGCGCATCGGTCCGGGTTGACAATAGGTAATGTCTGCAGGCTTTCTGCGCAGCATCGCCCGCTTCTGAAACGCGATGTGCGGCAGATTAAAACGAGGCTACAAGCCTCATTGATTCTCCGCCATCAAAGTCAGAGCCTCCTAGCCCGACCTCCATTTGCTTTGTTGCAGACACACATTACTGTGGCTTCTAGGTTGTCATCTTTTATGTCAGCTCCAGCATTTTCCACCTCAGGCTTCTTTGTGATTGCTTCGGCTGCTTGAAGCCTCAAATGCCAGTCACGTTTCTGCCACGAAAAAAACCCAAATCTGCCCTGCAGCGCTCAGCCATCGTTGCACCATGTAGGCTGTGACAATCAACCAACTAATCCTCTTTTTTCTTTGTCTTTCAGCTCCTCTGGTGCAAGCGTTGTGGCCATTGACAACAAGATCGAACAAGCAATGGTAAGCGTGTGTTTTAAAGCTCTATAACGCAGTCATATCATCCGCACAGTGTTTGTAAATAGGCCCGTCTCATGCCTGACATGTATGCTGCCTCCACTGTTATGTAACGCAAACACCGCGGTGTCCTCCTGAGCGACATGCAAGATAATGTGTGCAATGGCGGGGGGGATGTCAGGTGAGTGAGGGGCCACACAAAGCTGATGTCCAGCAATGAATGAGTAAAAAGCATGATGGTGCTCCTCTGCGCTCTGGACGTCATCTTTTCCCGCATATTTGCGCCTGCCGCTGTCTGAATTTGAGGCGGCAGGAGCTTCCTGCTCTGTCACGATTTGGACAGATGACCTCCGGGTTGTTGGCAACTCGATGTGGGCCAGGCTAAGGTTCACACGCTATCTCTCTCTCTCTCTTCCTCATCTCATGCATATACATAGTCTCTCGCCCTCTCCCCCCCTCTCTGTCCCGTGTTGCTAGGCAAGCAGCAGCCTCCCCATGGCTTGGTATAAATAACTCGGCCGGTGATAGGCTCCTCCCACCCCGGTGCAGGAACATTTTGTTCCCTCTCTGTGCACCAGGCAGGAGGAGGAGGAGGTGGAGGAGGGTCCACAGAGGAGGGGATGCTCAGATTATTAGGAGCAAATCCCCCTTCAATCACTGCCACAGCTCACTGCTCAGGCATCAGCAGGGGAATGCAGCACGAAGCTGCTTCTCTTAAAAAATAGTATTTCTGAGGAATCCATGAGCTGGTTTCCTCCCAGACAGCTGCCATGTGCTGTGCCAGTGATTTACAACCCATAATTAGCCTTTGCTCTGCTGTGTCACCTTTTCTCCCGGAGTCGCTCACATGTTTGGGTCAGTTTCTCTTTGAGTCAAGCGTTGCTGAGTTTTTATGCAAGTGGGAAGTCAGGGGTTATTTCTAGAGTAAATATAAACATGGATGAGCCAAAATACATTTGAGTAAAATAAAAAGGAAGTTAGACAACGGAGGTTTGGGAAGTCATGGAGGTCATGTGAATCAAAAAGAATGGAGTGTGCTATCAGGGCTGCAGCTAGTTTTATCAGGTATTTAATGTGGTGATCTGCAAACCGAGACTCATTTGGATCCTAAAATGTCCAGAAAAAAAGTGAAACATTTCAATTTTTCAGTCCACAATCTGGTGATATGAAAAACCACAGAGCAAATCTTAATATTTGAGAAACTGGAGCCACAGTATGTTGAAATGTGTTGAGCCTTCAGCCGTGGCCATTTGCTTTCTGTCGGTTGGCATGTTGGTCGATGAACTGACTGATGCTGCTCTTGATTAATTGATAAGACTTTATTTTAGCCTTCAGAATGGCAGAGAATCTGTGGCCTGTCCCCATTCCACAGAGTCTCAGAGTGCTTGCTGGGTTTGAGCAACAGTGCAAGAAACAAAAATACTTCATGTAGAATGATCTGAATTCGAGAAAGGTAATATATCTTCACATCTGAAAAGCTGCAACCAGCAAATGTTTAAAAAATGACAAACAAATCAATCGATATCAAAATAATTGCAGAGTAATCGACAAACTAATTGTTTTATTCCAGAATAGTTTCAGTTCTGACGTGACTCAACTTTAAAAATAACAAGCATGTGGAAGTATATGGTCGATTTGTTGCGTCTTAAGGAGTCTGGATCATAGTGAGTGTGGTTTGAGCGTGATGTCATGGCAGAAGGAATCTGAACCGCCAGCTAACCGTCTCTCGCTCTTTCTCCCCCTCCGTCCTCAGGACCTGGTGAAGAGCCACCTGATGTACGCCGTGCGCGAGGAGGTGGAGGTGCTGAAGGAGCAGATCAAAGAGCTGATCGAGCGCAACACTCAGCTGGAGCAGGAGAACAACCTGCTCAAGAACCTGGCCAGCCCCGAGCAGATGGCTCAGTTCCAGGCGCAGGTCCAGACCGGCGGCTCCCCGACCGCCACCGCCCAGCCTCCGGTCCCGGTCCCGGGCGGGGCGACACAAGTCCTCCCCTCCACACAGAACTCCGGCACATCCGCGTAACCCAGAAGCTGCACGCTGGAGGACCACAAGGATGAGAGATGGGGGGGTGGGAGGAGGAGGAGGAAGAAGAGGAAGGAGTCTTGCCATACTGTGAACTGACTCTATGCCACCGTCTCAAAGAGCGCACACTTCGACTTAACCGGAGGACGAAAAACAACTTTGTTTTGTTGCACATTTAATTTAATAGAAAGACTGTGGAGTTGCACCTGTGTGTGTGTGTGTGTGTGTGTGTGTGTGTGTGTGTGTGTGTGTGTGTGTGTGTGTCCCAGCTTGGTCTCCAACCTTTATTACCTGCTTCAGACAATCGTCGTCGTCGCGATCATCATGTTGATGATGAGGGGAAGGACATGGTTGACAGGAAGTGACTGTCGATCCTCATAGCCGCCTCCGCCGCCATTGTTCAAGGCCACCCGGGGGGAGAAGCTAACGCCGGGCCCGGCCAATCAGGGGAGCGCGCCGCATGCTCTTGTCAGTGCCGTCGAGTCCCTGTGGAACGCGTGCCATTGTCTCGCCCCACCCCCGCCTCGACCTGGCACTGCCCACCTGCATCACAGATTTTCTACTCAACGTCTTGTTTTACGTTTGTTTTTGTTTGTTTTTTTTAGTGCTGTGGTCCGTGCACTTTTTCCAGACGATGCTGACAATGGACGAACTGTACACACTCGTACGACCCATCTGGAATGGGAGTCAAAAGAGTCCAGCTCACTTTCTCTCATGCTCACAGTTTGTGTGGACGATGAGAGGCTTGCTGTTCTGGGTTGCGGGGGCTGACGTAGAAAGAATTATGAAATATATATTAGCTGCGCCTCACTGTTCGCTTTGAGAACTGTGTTCTTCCCGAGGTTCACGCTGCCGTCCCCACCCTGAACGCACTTTCCCCCGACTTGGATGGAGCGTTAAACATTTATGCAGGGAATCAAGGCTTTTTTTTAAGGGAGGGTTTAGGATTCGTTTTTGTCTGTTTATGTTTTTGCTCTTGTTGATGTAATTAAAGTCCTAGTGATCTGTAAAAATAATTAATGGAGAGGCAAATAAGTAGGACATGACTGTTTCTAGGTAGTGAACTTTGTACAGATTAAAAATTTCCAATTAAACTCTGCCAAGTGCCTGGTTTCTAACCATAGATACATATATAAAAGCTTTTTTAGTTGTTTTATTCAATACATGTGTGTATATATATTTATATATATACATATCCATATATATATCTATGGTTTTACCAGGTTTTGAACTACCTGTGATGTCATTACTCAGGGTGGGAACAGAAGAGGATTATTTACCTCCACACTAAGATGCTGTCTCTCCTGCAGTGACACACGGCCTTGTACTGTACGTGAACTCTCCTCTGCCGTCGCTTCACTCACTCGCTCAAATTATCTGGACTGTTTTACCATTTGGAGACGTGTGTGGTTTTTTTTAATGGATGGCGATGGTGTTTTTTGTTTTTTTTGTCTTTTCATTTCTTTGTCTTTTTGTACAGCCCAGTGTGTGAGTTCCTTGTAGTGCAACTGGAGCGCTGAACACAGTAATGAGACACTTGGCACAAAAGAGAAAAAAAGGAAAATGCCGAGCACAAGTATGTCGATGTTTTGTGCATGTTCCTCAGCCCATCACAAATGTGACGTTACAATTGCACTAGACAGCTGCACCTCAAATAAAAATGAAAACAAAAAAGCGGACTGTTCGGTTTTCTTTTGAAACACTGATGAGGTTTGAGTGACTCTCCCGCTAAAACCCTTAAACCTCTGGATTTAAAGCATTAAATCGATGCAAAAGAAAAATAGGTTTACAACAAGGAAATCAATCAGTTCTACAGTTTAAACATGAATACAGCTGCTCTTCACTCCACCTATTCTAGCCAGTAACCTGCTCTTCCTCCCAGTTTAACAGCAGGATCACCTGCGTCCGCACTAGACCTCATTACGCATGCGCAGAGGCGGACCGCCAGCTAAATATTTATCTATATGTGGACGTCATTGGTTCTACACGGCCGAGCCCCCTTGAAGCCACGCTGTGGTCGCCCCGCCCACCGCTGCGTCACGTGTACAAGCACGCTGCCGGCGAGGGCGTGCAAGTGGGCGCGCGCTCCAATGTCGGACAACGCCATGTGACGATTGCGGGAGCGGAGAGCGTGTTTGTCTTGCAAACATGTGCATTCCGCGTCTTAAAACGTCAGGTACGACGTGTTTGGGGTTTAAACATGCATTAATTGTATTTACACAGCGAGTCTTCTAATGGGCTCTGCGTGTGTGCGTGTGTGTGCGCGCGTGTGTGTGTGTGTGTGTGTATTGCTTGCTTGAATTACAGCTGCAGGTGTAAAGAAAATCCTGTGAGGATAGCAAAGTATTGTTAATACAGCTCTCAAAACCAGAGATCAAAAAAGCGCTTAATGAGGGAAAACAAGAAAATATACATGATACATGGATGTGAGGAAAGAAAAAGTATAAATTTGTATTAGCATGCAAACATATATGTTGGATACACACACAGTGTCTCTGCATTATAATCCCCATTAGATTTGTGGTTCTGCTTTGATGTCTCCATAGTATTAATGTAAAAGTATGATAGGATTACTAGATATCACTTTTATCATCCCAACATGGAGAAAGTCTGCAGTCTGTACACTCTATTTATGCAAAGCCATACATTTTATTGATACTAGCAAGGCTGAAACAAGACAAGCTCAATTTAGTTGTCTTGCATAACTCTTGCCACAACATAATATTATATAATATAATAACATGGCAGTTTATTCAAGATACTAAAACCATTACAGTTCAACAAAAACACTTCAAAAAAATTTCATGCTGGTGGCTGTGACTATTTACTCAATATTTCAGCTCAGGAATCTGCAAATCAAACATGTGAAATGAAGCAAACTGGTCCAGTAGACAATAATGACGCACATGCAATTTAACACGGTGGCGGACTTTTATTTTCCAGGCCAAATTTTGACCCTGAGGTCCAGCAGCTGAGTGTCTCTGTGTATTTTTAGTAGCATTTAGGACCCTGCAGAGTGCACGGCTCAATTTCCTCTTAAGCAAGGCAATAAAAACTAGGCCTTTTTTCACGTTTCTTTAATTAAAACAAACCACTTAATGTGATGTTCTTTTATTTTCGTCAAATGATTCTTGTCAAATCAAAAAAAAATAAATAAAAGGGGACCTGAGAAGGATAAAGCGCTGCAGTTTGAGGTGCCCTGGGACAAAATCTAATTAACTGCAGTCTTTGATAATGTATGTCTATTTAAAGGACCTCGACCTGCCCTGCTCTGCCCCCCCCCCCATCCTCAGGTCAGTCTGATTCCAGATCCTGACCTCGGATCGGCTGGCTCACTCTGTGTAGACAGAGCTCCTGCTCTTGTGTCCAGATGGCACTTTCGCAAATCCCGTTTCATTGACAAAAGGTGTTTTCTTCAAGCAGGCTGCCGCGGGTACAGGATGTACTCTGAGGCCGGGGGATCACAGGCGGATTAACCTCATCTGTTTGTGCTGCGGCTGATGTGTGGATGCACAGATATGGAGGCCAATTATATACATTATGTGCTGGCATCCGTCAGTGAAGTCCTGGTGGGCCTGTGGGCATATTTGCGCTGTTTTTGACTGTGACCAACCAGCACGTATTTTATTATGGTAAACAGCCCCTTCTCATTCTGTTTTCTCTGACAGTTTATTGACATGCATGCACCTAACGTGACATGCATACAACCTGTTTTTCTGGCCTGCTGTTTCCAGACATGCAAAGACCATTCTGCCCCAAAATCGACCCAAAACAAATCCTCTTTACACCCCCTTCACTGGACCTCAGGTGCCCTGCTGGTTAAACCCTGAGCCTCCAGACTGTCAGAGAGGCCCCCACCTCCTGTGGCCCCCCTGAGATGCTCTGCAGGGATTAGCCTGTCCGGTGTCGGGTCATTGGAGATACGCTACATGTTTGTACACACAGAAAGAAAACCTGTGAACAGCACTCTCAACGCTGCAAAATCCCAAATATACCAAGGCTAAAGCAGATTTTAGAGCGGAGTTAAGGGGAAAAATCCAGCTTTAAACATCTGACCAGGCAGCCGGTGGTATCGCTCGATTGTACAGCAAATATACAAGAAATCAGTTTACTGAGACAAAAGATCCCACAGTTTCCAGCTTCAGCAGTATTTACCAAAGCAGGAAATGCACAATTTAAGTGTTTCCATCCAAATATCGTGTGATTTTATACCTTAATGTTACATTAGCCTGATGATTGGACTGAACTGTCATCCTGTTCTCTGAAGCCAAAATGATTGATTTATTGAATGATTGATTGAGTGATTGAACCAAAGCTAGGTACGAGGCTATGCTGTGTCCGATCACGTCCTCCTCTTTCACTCGACCAGGGATCGTGGCCTCACACACACACAAAATCCAGATGAAGGATGAGTCATTTGGTGACCAATAGGTGTGTTTGTGTACATCCCCGCACAATTGCCAGCTCAACTGCACTGGCCACAGTTAATTGGATGAAGCGGATGGGTCATGTCTGCGTGTTTGGACAGCTGAGGGGAGGCGTGAACACATGGCTGCACTGAAATAGAGCAGGAGAGACGAGGAAGGCCTCCGACCGGACAGAGCTGAAGACAGGTTTGCCTATCACATGCCTGCTGTGCCCTCATCGGTTTATTTAGATTACAGAGCTCACACATGATCTCACCTCACACATGGAAGCAAAGTGGTGTGTCTACTGGCTTTTATGGTCCAGTTAAAAAAAAAAAAACTAGTAGAAAATCACACAGAGAAAGTGGAAAAAGACATTTTCCGCTTCTAAAAGTCAAAGCTCAAAGTGCAGCAGTCTGGTCTACATTGTTAGGATTACTGCTGGTGTTCAAACTGGTTTCTTTTCTATTCGGATCTCCTCGTGTGCAGTGGATTTACTCCTGTCATCCTGTTATCAAACACTGGCACACAAGTCTAGAAAGAGATTTACAAAAGAGACAACTATGTCTGCATAAACACTGACCTTGATGCATTTAAAGACAGAGACAACTGTGTTTTTTATGCTCAATGCACAGCAACATATCCAGACATCAAATTTTCATGTGATCAGAAACACACACGGCCAGCATACATTCAGTGCTGAAGCCCTGCTGCCATTTTACCCTCAATATCCTCCAAAATGTGTGTGCTTCTTTTAAAATGCACTAAAACAAGTCCATGTTGGAGATAGTGTGGGAAAATATTTGGCTTATGGAGGCCGTTGTGCACGCTGTGTCTCTGTTTGTGCCTATAACATGAATTATTTATCCAATCAGAGGAAAATGTTCACAAATGCACCACGTTGGTACAAGTACTTTGAGTTTTCACACACTTTCCCAAACATACACCCACGCAGTCAGTGATTTGGTACTTTGTGGAGAGCTCGGGATCAGTGTGCAGCAGGTCCGTTCTTGAGTATGTCCCTGTCCTCATCTGTCCTCCGTCCAAAGTCACATTTTTTGGCGGCACGTGCCCTCGCCGGCAAGCAGCAGCCCTCTGAAATTTCAAAACAACCTGCAGACAAAAGCTCAGAGAGAGAGAGGCACGTAGCCGCCGCCCCACTGGGGAGAGAAGGGGATTATGGGGTATTACGGCCCTCTCTCATCCTCCGGTTTTCCTCCCCTCAGCACCTTCTCTAGCTCCCTCTGAGTTGTCAATTCATCCTAAAATCTCCATCAGTCAACCATGGCGACGTGGTCTTTTTAACAAGGAGAATTGACCATTTAAGTGCACAGTTGAGCTTGATGCTCCATAGAGCATGCCTTCTCCTCCCTCAGCTGTCTGAAACATTTCTTTATCGTGTTAATCTGGTTTGACTGGCTCTCTGAATGTCTGTCATTTTTTTTAAGATGTGAGAAAGCCGTCGCATTCCTGCGTCTGGTCTTTCTTGTGATTACACAACAGTGAGCACGAATATAAAATGCTGAGGCCTGAATTTACTGCTTATTTGGGAAATCTGTGTTTGCATGGATTTTCAAGCAGTTTCCCCCCTAAAATTTCTATGAAAAGCAGCGAGAATGTGTCTGATTAATTGTGCCTTGTGTTGCAGAATGATCAGGAGAAAGGTGAAGCCGACAGCCAGCCGTCAAGGTACAGTAAGTCAAAATGAAAGCTGGATTCTTCTTAAGTGCACCTCGCTTTAATCCTTTGTTTGTTTTGGCTGACATACAGTGAATTTGTGAGTGTGTCTCCTCTCCATGCAGCCAGACAGTCATTATGCTATTGTTAAACTGACACAGCAGGAGAGACAACAACAGGCCCAACAACGCTACGTTCACTTAAAGAGCTTTCAGCTTAATCAGGTTGTTTATGGCACAGACTGCTCCAGTTTATTAGAAGGACGCTTGAAGGACTTCAAATTTATGAGCTGTACAGGAAAGAATAAAGCATAATGTGTCTGTTTTTAGTTTGTTTAAGAATAGAAGAATCCACGGTTCAACAGTACAGCCACTGAAATGCAAATTCTGCAGACACATAAAATGCACACCGCACAAGTTAAAACTGTCTACAGTAAAACGCTAATGTGTGTAGAAATACATCCCATTTGTGGCAGCACTGTGTGTCAGCTAAACTGCGCTTTGTTCCCTCAATTTTATTTATTTACATGGTGAAGTGATGTGGATGGGGCTTCAGTCAGGTTGATACCGGGCATCTCAATAGTTTGTGCCACAAACACTAGGGAAAAGTGTAAGGAATAGATTACACTGTTTTTATCTCCTGAAATGTAAACTGAAATCATTAGCATACTCAGCTAACTAGCTTGCTTCCTCCAGAAGTAGCCGAGCGTTACTTCTGAGAAAAGCCAACGAGCCTTATATAAAATAACTACATCAATTGTAGGCTGACAAATTATCGGTAAAAAGTCCCATTCACAACTAGCATATCCATTGTGCAGTATATGTGGGAGTTTGTCCTGGAGCGGAGTTTAAGCTAACATTAGCAGATCCGTTCAGCTCTTTGTTGAGTTTAGGAAAGTTTACACTTCAACCACCACAGCCAGCGTTACTTTATGTTCACCAAACAAATTGCGTAGTCCTTATTCTCAAGGCTTTGTCGCTTGTAGCATTTAAGTGAAAATACACTGTTTGGAAATATAAAACAGTAGGCTAGCTATGTAAGCTAGCGGTTAAACAGAAACAAATAGCAATATATTTTTTTTATCTTTATAATAATTATAACTCTTGGGCTAACCAGCTCTGCACTGTAAAATAACAACACTGTTGTTTCTTTATTTCCGAGTCTTTTATATGGATTATCAAATGGTGAAGATGCTGACATTTAGCTTTAGCCCACTCTTTTAGCATTAACCACACATTATGTTTGGTAGCTATCAAGAGCATAAAGCATATGACGATTCTCCTTGTAAAACTTTTCAGCTGGAGACATTGAAAAGTCACCTGGAGACTGTTTTCAACCAACTCATGGAGCTAAAACATTAGCATAATTAGCTAGCTAGCTACAGCTGATAAAATCTGCTTGTGCCAGTTAGGTAGATGGTTGTCAGCTAGAAAAGATAAGCCTGCTTTTGTCTACAGCTGTCTGAAATCAAGGAACCATTGTTTCAAAAATGACTAATCACTAATCACTAAACCTTCGATCGTTATCACTGTAAACTGTATGTGCCAGGCTAGAATACAAAGCCTTGCAGACATGGACGGGGCTCAGCAAAGAGATAATTGCCTCACCGTGGCATCACCAGTAATTGATTTCCATTCTCACACTGAGTGCCATCAACTGTTTCATGAAGTCAAGTGGAGACAGCCTGTCCTTTGCAGACAATGTGCTGATCAGCAACAATCAGAGCGTGCACGCACGGCTGTCACAAAGCCAGCATGAGCACTAAATGTGTCCTTCCTCTGCCTCCACACAGACACATCCACTCAGCACTCAGCTCAGACCAGAGGAAAGAGAAGTCTCGACCTTGTGTGACACAGTAATGTGACCTAAAACTGCAGCAATCTCAAAAATAGCTTGAGCGCTCAGCGGGTGTCAGCGCTGCTCCTCGTCGGCACTGACGATCGATGCGAATGTGACACGATTGAGAAAGACTTGTGCTGATGATCATTCAGGTCAAAGCGATTCAGGGTCGTTTTTTCACCGTATTAATATTGTGTGTTTGAGACTTCTTAAGTGCAAATCCACCACAGCGGGTGTGTTTGAGCAGGTGTGCACCAAATGGCGGACAAACGCCTGAGGCCTCGCAACAAAGTAGGAGCAGAGATCTGGTGGAAGCCATGCAGCCATGATGTTAGATCAGCCCAGATACTGAGCGCTTTGTGTCAATAAGCAGTGGAAGGCATCATCTGGTTGACATCTGCCTGTCTGTGCGGACACATCTGCAAGAACGCGCAAAGCCCTTCACAGAAACTCACAAATCCTACTTTTTGTTTGCAGGAACGGGGAGTGGGTGTGCTACGTCTACAGATAATTTGACACAGCAGAGTTAAACAGACTCTGACTTTCCCCAAAAGCATATTTGTCCTGAGATTATCTTTTCCACCCATTTAGCTCGACACTCGAATGCTTCTGCAGACACAGCAAAGCTTCCTTTGCATCTTTCTTTCTTGAAGCAGAACTACTTGGAGACTAATTTTGTATTCCTCTCTCCTGCCGCTCAACCATGAACAGCTATTTGACTGACATGGATGGAGCTGATCTGGGTCAGTCAGTGATGCAGGCACAGATACATGAAGATGACTTAAACTCACTCTGTAGTACGTCTTCATTCATTTTCAGTGCTTCTGAAACTACATCCCTGTGTGTCCTTGAATCCTCATTCAGCCTCCATCTGGTACACAGTGTTCAACCGCAGACACACGCAAATATAAACACACGCAGTCTGAGGTCAGCTTCTGACACAGCGGCGTTTCCTGTTTGCTTCCTATTTCTGAGACAGGAAGAGAAATCAGCAGCCCTGTCTTTCGTCCTCGTGCCGTCGTTCACTTCACCCCGCTCTCGTTTCATTTGTCAAAGGGCAGTCAACCCAACCGCCACTGTATTTTTTTACCCATTAAACCTGCTCGCTCTTTGAGTCATCGTTAAGTCAATACTCAAACTCCGTCAACTCGTGAGGTTGAATTTTTGATGCACTAAGTTGGTTACACAATTAGCCAATTAGACAGGTGTCCATCCATGTGTAGTACACATTTTAACCATATTTTCAGATTATTGACGAAAGAAAATATGAATTTATGCACACTTTCCATCCACTACTGTGCCTGCTTCAGATGCAAATGTTAAGAATTGGTTAATTGAGCTTCACAGATAGTTGTCCAGTCAGGCGCCATGATAACATGGTCGAAGGGTGCAATGAGATGATGTAATTAAAAGAGTGCCAGTCAAATCTCAAACGTTGGGAAAGAATGCTTCATGTGTCACAATGTGCTCAGTCTGTTTCCATTTTCACTTTGTAAGTTTTCCACTTTCGCCAACTGTTTTTCAAATTTTCACCATTTTCACTTTTTTGTGTGACAAATTGAAAGTGCGCAAAAAACAGATGGAAACACTGCTGATGTGACTGAATGTGTTTCCACATAACTGTCGAAAAAAACACATCCATCATCTGGTTTGAAGCAAATAAACGAGGCTACGAAAAGCTAATAATAAACAGAGCAGAACAGCAAACAAAAACCTGTTGTTTGCCATCTGTCAAAAAAGCTCAAAGAAGAAAACGAACAGAAACCAGTCGCCATCTATGAGACAACCATGGAGGAAGGAGAGAAACAGCTGATCAGTGTTGTTTATTTAAATGTTGGCTCCAAAGAAAATGACGGCTAATGGTGAAAGATTGGCATTGCCTCAAATATAGTGAAGGATTGATGAATGATACACCCAGCTGCAACAGCATCTGACTCATATGTGAAAAGGACACATTTCAATTGAATAGAATAGAAAGCTCTTCAGTACTGTCAGCAGCCAATGTAATGATAGAAGTGATCTCGTGACATACATGAAACTGGCGCCCGAGCTCGAACTTGACTGGTGAGACGGCATGTTCTTTTAAAGTGTTCCCTCCTGTCTGCGGCCGGCTGCACGTTTTCAGTCCAGCTCCAGGCAGCAGTTAGTGACACGTGGAGCAACATCAGCAGGAAGAAAACGCAGGCAGAGACAAGAAGAAGAAGAGCGGAGCCCAAACACAGCGGAGTGGAAAAACAGACGATCTGAGGATGACATTAGAAATTACAGTGTCCGTCCGCTGTATCGCTGCAGCTTCTGGCATATGAGATGCTGCAATTACATCATATTGTTTTCATGCAACATGACTCCATGTGGCTGAATGGAGGCAGGGAGACACTGTTTATCACCCCTACAATCAGCATGTTTTCTAACTTAGATGCATTCATTGGACTGTGGTAATATGATGGCCAATCAGAAACCTTATAGTTAGATACAACTACCACCAGGTGATCCTAATTTACTATAATCAGATCATGACCAGCCAACAGTTTGTGGGACAGATTTGTGGTTTTAACTTTGCTTTGTGAGTGTTTAAATAACTGCCGCTACTCTGAAAATTTAAGTGCAATTTGGTGCAATTAGTCTGGGCAGATCTGAGCAGCAGACTGAAACACCCTGTGGAGGAAGAGGGAGATCTTGTTCTGGTGACAAACAAATTCTGGAGCAGTTAGTTTGTACTAACTAAAAGGCGCCTTTTGCAAGTTTGAGCTAAACAGCACCTTTGCAACAGTTGCTAGCAGCTAGCTGGAGATGAGCAATAAGGTACGCTGCCTTCTTGATATTTGTGGATAAAGGATCTTTCTGCTTTTACTGATGCTTTTTGGCTCGTTTGAGTGTTTTTCAAGTTTAAAAACTCATTCACCGATTCGGACAACAGCCAACAGGCTGTCGGTTTGAAAACCCGCTTAGCAGTCCTGTCAGAAAATGTCTTCACTGTTCAGTCCTCTCTGTCCTGCTGTTCTCACAGACATATCTGAACCAGCCAACTCACGCACGGACCCTCTCGTGGGAAAGGTGCTAAGAACAGAGAGAGGACATTGGACGGGCAGCGGTTCTGCTCAAAGGCTGGATCTGCAGAGGTGAGGTTTCAGGACGTTGTGGTTCCAGTCTGGCTCTGTCTATGTCACTGTGTAAGCTCAAAATGACTCTCACAAAAATAGACTCAAAATGTATGTTTACCCTTCATGACTTGATGCACTTGTGATCCACAGCTATGCACGATAGGTGGAGGACAAGTTTCTCTTTCTTTATCTGTTTAACTAGGATTTACTACCTCAACTTAGATGATGTGTGTTGGCATTATTTATTCATGACTCTTTCCATCAAGAAATCCAAAACAGGAGACAAAAAATGGAGGAAGTAAACCAGACAAAGAGACACTGATCGTCTTGTTTTGTTAAACAGTTGCTCTCCTGAATCAGAATGACAACACATATATTGATATGAAGACGTAATCGATACACACGTACGCAGAGTTCATATTTAGGCCAACCCCACTGTGGGCGACACCCACTTCACCCACCCCACCTCTCTTCAGCTGAGAGCTTTTAGGCTTTGAGAAGTACAGGGTGTTCCAGCACAGTCTGTACATATGTGTAGTATACGGCCAACTGGAGCCGTGCACACATTTGCATCCACCAAAAATGTCCCCGCCCAACTCGTAGACAGACACACACACATGCACACATGCACACACACAGATATTTCCTTTCTTTGGATTGTTTTTAATATTTCTGTCTGGGTGTCCATACAGGACACTGTGTCCTCATCAGAACAGGTGCAGAGCTGCATTAAACATGAGACACACAGAGCCTGCAGTATAAGAGATACGGCATGGATTTAGTTTATATGGTGTGTGGTGAGTCATGAACTACAGTTTGGGAAGTAAAATGCTGTTTCCTATTGCATAACAGAAGATAATGCTTGCCGTCTGGATAAAAGTACTGTTGTAAAATCAAAATATGTGGAAAAAGACTAAAAAAGGCTGGAAAACATCCATTTAAATTGAAGTAAATTTTCACTAAACACAACCTCTATTTTCCTCTAACTGGTACCAAATTACATAGTTTTTACCAACTCTTTTTCCAGGAAACTGGAAGTTTAAATGGATGTTTTCCTTTATATGTCTCTGTGTAATTAGTATCAAATTACACTGATGGTTCCAGGAAACATCTATGCAACATTTAGATTTATTAGCAATGAATGATACTTAATTATACCTCCAGAACAATACCACTATGAAATAATATGTCTGTCCTCACACCAGTGCTCAAATAGTTTCCCATCATTAACACATTCTTGCATTGTGTCTTTCACACAGTCACCGGTGTGTCTTGTCACTATAAAACACAGGACAAACTCTAAAACACCCAGGCTAATTCATATCTCCTCTTCAAAATGTTCCCAACTCTTTCTTATTACTGTATTTGTAACTTTAGAAATGTGGGAAGTGAAGCTCGCTGTGACTCACACAAACCCAGACTGCTAAATGTACACAAAGAAACACACACATGCGCATGCACGCCAACCCGAGCAGAAGCTTTGAGAGACGGCAAACAAAAGAGAGGATGGGCCAGTGTTTCAGCTACAGTCACGATACAGTACAGCGTGGGCACAATGTGTAGAATACTGTAGATCTCAACCACTGCCTTTTCAGGTTTCACCCGCTCGTTGTTTGAGTTTTGGAGCTGTATGTAATTTGCCTTTTTAACAGCACAAAGTGTCAAAGCCAACATGACATGAACTGCTGAGTAAAAAGAAGACAACAACGCGACAGCAAAATCTGTAATACGACATGTATTCAAGGATTATTTCCAGAGGGAGTCTCTCTGTTGGTGACTGACACGAATAAAACCTCACATGAATCTCCTTAGCGCTATGAAATAATGACAAAACTGCGACTTTGACAAAGCCAAAATGAACTTAGTGAAATGGGTTTTCTATTCTAGGTTGGACTCTTCATGCAGTCCAAATGGTTTGTGGGACCTGCAGCCATCCAGACCACTCATGCAGCGGGAAAAAGGCAAATATTGGCGTCTAAACACCCACACACACCTGGTGTACAGTGCTGAGTGGTAAACAAGCAGCCTCTTCATGAGCAGCAGTTGAGGAGGGCTGCTGGGTTTGTTTGCATGATTTGTTTATCTCGGTCTGGAGCCTTTTTTAAGTGCCATAGGAGAAGTATAGCTATGAAGCATGACCTGCTCTTTGTCATCATTTTTGCAGCCTGAAGCAAGATGTTTTCAAAGTCCTATATTTAACCTACATATTGGCTACAATCATACAAGTGGCCTGCGTTAGCAGATGCAGGTTGTGATAATGGCGACCCATTCCAGGTGATACATGCGACCATTTATAATGCTGCTGTTAGGTGGTACCAAGACTACCAGATTTATGTGTGCATTTAGGGGGTTTTGGGTTGTTATATAATGTCCAGAAAATCAAAAGATCCTATTGAATGAATGAACAATCAACCCAGTGGGAAATCCAAATTATTCACGGTTGTTTGTGTTGCTCTCCGTCACACAGGAAGGTTTTAGGAACAGAAACGTGGCGAGATGAGGGGAGGATGTCGTTCGTGCTCAGTGCCCTGTGAAAAAAATGGCTTCAGAGTGATAAAGCTGCAGCTGTGGTTTCTGTGTGCCTGTGTGAGGGGGAAGAAACAGGGAACAGCTTGTTCAGGGCTTTTCAGTCTCCACATGAGAGACTAAAAATGACACCGGGGAGAGCAGATACTCAAGCTTTAGTTCCTTCCCGCCGTCGCCTCCTTCTCAATTTCATTCATAATTTACTGACCCGTTCTTCTATCTGCAATTAGGATACAGACCGGAAACAAGCTGAGGCAAGGCCCCCTCCCCTTGGTAGCACGCACTTGTTCGTATGACGTAATGGACGACCCAGGACTCCCCGCTGCTTCCTCTGGCTGCCCTACTTTCTAACTGCGGAGGAACTAAATCGGCCTTCTCATCACTAGTGTTGTTAAAAGTTAAAGCCTCTATTGTCCCAGGCTGTACTGCTGATTTAGCAAGCTATTTGTGAGTATTGTGCCAAAAGTGTGCTGCTATGAAATAGTAAAGGCTGTCTGGCTGTGCATTTGCAACCTGGGATCAAAACACAGACACCAGGCTGATCAGGTCAATTCATTCTCTCAAATTTAGGACGTTTTAGATCAGGATGTTGTTTTTTTTTTTAACCTGGATCATCTTGTGCTCATCAAACCAGGAAGATTAGCTCCATAATGAACAAGCATGTTGTTGCATTGTGGGCTTTCCTTGACAATTTACACAATAATCGCACACGTATCCAAAATGCTCACTTTAGCAGAGACGAAGCTGCTCACTGCGCTGCGGGGAGGACATGTGAAATACATATTTAATGAGTCTGGAGGATGCAAACGTTACACAACACATCGTCCAGTACTGCTGCTGCAGTGTGCTGAACACGCACAAGACAATTAACACCTTTATTGAAATGATACATCGTCCTAATAGGTGTAATTGGTCATCACACATACAGTACACACTCTGAATCACATAGTCTGGACAGAGGTGGTAAGTAGCTCTGCATAATCTGAGGTACTTGTACTTAACTGGAGTATTTAAACTCAATGCTGCTTTATACTCTTTCCTATATTTTACATAAATATTGTACTTGTTACTGCATTACCTTTTTTCAACTGAATCTATCTTGAGCCCATAAAATACAACACATTGTCTTATGGCTGCAATGTACAGTTATTGTCATTAATTGATTAATCTACTGATTCTCTTCTTGAATTATGGATTAATTGTTCGGTATACAAAAAGTGATCAAACAGCAAAATATGCTCAACATCCTCAAATGTCTTGTCTTATCCAAACAGTCCAAAACCCAAAGATACTCAGTTTACCATCACAGAGGAGTAAAAAACACAGAAATATAGTTAATTTGTTTTTTTTGCTTGAAAAATTACTTTACAGATTAATCAATTATAAAATTAGTTTCTACTGATCAACTAATCAGTTAATTGACTAATAGCACAATAAATAAAATGATCTGTACCTCAGCCTGCTGCATCATTAAAAGGCTGCTTACATGATAAAGCACAACTAATAATCTAACTGTATAATGAATAATAATGTAACACTGACAAGAGCCTGTTGTGCTTCCATACTGAGTACTTTTACTTTAACAGTGCAGGTCGAACACAATTCCTACATGTGTTTTGAATGTAGGACTTTAATTTCCAACAGAGGATTTTTAAATGGGGGTACTGCAATGTTGACTGGAGTAAAAGATTAAGAGACATCCCTTTCTACCACGGTCAGTGTTGGATGAGGATTTAAGACGGCAAAATGCTGAGCAGCATTTACAAAAATGACTCACTGCTGGGTGGGTGGGTGTGAAGCCCTGACTCTGCACGCCTCCAGATGTACACTTGGCAGGGGGACCAGATATATACACACACACACAGTATACTGTGTATATATACTGTACTGCTGTGTGTGTCCAAGTGCGCTTGTGGTTCATTTCAATCAAAATAAATCACTATATGTCACAATTCCTGTCACAGTGTGGAGGAAAGTGGTCGTCCGTCGACAAGCAAACATCCATGCCGCTCACATTTATTATGTGGTGGAAGCAAAGAGTTCCTGAACAGCTCTAATGTGCATTTTGAAAACCGTCCTGTTATCTGCTGAGCATACCACGACGCTAATGTGTGTGTGTGTTTGTTTGTGCGTTGCCCAGGTACATACCAGGGTGGGGCTCTGTCTCAGGCTTGTTTGTGGGTTAAAGTTTTCTTTGTGACATCTATTTTTGGCCGGGGCTATTTCCTGTAGCAAAGCGAGGCATTTTGGCCACGTCACGCTCCTCACTTCTCTCATCCCACATTCCCGCCGTTCAGTCCCACTCACCTGTGGACCGTTTCGTGCCTGTGCAAACCAAAACATTCCTCAGACTAATGGCCAACCACACCCTACAATAGCGTGGAACGCCTCAGAACAAGCCACAGCTCTCACCCTCCAGAAACTACTTCAACAAACACCCTCATGACCCACCCTTGTTTTCAGTGGAAGAAAGAAAGAAGATTTTAGTCATCAATGAATCACATGCTGACGATGATTATTCTAAATCTGAGCGGCTTAAAGCAACATGAAAACAAGGCAAAAAGAAGTCGAAAGGTTTTACTGGTAAACTTGATTTGCTGTTTAGTCTAACAAGGACCGACGGGAGCAATTAGAGGCCAGCAGCGGTTTCCCCTGTGTGTTTAACCCAGCCTTCTGAGGGATATCCTACACACTCCTGTTTAATTTGGTCATCCACGCACAAACTACACGCTTATTTTCCCCGCGCCAACACAGACCAGGGACCTGTCTCGTAAATAAGGATGACTGCTCTGTGGGACAGGACCCTGTCTCAGTCATCTGGGTGACTTAACAGAGACAGTAATTACTTGTACAAACAAATGAGGGCAAATAAACTTCCTCAGGCCTCTGGAGGTAAATCCATACTTAAAGTTGGCGGTGTTGTTGCCCAGAGGGGTCTGTGGAGCACTAAGCTCCTTAAAGCCACAGCAAAACAATGACAGTTTGCACTGAGAAGTTAGTGCCTGTGAGAACTGATACTTGTTCAGCCTCTGAAACTGAGTTTGTCTTTTCGAGCTCAGGAGCAAACAAACGCTGTATTCTCTCCTGACTTGGAGAGGTTGGTCATTTGAGGCGTATTTCAAGTGTTTCTTGTTCTCGGAAAGCTCATCCCACCTTTTCTCGGGTGTGATTACACCACTGATGTCACAGAGGAAAACTTTGCTCAGTGTGTTTATGCACGCAATGGCTCAGCTGATAGTGTACACACACACGCACAGCAGATTGAGGTGACATACCACCCACCACTCACCAGCTGCTGGGTGGGAGTCAGTGGTTAATGATAATAAGATATCATGATATAAGGTGTCTGGTGATAAGGTTAGGAGGCAGAGCTGAAACGATTTGTTACATAAAAATCATAAAATAATCAGTAGCCCATCAATTGTTTAAGACATTTTTCTAGACTGACAAAATTTGCAGGTTCCAGCCTCTCAAATGTAAAGATATCCAGCTTCAATTTGTCTTTTATGAAAACAACAAGATTTTGACTCTTTTGGTTTTAAATGGTATTATTTCAAATAATCCTTGTAAAAACAAACAGAACAGAAAAGCCGCTTGAAAAAAACTGCTTGAAAAAAATGACACAAAAAAGGTTGAGAATAATAAATAAATATTGAGCCACGTGTGCAATGTTCAGCTAGTTACCTTAGCTTAGCATAAAAACTGTAAACAGGAGTCACAGCTCTGCCTGTAGATGAAAAAAATCTTCCACCAGCACCTCTAAAACTGGCTAATTAACCCGCTGTCCATCACTGATGCTACCTCCTGCTTCCAGTCTTTATGCTAAGCTAAGCTAATCATGACCTGGCTTTAGCTTCATATTAAATGGTCAGATATTATTTTTCTCATCAAACCCTTAAGAAGTGTTAGAGGTTATTTCTTGTTGATGATTCAAACATCAGAGCAGCGGTGATGTGACAAATGACACTGAATATGGAAAAAACTACCTGTATTGCAGTGATTCCTGTAAAACTGTGACTGGGCCTTTGAGTTATCCAGACGACTTAAAACGTGGATGCACCTCAAGTCTGGAGCCCGGGCTCATGTAAAAAGACTTTTCCAGGTAATTCACCTGCACACACTACTAACCACCATTGCGTTGGCCACTCTGCCAAACTGTGCAGGAAATACACCTCAGCTTACAGGTGGAAGAGTTCAGGAGTGTATCACACTCGAGGCATGTGCGTAACGATTTCTCAAACGCTGCTGGTCAGCTGCCTTTGCCTCCACGCAGCGCAGACGGGCAGCAAGCCAGAGGAGGTGAAAGCAGCCGTAAAGGTGGCAGTCAGAGGCGGTTAATCAAGCACTAGATGGAGTACAGCCTGAATGGGAGCAAACAAAAAGCAGCAGAGACTGGAATGTGAAATTGCAGGTTGTCACATTGTGTTCGGGTAAAAATTTAGAGCTCGGCATCAGCAATACAAAACAAACTGCAGGAGCTGCATTATGCAACAACTCATACATACAGATGCAACAAAGGAGGCGCTTTCTGCAACAGCATGTGTGCAATTATCTGTTCACGGTTTGGGTTGTGTTTGTTGACCTTGGGACAGAGGACAAAGCTCTGAGTTTGTTCTATGGCAGAAGAGTGTCGAACCTCAAATGTCTCACTGATCCCAACTCATGGGAATCTTTTGACGTCATTCTCGTTCGGGACAGACTGGAGGATGGATGCCAAATCTCTGAGTGATTGTAATCACCTGATATTCTTTCCTCGCCTTCCAGTCCCTTCTCGGTGGACCACTCTGTGTTGTGCAAGCAGAGTTAATAAACAGTGCGCTGCATCTACTCGAGATGAGAAATAAATGAACTATTCAAGAGAGAGCTTCTCAGTCGATGTGAAAGCTTGCCAAGCATGTTTTATTGGCACACTTGTTTATCAAAAGGCCAACACAAGGTGAAGTCAAGGTGAACGGAGAAGTTTCCTGGAGGGAGGCAGGCCAGTCTGAAATGAATAAATGTTTAACAACAGATTGTTCTTACGTAGATCCACTGGTCATGGTTTGAGTTTACTTCTTCGGTGTAAAGCAGCCTTTGTGGGTGGTATGCTTGAACAAAGTTGCTTTATGTCTTCACAGAAAAAGAAACTCCATGCTGACATATATTTACATTGTTTGTTAATCCCTAAACTCCCCCTCTTCTATTTCAGCAGCCAAATGTATTTTGAAGTGACAGTCGATGCCAAAGCGGAATAGACAAATGTGTCACAGCCAAATAAATAAAACCAGCATGTGGTAGAAGGCTGGTGTACAATTCAGTCCCTAATTAGCGAGGGCCTAATTAGCTTGGACTGGATAGGAGAATATGAATGGCATTTATTCTAAGAGCTCCTTACAAAGGCACTCACTGCGAGGAGCAGAAACCCCTTATTATGCAAGTGCAACACATGGCGCTTGACAGTGCATAAGCTAGCGTCGAGAAGAAAGAGCCATACGGTCTTGTGCATATCAAAGGGCCAGTTCAGAGTGGAGCATGCAGGCACGTGGCCGATCTGCACACTCAGAGGGGGGAGCAGTCACTCTTCCAGTGACACTGCAGCATGTTTTTATATATACTGCACTGCCCTTTTGAGGAGGACGTTTTGAGGCAGTTTGCTGCACATTTACCCACAAAGCCTTGTGAGTAATACTGTGAGTGTGTGAGGACAGAGCAGAAGGCTGTCAGCCTGAGAACATGCTAATGAGGTCAGTGAGATAGACCAGTGCTGCAGTTTAGACTCCCTGAGCGAACCTAAGAGGAAATGGCACACTAAACTGCAATTTGTGGTTGAGTGGGTCATAAAAACAGTCCTAACTTCTGACTAATTTGTCACACATTGTCCTTTACCTCCCACACATTCAACCAGACCCCCGATTCTAAATTAAAGCTGCAGGAACTATGAGTCACTAACGCTTTGTTGCTCAAAATCTACAACTTCTCCATATAAATATCATGGGATAATTGGTTTTCATTGTCAAATAGTTGTATTTATGTGTTGCGAAATGTGACCTCGCTCTCAATTCTACATGGACGTGACCATATTTTACCACAAACACCTGAGAAAACCATGCATGACCCAAAACACTGTCATGCTCAAGAAAGGCTGTGGAAAAGACAGAAACGAGAGGGTATTTTTTGTCTTTTTAAGCTTTGTAAAGCTGCAAGAAATGAAAAATCAAAGCTATTTTCACAGCTTTTCAAGCCCTCAGCTAAAATGTGAATATTTTCTATGACTTATCATGCCTTGAGATAATTGTACCAGTAATGCAAAGAGGCATGCAGTGTGAAGGAATACAATTCAGATTTGACATTTGAATGTGTAACAAGTTCGAGCTTTTCTCCGAGGCTGGTGCAATACACTCCGATGTGGAGTGATTTTCTGAAGAGGCAGTTTCATTGTTCAATTACTTTTGAGTTATGGCTGAAGTAGCACAGTCACGCCCTTGTTAGCCGGCAGTGGGGCTGTCACCTCGCAGGCCATCAAGCGGCCCAGTGAAGCGGAAGCTGGAACAGCGTGTCCCAAAACAGCACCATCAACATCGACAGTTAGAACAGACACTTGGCTTTTGTTCAGCAAATCACTGTCGTGGACACTGAGTGGACAAGCCGATTCAGTGTCACCACCTGACCTAAAATCCCATCCCACGCCCTGCTGAAACTGTCCCCAATTTGGTGAAACACTCTTGCTTGTCCTGTTATTGAAAGAAATCAAATAACGCGATAAAAGGCAAACGTTTTAATCATTCCACATTTTTTTTCTCTGACAAAACATTCAGCGTGAACCTTTATGTTAATATCCAGTGCTGGAGCAGCCAAGGTAAGGGGGTTTGTGAGAAAATCAAACAGCTTAAGCTCAACATGTATTTGACTCTGTTGCCCCCTGTTGTTCAATTGTAGTAACAGCAATTTTTCCTGAAGCTGACCCACAAAAACTGCATTTATTCTGACAACAAAATATATAAGATGCTCCTGTTTACTGTCCACTGACTGCTGACTCCTGTGACGACTCCAGCTGCCTCTTGAGTTCAGCCAGTTGTGTCTCCATGTGGAAGATGTCGTCAGTCATTTGCCTAAAGCAGACACAGTTTAGGCGCATTCTATATGTGGAACGTTGTACTTGGAGTAGTCTTCCTCCAAACAGTCTCCAGGGTGGAACATTCAATTATTTTCTTTTCTAATTAATGTGAAAATTTGATAAATCCTATTTTAAATGTATCAAAAACAACAAAATGTGTTACTTATTTTATGGCTTTTAGCTGGATTTGGTCACATGGGCACATTAATAGAACTTCCCATCCCAAAGTGTCCATATGCACTTTTTAGTTGTTTAAATATGGATGGTGTCATCACGAGTGCTGTCTTTGCATTTCTGATTACCTGTGGGCAGCCTGGGCCCTGCTGAGCTGGCAGTGGAGGCGCTTGACGATGGCTTCGTAGCGCCTGTTCTGGATCTGGAAACATAAAATTTTTCAATATATACATAGAAATTAGAGCCATATTGCTGTAGTGAATTGCAACATTTAAACTTTTAAAGGAAAAATGGCAGAAATTGGCTGATTCCAGCTTCTCAAATGTGATAATTTTCTGGTTTCCATGCTCTTCTGTGATAGTAAACATACAATATCTGAATCTAAACGGGAAGTTGAAAATAGTAGTTGCAGGCCGACTGTAAATAATCAATAAATTCACAATTTCTCTTTGCCAAACCTCAATGTCTTTCTTTATCTGGGTTTGAGCTTCAAACTCTTTGCGCAGTTGCTCTTTCCTCTCAGCTGTCATCTTCCTCATCAGAGAAATTTCTCCCTGCAGAGCATCAATCTCTCTCTGTGGAACATCGACCAAAAAACAAACAACATGATCTATGAAGTTTCAAAATGTCCCTATCATTCACCATCAACCAGATCATTTTCTCCACCTTAGCCATCTGCACTGTGTTTCCATTTGGATTCTCCAAATCTCCTCTCAGCTCCTCTTTCTTTTGTGCCAGCATCCTGACCAGTGCTCTCTTCTCCTCCAGAACTTTATGGGCCTCCGCCTGGCTCTCCGAATGCAAAACGGCTGCTCTGTGGCCCTCCATCTTTTTTCTATAAGCACTGAACCGTGCCAGTGCCATGCGAGCATTCTCCTCCTCCTCGCTTATAGCGACCTGGAGCTCCGTGTTCTCCTTGCTGATGGATGCACAGCGATCATACAGGACTTTGGCCTGCAGCTCCAGGTGCTCCATCTCACCCTCCAGCAGTAGGATTTCCCTCACTGTGGATCTCAGCTCCTGCTCTGCCATCTCTCCTTTCTTCTCAACATCTGAAAAAGTTTCCTGGAAAAGGAGGATGACATTCAAACCAGTGTCAAATCCCCAAAAGTACATTTTTAAGATGCAAAGGTTTTATAATAAACAAGTAGATGACACATACACACAGCTCTTTAAGAGAATAGTCAAACTTGCTCAATACATGTTAAATGAAATTGTATTTCTAGTAATTGATTGCCATCTGTTATGGTATGTATCTGCTGTATTCGGAGAAGCACTTTTTATACTGTATAGTTTAATGCCAGAAAGTGCATGGAGATGATGGAGATGATACTTTGTGTTAGCTTGAATCTAAAGCGAATTTAGCTTGTCTGAAGGTAAACCTGCAGGGAGCTGAGTAACTTCTGTTTCTCTTTCAGGGCCTCAGTCTGGGCGTAGCCATGTTGACTGATATCCTCCACCATCTTGGTAAATGAACACCCAGGCTTCTCCTCTGTTTCTGACAGACAGTGGATGAAAGTGTGTTAAAGTTTCTGATGGGAGCCAAGAAGTGAGATCTTGCTCGCAGTATTTTCAAATGTTTTCTTTGGATTTTGGCAGGCTGTTGTAGGTAAGACACCCAGAACACATGACCAAATATTAGGGCTTTAAGATGTAGCTGAGCTAACTCATAGCTAATTGATGTGTAGCTACAGTTAAACGAGCACAGTTCAAAGCATCTGAGCAGGTCAAAAGTGAGTGAACATTGGCTAATACTTGGCTAACAATGCTAGCTAAAAATTAGTTCGTTTTTAGTAATTAGTTAAATTGCCTTACACATACTCAGCTGCTTAAACACAATTTTATTTATTTATTTATTTATTTACTGTTAATAAGGCTGTTTATTGTTAGTTAATATCGCCTTACCATTTTCACGGGGTCCACAGCTTGACATTTTGACAGCAGTTAGTATACCTCACCAATATTTACTAAATGCTAAATATCAAAACACTAGCCAAAACTACACTATGCTAGGCATCAGACTTAAGCTAGTTAGCAACCGTTTTAACAGCTGATGTCGAAATGTTAAACTTTGGAGCCAGTGAAGGTGTTAACTGACATTATATTTTTTCGTAAACTTCACTAATGACAAAACATAAATTAATAAAAATTGACGTTTAAGTGTTAAGCAACTAAGCCTATAAAGAAAAATAACACATTATCTTTGTTAGCCAATTATTAGCCTAACTGCCGTCTCGGTCAAACTACAGTTCCCAGAGGTCGCTTCTTCGCTTCGACCTCTTTTCACAAACTACATCCGGTGTCTCATACGGGTAGCTTTAGTTACAGCAGCAATGATCTTTGACAGTTGTAAACACTTGAACAACGCGTGTGAAGATTGTTTTGCCTTACTCGTCGCTCTGTCAATGTAGTGAAATGCTCGCTAATCGCTGGTTTCAGCTGTGCTCTTTGTCTAGCCGTGTAGTTTACAGCACCAGAGGAAGAAGAAGAGCAGGATGGAGGACACTGACAGGACACAGCAATCTGAAATGTGCTACTATCACAGAGGTGCAACACTGGGGTACAGCAGCACCAAAACGCTTCTGTCACAGCGATTTGGGGGACTTGTACAAGACTGAGTCTGTTCAGAGGTACATTCAGCAGCTCATGGAGGAGCACAGAGAGCTTAGTGAGAAGCTGCAGCATGCATACCTCAGCGAGTCAGACAGGAAAGCGCTCATGAAGAGACACACAGAGCTGCTGCCTCTGGCAAATGTGTTTGAGAGGCTGGAACAAGCCCTGAAAGACCTTGAGGAAGTCCTTTCACTTCTGCAGAGTGAGTGGCTTTTTTTAATTCTTGTACTTCTGTTGGTAACAATTGTCAAAATATAAAGGGGTGTAATTCTTGAGGAGTGATACAGGAAATAATGTATTTAACATAACAGCATTTGTGTCTTTTATGATCTTGAGTACAGAAACCTCACCTTCTGTTTTCCCCTGACTTGCAGGTTCAGCTGGTACCAAAGATGAAGACGAGCAACTGACCCAGCTGCTGAAAGAGGAGGACGCACAAATGTCCCGCAAGATTTTAGCCCTGAGAAAAGATGTAAGAACACAAAGGTATGATCACAGAAATGTGTTCAAGAACATTTTATGCTAATGACTGCACTTCTTTCTCTCCAGTTGATGAAAGCTCTTGTGCCCCCTGACCCTCTTGACTCCAGTAATATTCTGCTGGAGGTTGTATCAGGACGAACAACGGGAGGTATGAACGGATGCAAACAGGCTTTTTCTCCACCAAACCTAAACTTATCACTATAAAAATCTGTATGTTTTCTAAATATATGTTAATGTGGTTTCAGGTGACATCTGTCAGCAGTTCACCAGAGAAATGTTTGACATGTACCAGGGTTTTGCCTTTTACAAGAACTGGGACTTTGAGGTTTTCAACTACACACCTGCTGACTATGGTCAGTCACTGATTGATTGATTTGTTTCTGTATTATTAGACTCAGAAAGAAAATCCAAAACATAGCATGTTGAAGTGAAAACACTTAATTCCAACATGGTCCCAAGTGTGAGAGAATCATGACTCTGAGGTTTCTAGTTTGCTGCTTATTTCTGCTATCAGAACAGAGCCGTTCTTATTGATCTGAGCTTCACCTGCGCTTATATTGCTGTGATCTACAAGGTGGTTTGCACCATGCAGCCGTAAGAATAGCCGGGGAGAATGTGTACAGACATCTGAAGCATGAAGGAGGAACACACCGGGTGCAGAGGATCCCTGAGGTGGGCCTCTCCTCCAGGATGCAGCGTATCCACACGGGAACCATGACTGTCATTATCCTGCCTCAGCCAGTGGAGGTACGCTCTCCTCTTTGCTCTTCGCTGTCTGCTTCTTCATCAGTCTAATATGATTCAAAAGTCTGTCTTTGTGTCCTTTGTTCACAGTTTGACATCCACATTGATCCAAAGGATCTTCGCGTTGACACATTCAGATCTCGAGGTGCGGGGGGTCAGAGCGTCAACACAACAGACAGTGCAGTGCGCATCGTTCATCTTCCCACCGGTAAAATGCGCCACAACAGTTCTTGAGCTGCTCCTGACTGGAAACAGCTCTGCTTTGATTTCACACAAACACCAGGCCTTGTTGCCATTCATCATTTTAATGGTTATCTTAACAGGTGTAACTGCTGAGTGTCAGCAGACTCGCTCTCAGCTGCAAAACAGAGACACCGCCATGCGAGTGCTGAAGACCAGACTGTACCAGAGCATGATGGGTAAAGAGACGGAGAATAGGCAAACAGCACGGAAGCAGCAGGTGAGCGAATCCTCTCGCAGGGACACGCTTTTGTCAGGAAAACGTGTACTGTCCTTTTTAACTGCATCTTTTTTCTTATCTGTTTACTCCCACATCGCTAACGGCAGGTGGGCACGCGCTCTCAGTCAGAGAGGATTCGGACCTACAACTTCAGCCAGGATCGTGTCACGGACCACAGGACTGGATACGTTACAAGAGACATTAAGGTTAAACATTAAATGAGTGTCAGTTGGCCTCTAGCCTCTGCGTGAACCATAAGAAACTTAAATCTGTGAGCCTTTCTTGTCATTTTCCTGTCACTTTATTGCCTTTTCAGTCAGGTTTGTTTAGTGCCAACTCCTTCTGGTTCTGGTCCATGTGTAGGAGTTCATGAGAGGAGGGGAGGATCTCAACGATCTGATCTGTGACCTGGAGAGCAGCGGGCACAGCAAACCACCACAGTCTGGACAATCTGCAGACTGACACCCACCAGTCAGTGCACTGAACATACAGGACGTCATTTGGTGGATGCGTTTGTCCAACGTGTCCTCCAGTAATTTGACTGCATGCCAGGGCTGAAAGATATTATCAAATACTAAGAGGTACTTATTTTTGTAATAAAATATTAAATTAAGTGTTTTGTGTCATGGCAGTTCCCTAAATAATGCTACGATTCATATTTATTTCTAAATGAATACTTTCAGATGACAATTAAGCAAGGTAAAAGCTGTACATATCTACTAAAACTGTTAATAAATATACACATAAATACATATTGCTAAAGTCAAATATGTATGTTTAGCATTTTCTGCTCTAAGTGGGAATTTGTCATAATCAAACCTTTTATCCTGGAAGAGTTTTTAGCATCAAGTTCCAGCACAGTCACACCGAACGTTAACAGACCTCAGTGCTGTTTACTGTCAGCAAGTCTTCTCTGTGGTTCTTTGCCAGTCAGGGTGCGGTGAAAGCACCTATCAGCGTGAGACACACTCTCACCCAAAGCCTGTCACACCCTGCATGTGTGTGCCAGCTGACCAGACATATCCACTATTTGTTTTTCCTCGTTTATCATCAAAAAGTGTTTCCTTCACCGCGGCTGGCGCCTGTTTCAGTGACATCCATCACTTTCATTCTTTATTCAGTTCAAAAGTAATTTTGCTGAGAGCGTTGTGCTTTAGCACCCAGACAGTCATGAAACATTGAGATCCCATTTTACCTTCTTTAATTCATTCTGCTTTGTCAAAGTATAACATTTTAACTGACAGATATGACAATGGCGTTTCCATCAGGATGACTTGGTGGTTTTTCATAAATTACACTGGTAAAAAAATACAGACATGGAAAATAGAAAAAGTTCTTTGATTTGCTCTGTATGGGTACATCTGTGCTTACCAGACTACATCATCTACATTAATCAAATTATCATACTGGGATACTGACAATGTTGTATGCATGAAATAAGATGAGAAAAGTGGAGTACACCTTCATTATGACACACCTTTTCTTTCTTCTTTTTTTTAAGAAACGGCATCAGAGATTTACTCTGTCTTCAGGTTTCACAGGCCAATTTGTCCAAAAACTCTTAATAAAAAAAAAAAAAAAAAAGATGATTTCATGCATCTCTGGTGTAAAATAAAAAAAGAAAAACACTCCTTATGCATTTAACACACTTCAAAGATAAAAACAGTTCATCAAAAAAGTTCCTAAAAAGAGTTGTATTGTGAGAGTCTTATTCTGCTGCATTCTGACTTGACATTCGGGTCAGTCGTCGTCGTCTCGCTGTCGGAGGCTCCTGGATTTGCCGTTCTGTGTCTTGTTCTTCTTGAATGAAGCGGGTCCGCCTTCCTCTCCGAGGGATGTGATGATGCGCTCCTTGAACTTCGGTTTTGGCTCGGGCGGCAGGTCGGCTGGAGCGCCAGCCGTGCTTAACTCCACCTGGGGCAACTGTAAATCCACGCTGGCACTGGAGACGAAAGAAAAGGGAGCAGTTAGAGCTTTTTTGATACCTGCATCTTGTCTTTATCACGGTCTGTACGCTGCATGTCAACCCATGGTCTATCAGTATCTTAATCCGTTCTAACAGCACTTACTATGGATCCTCCTCTTCCTGGATCCGTTCCCAGACCCCATATGGATTCGCAGTTTTCGGCCGTTTGGCTTGTGTCTCCTTCTGTGTCACCTGTTTCTCTTTCTTCTCCTCAGGTTCAGCAGTTGTGCTTTGGACCTCTTCCTCTTTTTTCGTCTCCTCAACGTCCTCTTTGGGAGCATCTTCTCTTACTTGATCTTCTCCCTCCTTTTCTGACGGCTCTGCTTTCCTTTTCTGAAAACAAAAAATGAAGAAAACTGATGTCTGGAATTCTGTTCTGCTGAATCTTGACAAGCAGATGTGAAAATTCTGCTTTATTCTGCCAGGACTGCTCACCCTGAAGCTGATCTTTGGGACCTTGGGCTGCTGGCTGGCTTCTTCAGGGACTTCAGCCTCCTGGGATGCCGGGGCCCCACCGGAGCTCTCCTCTTCACCCGAGAGGGGTTCCGGCTGAGGGGTTGAAGGCTCCTCCTTACTCTGTCCCTCTTCGTTGGATCCAGATCCAGGTGCCTCATTGGAAGGATAGTCAATTGGCTTCTCCCAGCTGGACTCTGAGAGGTGAGCAAAAAGCAGACAGGATCTCCATAAACTCAGAAACAGAATCCAGAAGTAAAAGAATTTGGTCATAATTAAGATTTTAGATGCGTATAAAATTATTCCAACCTCCAGTTTCTGAGTTGTAGTAATATGTATAACCATCAGGACTGACAGCTTCCATCCAAGGACAGGCTGAAGAGCTCTAGAGACAAACACAATATTCATGTTTAAGTGCTTGTTTAAAATGATAATATACTCAAAATGTACACAAACTAAAATATGAACCTCAGTTTGCCCGGGCTGTGTAGAGGCCGAACTTCCTCCCTGGAAGCCTTCTGGTTTGTCCCATTGAGATTCTGTATTTAAAATACAAAGACAGCGTAACACACAGCCACACTGGAAAAAGTAAATCTGACAAAGAAGCAGAAAAATATTGTGGGAATATGTCAAAAAGGCCTTCAGGTCATCCTCACCTCCAGTTATTGTGTTGTAATAGTACGTGTTGCCATCATCTGCCTGTCCTTCAACCCAAATCTCCACTTCCGTTTGGTCACTTGACATCTTGCTCGCTTTCTCTTTCTTGACCTTTTTTTTCGCCTGAGGCTTCACCTGAGGTCTCACCTGAATTTTCACCTGAGGTTGTGGCTTTGTTGTTGTTGTTGTTGTTGTTGTTGTTGTTGTTGTTGTTGTTTGGCTTGGTGAACCAGACCCTAACACACAAACGCATTATTTAAAATGTCATCAAAGAGCAAATGCTCCTCCTGAGCAGCCCACCCGTTCCACATTATATGAGTAAAATGCCAAACAATTACCTGTTGATTCCCTTTCCATCCTCTTCAGATCTTCCTGATACGCCTTCAGTGCAGCGTCCTCCATCGCTGCAAACTCTTTGGACATACGTTCCTCCTGCTTCGCCTTGTCAAGGCTCTTCTTTTTAATCTGCAGAGAGAAAGATAGCATGAGATGAGTGGCAGCAACTAGTAGCCAATAAGAAGAGAGCTTTTGAGTCAGAGTGTTATGTCTGGACCTTATCTCTCCTGCCAGTCCTGAGAGGGGTGCCAAGACCAGCAAGTATCTCTTAGATGCTCATGCTTGTGTGTGTCACTGAGAAACATCATTAACGACTATTGATTATGTCTAATGTTTTATGTGGATCGGTGTTTATGAATCAGCAAGCAGACTGGGAATCACATGGGTGAATTCAGAAGATCAAATTCAACTCTCATGACTTGACATGGAGTATGAATATAAGTAAACTGTAAAGTGTGACTGTAAAGTGCCAATAACCGTCCCACCATTATCAAAAATCCAATCATTCATAACACTCCTTTAGCTTCATTTATTATTCACATAGTTTACTAAATTAGTGGTAGCATTTCACCCCTGATAGGTGAAGTGATTCAATCCTTGTGGACACAGAAAGAAAGAAAAAAAACATATATAGAAAAATGAATACCTCCGAGATTTTTGCAGCCACATTTTCTTTGTGGTTCTTCCCTCTTTCGTGGAACTCAATGCTCTGCAGAGCAAAACAAACATTAGCATAAAATAAGTGGAAGCTATCCTCAGCAACATGAACTGTTGGCTATCTTTTGGCCGACTCACAGGCTTATTGTCCGCAATCCAGCATTTGCAATACTGACAGAATTTTCTTGGTTGTGATTTCCAGTAGTCAGCCCTGAAAATACACAAAATTGGCGTGAGCTAACAAACACGACTGATTTAGATTACCTTTAGCATGAACAGCTAAAAAGGCTAACTGGCTGAATTCGTGGCCAGGGTTCATTATTTAACCGAATGTGATCCATATCTTAACGTAAACAACACGTCTCTGAGTGGATCTCACGACTTACATCTTAAGTTTTAGTGGTTAAATACGATCCAGAGTTTAAAACGAACCAAAACCACAGGACACCGCTTCCCACATTTCTAGAATGACAACACAGTCCACTTGTGATGACGCCATCGCCAGTCGCCAAAGGGACGAATCTTGAAGTAGGTAAAAAATGTTAAAAACGCAGCAAACACATTGAATTAAATAGATAAATAAAATTTGGAAAGTTTTCATTCTGATAAGGAGCTACAAGGTCGATAAGAAAAGAAACGTCACCAGTTTGTTTAGATATTTTTTGTTGTCCCCTAATGGACTAATAAAGTTCAGGACCTGACCTTACCATTTTCAGTTAAAACTGTAGAAGGTTATATATTTGTAAAATCTGTTGACACCAACTAAATTTCAAGAACTGCATTTAATCATGGTCATCATATGTAAATATTAAATAAAGTAAAGTAAATCATGTATTCTTACTAACGTCCCATATGGTCTAGCGGTTAGGATTCCTGGTTTTCACCCAGGCGGCCCGGGTTCGACTCCCGGTATGGGAACATACGTTTTGTCGTTCGCCTATAGAAATTAAAGTTATTGCATTGATTGACATGTGAAATGAGCGGCAAATCAAGGAAAACGTTCAATAGCCGACAGAGAATGATATATGTATGAGAGAATAAAAATGACTCCCACCTGCCAATGGCCATGTTAAGAAACGTGTATATATGTTATTAAATACATTTATCTGAATGTGACGAATAAAAGAAAAATTAAGCACGGGGTTACAAGACTGCAAATTGCTAAAATGTCAAGGCAAGCATAGCAGTGAATTAATGCTATCTTACTGGACAAGCTTGTGAGAAAATTCTAATACTTATATACTTTTTTGCACTGCTCGAGCGCCACTGATTGCGTCATCACCGGGGGCCAGGACGAAGTTTACGTTTGAATTCCGCGACTGACCCACCGCCCCCTGTCTTTGGTTGAGCCTGATCCACTTAGCCGGTGGTGGTAATCGGTTTCCTACCCAGTTCGGTGCTGAAGCTCCGGGGCTGCCCATGAACGGCACCATGGCCGCGTCCTCACACCGGATAATGCTGGGGCCGCTGGTTGCTGCCATAGACCAGGGCACGAGCTCCACTCGGTTTTTGGTAAGACGAACGGCTGCGGTACAGCGGGAACTCCCCTCCTTGCTAGCTAGCTGTGTTACGTCTGGCTCATTAATGTGTTCAAGCTGGCGGTGTCCTTGGGCGAATTTTTAAGCTCGTCCTTTTATTAATGAGCGTGTAGCCTCGGAACCACCGTGCGGGTTTGTAACCGCTGTTTTTTTTTAGTTTGAACGACACTAAATGAGGTGTGTTGTTGGTTAAAAAATACGTAAATTACACCAACAGCTCCCAATGATGCAACGTTTGCTCGGTATACCGCCATACACTATGCCATTTTAAAGTGCAATATTGCAATTATTAAGGCATCAACGCATCCTACGTTTGTGGGTTACACTCATTAAAAGGTGGATAAAGTGAAAAAGTAACTTTTCACTCCATGATAATCATAACATACTTAACTGCTACATATTCTAGTTGTTTCCAGCAGTGCCTGATGGCAGCAGTTGAGTATTTCTTGTGGGGAGGGACAGGACTTCATGTCAAACCTCCTGAGTAACCTGGCAGCTTGGTATTCTCTTCAAAACAGACCTCCTTTTTTTTTTTAAAGCAAAAATGTGACAAATTCAAGCTCCACAGATGTGCATATTTGCTGTTTAAGTCTTGTTTGTTCACTTAATATGTGGGTTGGGAAAATAACTATGGTAAAGGGTTACTGGTTATGGTGAATCCAGTTTTGTTGTTGTTTTTCCATCTGGTGCTTTCAAAGAACAGATGTTTTGATTTATATCGTGGGTATGGCAGAGAGGCAGACTTTTATTGGCATGAGGCACCTCAGACTGTCAGAAGCACAGGGCTGACACCGGTGGCTGAAGTGAATTTTTCCTCTATAGTCTCTAAACTTCTATAGAAAGAATAATTTTAATTGTAGTTTTTCAGTGAATATTAGTCTGTTTTTGAAATCCTAATGCTTTAGCAGGAGCCTTGACTTCTCATGTGAATTTGGTGAATGCCACACGACATGTGCAGAGGTATTTTTAGCTGTGATAATTGTACTGTGAAATGGTGATAGTGGCTGTGCAAAGTTACAACAGTGGTGTTGTGTGTAAAAAGCCTACACAACTTCAGAGTGAGGACACGGTTGTAATGCAGTAGAAAATTAACTCCCACAGAGGATTGCATTGCTCTGTCTTAAAATTGTTGCCTCTACTGTTCAGCATCTTCTCCAGTTGTAATATTGTTCATTTTCAGTTGTTATTTCTCCCCTGAGCAGCCGTAATAATTGTGTGTTTGAAAGTCACTGAGAGTCTATTAAAGCGGGTTTGGGATTCAGAGGATGCCAATTTGGACCCTTTTGCAAAAGGGAATCAGGAATCCCCTCCAGCATCCATATGAAGGACTAAAAAGGAGGCTTTGTGCAGGGTTGCAGTGACCACATGCGCTGTCGACTTTCTCTCAGTTGAATGAATGCTACAGTGATGTGTTGCTGGCTGAAGCGACATCCTTTCTCTTGTGCTCTTTTTATCTTTGAAGGTGTTTAATTCCAAAACAGCAGAGCTCCTCAGCCATCATCAGGTGGAGATCAAACAGAGCTTCCCCAAAGAGGGGTAAGTGAAAACATCCAGCGCAGCTCCTGAAAGATGCACACACAGTTTGGAAGTTTGTAAATCTGATTTGCTGTGGTTTTTCCCATCCTAATTTTCAGATGGGTGGAGGAGGACCCGAAAGAAATTCTGCAGTCGGTGTACGAGTGCATGGAGCGGACGTGTGAAAAACTCACTCAGCTCAACATCGACATCTCGAACATTAAAGGTGTGCACGCATGAGGCAGACATCTCTTGAAGCGGTGCTTGAGCATCAGTTTCCTGTATTTGAAAGAAGTGACATCTCTGAAAGTCTGTGCTTGAATTTGTCCAGCCATTGGAGTGACCAACCAAAGAGAGACCACGCTCGTTTGGGACAAAGAGACGGGGGAGCCCCTCTACAATGCGATCGGTAACGCTTTGAATCTCCCTGCTGCCAGTTTGTTGTGGTTCCTTTGTTGTTGCTGTAATCTAACTGCAGCGTTTTTGTTCAGTTTGGCTGGACCTGCGGACCCAATCAACAGTCGAACGTCTAATTAACAAAACTCCAGGAAGGAATAAGAACCACTTGAAGGTGAGCTCCTCTCTGTTTGGATGTTTTTCCAAGTTAAGGAGGCTGTGTCAGTTCTCACGGCCTTTGTTTGATAGTTCTCCTCAAATGACTGTCATCTAGTCTCTTTTCATTCCTCTTTATCTCAATAGAAAATATTTTATTCCTACATATTTGATATTGATTCCCACATGCGAACCATTGCAAGCAGCAGCACTCGTAGAGGTGTTTACATCGCTGTCATCCTGCAGCATAAAACAGGGCTCCCGATCAGCACTTACTTCAGCGCGGTGAAACTTCGCTGGCTGATGGACAACGTGGACGAGGTCCGTGAAGCCGTCGTGTCTCACCGCGCCATGTTCGGCACCGTGGACTCCTGGCTCATTTGGGTAAGTGAAGACTTCCTGCCTCAGTAGTTGTTCAGATGAGGTTTTCTCTGGAGAGATGGCGACAATTACGGGGCTCACTGACTTTTTGCTTGTGTTTCTGGTGGCTGTCCAACAGTGTTTGACTGGGGGGAAGTCAGGCGGAGTCCACTGCACAGATGTGACCAACGCCAGCAGAACCATGCTGTTCAACATTCACACTATGGACTGGGACCCAGAACTTTGCAAGTACGGCAGCTGCCTCTCATTGGTCTTCACTCCATCATGCTGCCTTTTATTTTGAAAATATCCCTGGTAGAGATCACTGTTTTATTTTGAAGTTCACACCATAGTCATTTATACGTTTTAAGACTTTAAGAAATGGGAAAAAACAACACGATCCAGTGATAACTGCATTACTTTGTGATTACCTTGTACTAAAATTGTGCTTTTTGTGCCTCATTTTTACTGCTTTAGATATGCTAAAGCCACAGAATAGTTTCAGAATACGTTTTTATTGCAAGAAAATAATGTTAAGTTTACAAATAGATGGAATTGACTTAATTATTCGTGTCCTCTGATTCCCATCAGATATTTTGGTATTCCCATGGAGATCTTGCCCAGAGTGCGGAGTTCTTCTGAAATCTATGGCCTCATGGTAAGCACACATACATCCGTTAACTCTGTTACTTCAAATTTCGCTTCAAGTGTTTATATTAACTGATTAATCCTAATGATCATTGCCATGTCTAGTGTGACTAGGCCACTAATAAGATGATAGAGGTTTGTTTTTTTTTGTGTTTTTTCAGTTAACGTGCATTTCAGAAGTGCATGAAGGTTGATTGAGGAATTCTTTTAGGCATTTTTTTGTGTGTGTGCCATTGTCTCTCTTCTCTCACTGGTAGAAAATATGTTCTAGCCGGGTAAGTAATACTCGCCATCACTACTTTCCTCACCCTGCAAAGTTGACCCGTCCTGCTTCTCCGTGGCCAAAGCGATCACTTGCCATCACACAGTGCATTTCCAACATTCATATGAAGGCAAAAGTTTCAGTAGCTGATCGGACGAGTGTCAACAGGTCAGATTTTGGTCTTTTTTCTGCCACATAATGTGTGTCTCATTGTTGAAATTAGGCATTTATTGTATTTTTCCTGCTGACACAATAACATATTTTGAGCAAATTTGCCAAATTACCAGAATAAGTATCAACACCATTGAGATGTGGCTAGAAAAAGATAAATAATTGACCCAAACCACGTTCCTGAATTGTTATTCAAGCTTTTCCTCCTGGTGCATTCAGACACACTTAACGCTATACAAAGCAGCTATTATATGGCTGTATGAGGCAGGTTCCCTCAGCTCTCTGGAGCTTTATAGCAACTTTAGCTTATTGTTTTGGTTTTCCAGCCTGTGTTTTTACTGTTGAGCTCAGTCTTGGAGCCTCATCTCCAGATGCAGCAGCCAGCTGCTTTCAGCAAAAAACACGACCTGCTGCAGCGCTAAACAACAGACAAAGTTAACAGTCAGTTGGTGAAGCAGCTAAGGAGCCAGATATTTCCCTCAGAAATCTGTGGAGACCAAAAACGGAGCAAAAAAGAAAGGGAACATTGGGCTTGCATTCATTGTGTGGCCAGACACTCGAGATGACAGCTAAGGTTGCTTCATGAAATGAAAAGGTGATGGTAAGTCGGTGTTGTGACCACAGTTTGCTTTGCTGCCCCACACAGCAGAGAAAGAGATAAAAGCTTTATCGCAGTCGCTGCTGTCCAAAAGCTAAAGTTTACCAGCCTTCAGTGATTTCGGACCGAGCAAACACACAAGCATGAGGGCGCTCACACACACACAAGCTGACCTGGAAATGTACTGGATGGTCCCCGTCCCTCGTTGCTTCTGTTGTGGCATGCTCCTCGGCTGGTTGTCGTTGACACCCGCAGCTTTCCTGACAGACCATCTACCATCCTCTGTAACATCCCATCACATGTCCCAAATCTCTTCACTCTTTGGCACATTTTTAATGAACTCTATCTTCTGTCTTTAAAGATTTAACCAAAACGATGTCGGAGTGAAGACATTTTAATTTCTAAAGGGTCACACTCGCCCTTGTTTCCCCTCACTGTTACAGGATGCTTCATCATAAAAAAACTGGTAGAATTTAAAGTTATTTGGCTTCATGTAGTCAAATAATGAGTAAGTCCCTGTTGTTTCAGTGTTGTTGTCAGGGCAAAGTTAAAAATGATGTTTTTCCATCAATGACTGATTGTATTTGCTAATTTATATTGAGTAACTCCTATCGATTTCTTATTTTTGCAACAAATATGCATAATTTCTGGTTTTCAAATCAATCTTCATCGACAATTTATGCATATTTTTCTTAAAAAAGTGAACTGACAAAATGATCAGATCTTCCTATGTGATATCCCATAGCTGCAGGCATGTCCAAGATGCTGTTAAAACCAAAAAACACAACAAAGTAGAGAGGAAACAAAACACTTCACCATTAAAACGCACCGCTCACGCATTAAACCAGTTACTTTTCTCTGTCAACAGAAATCTGGAGCTCTTTCGGGTATCCCCATTTCAGGGGTAAGTTCATCTCTGTTTTTACTTTCCAGCATCACCTCCATGCACTCAATGCTCTGATGTTTGCTGACAGGTGTTCTGTCAAAACAGTGTCTCGGGGATCAGTCCGCAGCGCTTGTTGGACAGATGTGTTTTCAGGACGGGCAGGCGAAAAACACGTACGTGAGCTTTGCGTGTTGGCCTGTCATCACTGTGGCTTTCTTAATGTGCTTCTCTGCAAATGTCTTTGTGAGAGGTCCCGCTAAATGTTTGATTTATTTTGTGTTTCAGGTATGGAACTGGCTGCTTTCTCCTGCGAAACACTGGACCAAAGGTACGTCACAAAAGATTTGTATTTTCATAGAAACGGTGACATCCCCGCATTCATTTGAAACAGTGGCATTTTTCCTGTTTCTGTTGTTTTGCAGCCTGTAATGTCTGATCACGGTCTTCTCACCACTGTGGCGTACAAACTCGGTCGAGACAAACCTGCCTGTTACGCACTAGAGGTACAGTATCTTACAAGGATAGTTCGGTTGGTGTGGTTGTATGTCCCTCAGTTCACAGGTGATTTGTTTTTTCTGGTACTTGTTGCCAGGGCTCTGTGGCCATAGCAGGAGCCGTGGTTCGCTGGCTGCAGGACAATCTCGGGATCATCGGATCATCTGAGGAGCTCGGTACGTTTGAAGACGAATCAGATGTGACGAGTGACAATTTAGAGAAATACAGGCCACTTTCTGTCTTTTTCTTACTTTTATTTCCATTTCTCTCCCCGTGTAGAGAAGTTGGCCGCATCAGTCGGCACATCCTACGGCTGTTATTTTGTTCCTGCATTTTCGGGTCTTTATGCGCCGTACTGGGAGCCCAGTGCAAGAGGGTAAGACCAAGAGCTTCTCTGTCATGTAGTTAACACCTCTAACATTCACACAGCCTGCTGAAATAAGTCTTTCTCTGTGTCACAGGATCATTTGTGGGTTAACTCAGTTTACTAATAAGAGTCACCTCGCATTTGCTGCGCTGGAAGCTGTTTGTTTCCAGACACGAGAGGTAAGGTCCTTCTCTAACTGGTCATCAGAGAAAAGTATTTGGCGCATGCTGCACGAGCTTCATGCAATGTGAAGACTAATCAGATGCAGATATTTATTGACATAATGAGGATATATGTACGGATGGCAGATACTGGACGCCATGAATCAGGACAGTGGCATCCCGCTAACTCAGCTCCAGGTGGACGGAGGAATGACGTCCAACAGGTTGCTGATGCAGCTGCAGGCGGACATTCTCTGCATCCCCGTTGGTAAGATTTCCTTTCATTCGTTATCATATGTTTTAGGTATTCTGTGATGTTGGAGTCAAAAGCGATAAGTCTTTACAGTCATAATGAAGAAATGCTGGCAGTGACAGGATGTTTAGATATGGACACATTTGTCTTTGCACATGACAAAATGTGTTCACAGCACAGTAGAAGTGTGATATATCCAAAGAACATCATAAAACATTGAGTGTGTCAACATCAAACTGTTGTGCTGCTACAATGGAAGCTTTACTGCCCTCTGCTGGCATCCTGTGGAACAAGATCAGGTGTAGATGAGGTCAAACTTCATTGAATTTCATTGTTTTACAAAGCTAAATATCTCCAGACAGTCTCTAAAGCATAAACAGATAAAACACGAGTGTAGACGAGCACTGAGGAGGAGCAGGGTGACATGTCTTCCTGTACTGTCACTCCTCTCAGTGAAGCCGTCCATGCCTGAGACCACAGCTCTGGGTGCAGCGATGGCAGCAGGAGCAGCAGAGGGGGTGAGCGTGTGGAGTCTGAGCCCAGAGGACCTCAGTGAAGTCACCTCGGAGAAGTTCGAGCCTCAGATCAACCCTGAAGGTACGGCAAGGAGCTCTGTGTTCTGCGTGCTTCTTCTCCGCTTCAGAAGTAAAAACGTCTCCATGTACGTGCTTTGCAGAGAGCGAGTGTCGGTACGCTCGATGGAAGAAGGCGGTGCAGAAATCCATGAACTGGGAGACCACAGAGCCTGTTGGCAACGGTAACGGTAGGCAACATCAAATTCAGATTCAGATATGTGATTCCAGCTCTCTGCCGTCTGGTCTTTTTGAGCGTCGACACGTTCTTCAGTTTTTGTCTGAGTGTCCATCCTTTAATCCATAATGCTGCAGTTCATAACATGCTGGACCAGAACTGAAGCTCAATCTGCAACCACAGGACACTGAATCTGTCCTCTATTCGGAGAAAAGATACTCCAAACTTAAATTTAAAAATATGTACACGACACTACAACAAAACACAAATAAATAAATGTAAATTAATAGACATGAAATTTAGATTATTTTCACATTGATCGAGGCAGACTGGGGTTTGATAAAGCATGTTTTTATGTTCTTTCCCACTTTGACTTGAATAAAGCTGATCAAGCTGTCAGTGGGTTTCTTTGCTGGTTGTTGAAATGTCTTTTGTCTCCCCCCCCTCTCTGTGGTCCTTCTTTGTTTGGATGACCGAAAGGTGAAACTAGTATCTTCAGCAGCGCCCCGCTGGGGTTCTACATCATGGGCAGCATGTTGATGTTAATCGGTGCAAAATACCTCGCAGGTCAGTGTCTTCCTCAGTGAGATGAAACTTATTCTTTGCTGTAGCTTTGTCATCTTGTTGCAGTGTTTTTTCTTCAGCTGCATCAGCTTGTTGTCAAGTAAATGCATTTATGTTCATTGTAATTATCATTAAGGTTTATATTTAGACTGAATCTGAGCGACAGCTTTATGTGCCATGAACTTAGATCACACTCTTCTTTCCCACTCATGCTCCATGATAACATCACCTCCTGCATGTTTATGAGTCACCTTCAGGCTTTTGTCACATGAGCCAGCCTGACGTTAGACATGCCGTGTTCGATGACCCTTCTTTGTAATTTCTCTGTCGACTTCAGGCCACGACTAGACTCCGACTCCTGGAGTCGTGAAAGCAGAGAGGACAGTGGAAATGAACGCTCTTCGTGCCGGACCACCACTCGTCCTCTCTGTCTCTCTCGTTTCCTGAAGGAATCTCGTGAGACAGACGCTCCTGCTGAGTCATTCTGGAAATCCGGGACGAGTTTGAACTGACTGATGGGACTTTTCCTTTATTTTTCTTTTTTTATGTGAATGCAT